>OX638369.1:127677761-128010892 GCA_951812925.1 Calliopum simillimum | reverse complement strand
GGTCTTCGGGAGTCTTAAAAAATCTTAGAAAGTAATTCTGACATGTCGCCTGATTTTGACAGAGCGACCAAAAATTTGACATTTTATTTGGTAACTTGAATAAATATTTTCTGGCAACCATGCACTGTCATCACAAACAACTTCACACAAAAAAACCGCCATTAATTTTTAAAACAGAAAATTTTTGTGAATTGTGAAGAAAACTGAAAATAAGTTGCGCTTCTTTTTCTGGCGGCAAATAGACATAAATTTTAATTTAATTCGCAAGGAAACTTTGTAAAATGGGTGCAAAGCAAACAAAAGTTGAAGGTTCCTACTTGCCAGAGACACCAACGCCGAACCTAAACCGCATCAGTCCAATTACAGTGCGTACTGATTTTGATGGAACTCAGATAAATGATCCTCAGGATCCGCGTTCACCCAACGTTTGTAGGACACCGATTAGCGTAAGTATCAAGGAAAAGGTAAAAAAAAAAAAATCAAATAGAATCCATACCGTTTTACAGATTTTATTTACGCCTCCTGCAATTCCGCCGTCACAGGAGGAAGAAACAGTCGATATTTTCCGGCAGTATCAGCAAACGCCTACGCAGTCCCATGAAAATCCGCTAAACGTGTTGCGCAAACGTTTTCTCAAAGGGTTCACTTACAACATTAACGATCCACGCTCTCCGAATATGCAATTAAATCGCACACCAATTATTTTTGAAGATGCTAATGAAAAAACTTTCAACATGAATGATACATTTTCCGACTTATTTGTTGAGTCACGTGCTGAACCTGCCGAGTCTTTAGCGGAACAGCCGTCTGTTGATGATGGCGCTAATGGTAACGAAGACGACTCAATGCAAATAGATGCTGATGAATCACAATCAACAGAGTTGGTAACAACTGAACAAGTTTCTGTGGAGGTAACTTCCATTGATATTGAAGACGAGGAGACTATGCCATGTCCGGCAAAATTGCAGCAAACACCCATAATTTTGCAACAACAGTTTGATCCGCGTTCTCCGACCATTGGTGTGGATCGCACACCCATTATTTTTACAGATGATGATGAAATCTACGAAGATGCTATGCTGGAAAATATACTAGCGACATTGTCACTTAATCTAAGCAGTTCTAGTAGTGTTGCATCCTTTACATCAGCTACAAATGTACCACAAATTAACAAAGAATCTATGTCAGGCAATAGACCTGCAAATAAACATTTAGAACGTGTGCGTCTTAACGGTCGTGTATCACAAAAGCAGAAGAAATCTACTCTGCAAAGTCGTCGCCAAAAAATTTACGAAGATAGTGAAAATTCAATGGTTTCACCATCTACACCAAAGAAGCGCAGTTTAAATCGAAGTGGAGAAGACTCCAACAAGCGCACACCACTCAGTTGTGTAAAGAATCGCACACATTTGCGTTCTCGCTCCGTTGAGTCTTCTGGAAAATCGCAAAAGACTCGACTACCATTGACTAGCTTTGATGACAACTTAAATCCCGCACAAAGCGCAAGTGTAGTGGGCTTGCGTATAATGCAGGGTCTGGAGGATACCTTAGAATTGTAATTCTTGTTTAATTTAAAATTTTTTTGCTAATCTTTGTCATTAAGCCTTTTCATTACATTTTTTTTTTTTTTGCTTATTTATCATCATATTTCTTTATTATGTCCCCATTTATATTTGAATAGCTATAAAACATACAAAAAATATGTTATTAATCTGCTGGTATTACATTTCATTTGCATTCAGAGAATTTTGTTCTAATACTTTGTTTTTGAATTAAAATTGAAATTTTGCTAAAATCAAGTCCACAATTTGTTCACCATTCAATGTATTGTTATTTTCCAATACTAGATCCCAATTCTCATAATCATCTAAGCCGCATTCTGATTGCACATCGTCAATACCCAGCGTATAGATCCAACCGCGCTCAGCACGTATCATTTCTGGGCACGTTAAGCGTATAGTTACAACACGTTCGCCATAGGTTTCCCGAAAATATTTTATATCATTTTGCCGACGTATATCGCTAACAATTATAATCGGTTGCGTTGCATATTCCATAGCTGCACGACAAAAGTGGCCATAATCACTGGCTCTCACCTCATCGCTCCATGTTATCATATCCTTGCGATATTTCTCCTTATAAGGTCCATTACTAAGCAGCTGCTCCAAGTTCAGTTTGTGGTTTTTAGCCCATTCAGATTTTATGGGTTCTGAAATTCGTATAACTTGACTGCGATCGCAGAGCCTATCAAATACATAGGTTGTACTTACTTGTGGAAAATCTTAATATTTTAAATGAGATCTTACCTTCTTTGTAATTTTTCCGACAAATAATCCTTGCCACATTTTCTTTTGCCACTGATGAGAAGAACGTGTTGAATTTTATTCATTTCGTGCACATTTGTTATTTACATTCGAGAGAACTTTCACTTTAAAAATGTATATGTCTTGTATATGTCTACTTTGAGATTCAGGTCGTGAACTATTTAGTTTTACATATCGCTCAATGCGATACGAATTTTAATTTTTCCATTGTGATATGAATTAGTTGAGTTTATTTTGCATTAATTATTATTTAAACCGTAAAATTTGTACTTCTTCGCTTTTTTTCAGTAGTTTATTTTTAAATTTGTGCAACTTTTTTTTGCGGCTTTTTTTTCTACTTTTCGTTCAGTTTATTAAATTAACATCAGCTGTTCTTCGTTGTGTTTTTGCCTTCCTAAGTGCTGCCAATGCTTTTTTTTTTTTTGTTTATTAAAATTTTTTATTACCAAAAATCTGAAAAGTTTTGGCAGCACTCAAAAACGATCAATAACCACTATTGAATTGAATTGAATTGAATTCTTTATTGAGACTTTAATTATAATCGATTGTACATAAATTTGACATTTCTCTTATACTTGTACATTGGCGGCTGTAAGTGTATGGCCTGCTCTGACATTTGCTACATTCTACTGAACATATTGACTACCACACGGTAAAACAAACATTTTTATACGACTAATTTGCTCTTGCTCACGGAGCAATATAACTTTCTTTTTTAACTATGAGTAAATTATATACAATTACTTAAAAATAAACCCTAAACAGAACGAGAACGACAGCACAACACGGAAAAAATTACGTATACACACATATACGGAACGATCCAGGGTATGCTGTCACTCTGACAGAAACGAAGTGCCTTAAGCATAAATGAATTCAAATATATCATTCGTTATTACATATTATAATAGTTTTGTTACAAAATATGTGAATTTGGGAGTGTGCCAAATCGAAACTTTTTCCCTAAGCAAATAGGGGTGAAAAAATATTTCACTCTGGTGACTAAATTTTTGTATTTTTGCTGTGCCAAATAGATTACAAATTCTGACTGATTCAATTTTTGACATTCCAACAAATCAAAGTTTATCCGAAAAACTTTTTTGTACGATTTTCTTCAATTACAGAAAATAAAGGTAAAAAATATATGATGAACGAGCTGGGTCACTAAAGAACGCAGTTGTGAAGCTAATTTTTAGTGAAATAGCATGACCCAAATGTCCCAAAAGATAGTTTATATTTACTTAAATAATTAAAAATAAAAAAAATAAGCCATTTATCGAAAATGTTTTTTTATTTATTAAAGAACACCATTTTGGAAGTTCATTTCTTAAAAATAATATTGGCCGAATGTAAGATTAGCGGTCACGGCACTCATTTATTCAACAGCCAACAAGCAAAATTACTTATCGCCATGATATTTGACTTGATTTCTTTTTATCCTAAGCGGTGCTGTCGGACCGCTTAATGCAATAGAATTTGTTGTTTTAGATTGCGCTAACTTTGTGCTAGCAATAACTTCAAGATCCTGAAGGATAATTTTATTATGCGGTGCTACAATTGGCGCAGCATTTGTCGTTACTTGTAATGCTGTTGCATTTATGCTTTCAATAGCTAAAACTTGTGGGCGTTTGGTTGAATGCGAATTTGTTAGCAATCCAATACTAACCGCACTGCCACCAGAAGTAAAACCAAGCGAGCCAGTAAAACATCATATAACACCACTTAAAGCGAACGCATTCGATTCAGGTGTAGTAGATTATAAGCTCGTAGCACTTGTCGCTGATGCAGCTGCAGCAGAAACTGAACCACTACTAGCTGCTCCATTTGATATTCACGAATAACTGTTTTCCTTATTTGTAATGCTGGTATTATTTTTATTTTTGAAAAAATTTTATGTTTCATTTTAAATTTTTTATTGACATTTTTTAATTTGTTTGCTGCCCCACATTTTCTATTTCGATTGTCACAATTTTCAGTAGCCCCTGGGGCTAGTACAAATTTTGACACAACAATTTCACCTCATATGCTTCAAAAATTGTATTTGGGACGTCAGAATTTGTATAGGTGAGTGAAATGTTTTCGATTGGCACAGGCCCTTTGTCTTTTGTTTATAATAACAAAATAGTACAGCTTATTATTTAAAAGCTTAATTTCTTACTTTATAGGAAAGTGGAGTCGATATTTTAAAATACACTGATAGCTTACAAAAAAATGTTCTTATATGCAGGCTTATAATTGTCGATTTGATATTCCTTAGATATAAGTATTAGAGTCTCAAATAAATAATGTTACAAAGCAAAATAAAAGCGATTCTTATATAGGTAATATACAATATAATTTTGCACACTAACTATAAGTTATATACATTTCCTTTATCTTAACTACTTTTCGGTGTTCTAAATCGTAAGGCATGTTGAAAAGTAATGCAATAATAAATAAAACTAAATAAGGTTAAGTTTTGTTCTCCAATTACTGTGCATATACATAAGTGTCATTTAATATTCAGCTCGAAGGAAATAACTATTGAACGAAGGGAGTTAAAAGCTAGCCGCGATTATGTCCCGAGATAGATTTCGTATAATAGGGTATTGGCGATTCAACAGGGAGCTCATCGAGAACCTCGCGGATAACCCCTACTGGAGAATGATAATCAGAGTTATTCCAATTAATATTGAGTTGAGATTCACGAATTTCATTAACCAGATCATTATTTGTATTCTGAAGGTTGAGAATGGTTTTTTTCATCATTAATAGAGCATATCTCATAATTGGAGTGATATTTGCATCCTTGTAAACTGTCACATTCGAAAAACGTTTCGTTCTAGTTTCATAATTCTTATCGATACACAACCTTAAGACCTTCCTTTCAAATCGTTCAATTTCAAGTGCTACCGATGGTGATATGGTGAACCATATAGGAAAAGCGTATAAGAGAATGGGCCTAATAAGTGTTTTATAAAGTAGCAACTTTGTTCTTTTAATCATTTCTTTATTGCACAGCAATGACATCAGAGCATTGGTGGCTTTTCTTGCCTTCTGCAAATTGGTTCTTGCGTGATGATTGAACTTAAACAGTTTGCCAAAATTAACACCCAAATATTTAATACTATCTTTAAACGCAACTTCGGTGTTGCCCACCCTTAGCTTCAAATTATGACTTTCTCTTACTACCCCTGCCTTGCACTTACCACTGGCATTACGGAAGCATATGCAGTCTGTTTTAAGATGATTTACCTTGACACCCCACTTTTGGTAATAGGCTAATATTTTATTCGTATGATTCTGAAGATTCCTTATCGCATTTTGCGGGTAATGGTCACTTGAATACACAAAAGTATCATCGGCAAAGAGTAAGCCGGTAGACGTTGAGCCATTTGCTTGCTCGAAGTGGGGAAAATCGTGTAATAGCAAATTGAAGAGCCTTGGCCCCAACACTGATCCCTGCGCTACACCGCTTAGCGATTCGCAACAGTTTGATTCACTTCCATTGATTTGGATGTAGAAGGTTCTATCTTTCAAAAAACTGTCCAACAGGAAGAAGATGGACGGAGGAAAGTCTAGCTGAGATATTTTAAATAACAGCCCCTCTCTCCATACACTATCAAAAGCATTTGCCAAATCAAGCGAGCAAGCTACTGTGCATTTTTTCTCTCTTAGGCTGTTTGTGACATCATTTTGAACCCTTAATAGCGCGTGCACTGTGGAGTGCTTTTTCTTAAATCCAAATTGATAGTCAGATATATAGTCTATAGGAATTGCTTGTGGAGAATCCATTTTATTTAGTATTATCTTTTCAAGTACCTTGCCAAGATTTGAAAGCAGGGAAATGGGTCGAAAATTATTAACAGATGTATTATTTGGTTTTTTCATAATTGGAATTATTTTGGCCATTTTCCAGTCTTTCGGAAAATATCCGTTATTAATACAATTGTTAAATAGAATAGTTAAAAATTGGATCGCAATTCCTGAGATTTTTTTAAGGGCTAAGTTAGAAATGCCGTCTGAACCACAAGAATTCTTGGGTTTCAGGCCACTTAAAATATCCATAATTTCAACCTCGGACGTAAAGCTTTCCGTGTCTATTGGTGTTACTGCATTATTACCTCTTTCAAATCTGAAAATATGTTCTGGTTTGTTAAGCCTGATCTCCTGTAATGTATTATGCACTTCACTTACTAGACTTTGGTCATTACTTGGTGTATGGTCGCTAAACAATTTCTTGAAATGATTTTCAAAAGCCATAGCTATATCAAGTTCACTAGTTAGGGCAACATCGTCAACTGTGACTTCGTTGCAAGCAAATTTCTTTTTCACTCCGATGATCCTAAAAACTTCCTTAAAAGCCCATGGGCCAGGTTTTATCTTTTTTAGCCTGTCACTGAATTGTTTGTTTATCCAGATCCTAACCCTATCCTTGATTATTTTCTTAAGCAGAGAAATTTTGGCCGATAATTCGGTATACTCCCTATTTATCCTATTGTAAGAGTTGTGGTATATGCGCTTTAGTTGTTTCTGCCATACATGTTTTGTTTTCAAAAGTTTTTCAATATCATGTGGGAGGTTTTTGTATTTCCTAAAAGAGGCCGTTACATTATCGGCGAACTTGTCAAGGGTTTCTACCACAACTCTTGAAAAAAGGTTACTATAGGTGTCAATTTCAGCATTAGATAAAGTGTTGGTATCGGAAGGAAGATGTAAGCTTAAGACTGAATCTAGTTCATCCCTAAATGCAGTCCAGTCCGTGTTTTTAAAAGTTTTGAAATACATTTGTTGGATTGCTGGTAACTCAGCTTCAAGAAAATTCAACTCTAGTGAGACTGGGCAGTGATCAGAGAACGTTGGCAATGTCGTAATACTGTAATTAATATTTATAAAATCAATTAAATGAGATGACACCAGGAAGTGATCAATAAATGAAGAGCTTCTTGGGAAGGTTGGGGTGGCAGGTGTTACATTGATCAAAGATGGTAGCTGATTTTGTTGCCATTTTTCAAAAGTAGTTCCGTTAATGTTATTAAATTTATCTCCCCAGGTGATATTCCGTGCATTGAGGTCTCCTCCAATAACAGCACCATCAAAATTCAAGGCTAAAGAATTTATCCTTTCTAACTCACCTGTTAAAACTTCGGTTTTGCTATTGGTTGGGATGTAAACTGAACCAAGTAAGATATTTTTGGTAGCTCCCTTTAATTTCACCGAAATTGAGATAAAAACAGATGGAAATTTACTGTTTTCCAATTTAATAACCTTGTATTTTATTTGTTTTTTAATGACTAAAGCTACCCCCTGCTCAGCGTCATTTCTAATAAGATTGTAATTATCTACAAAAACTTTATGCTTACTTTTTAAATGCGTTTCCTGTAGAAAAGCTACAGTGGTATTGTTACCAACAAGAATTTTTTGTAACTCAATTCTTCTAGCATGCTCTATCAATGACGATAGATTGAAAGTTAAAAATTTAAAACACATTATTTATCAGTGAGAATGATCTGATTAAGGAGTTCGAGATAATTCATCCTTTTTTCTTGCAACGATGTACAATCGTTTATATTGATCAAGAAGGTTTCTATTTTCTTAATTAACCCTTGCACATCGATGCCAAACAGACTCTTTGACATATCAAAGAATTGGCCCAACACGTTACTTTTGGAGTTTTCTGAGCACATGTTAACTGCAGGGGAATCATTCCGCCGACCAAAGAGGCTGGCATATGAATTAGTTAGTGGGGGTGGTGGCTTAGCCGGGACAAAAACTAGGTTTTTCTTTACCCTTTCTTCTTTTGCAGTTCTGAATTTTTCTTTTCGGTTCCTCACATAGTCTTTATATTTTTCACAACCACGATAGTTGGCGGGATGATCCCCACCACAGTTAACGCATTTGGCTTTAACACCAGAAACTTTGGTAAAAGTGCAAGCACCAGGCTGATGGTCACCATTGCATTTTACGCACCTATATGTACTGGCACAGTTCTTCGCGATGTGTCCGAACTGCTGACATCTTTTACATTGCGGAGGAACGGTATTCCTTTTAGGTTTTTCCCAGCGAATCACAGTGTTAAAAAGGTATTTGATCTTCACCAAATCTTTAACTTCCTTGCCCGGCTGTAGGCTTACAATGAAGAGGCCGTGATTGAAGCCCTCCTTCAGCGATCTTGGTGTATTTAAATAGGACACTTTTTCCACAATGTTGGGAAGAATGTAGTTAATTTCATCAGTCACTTTCTCTGCACTGTAATCTGCGCACAGCCCTTTGAGGATCACATTTTTAAGTATCTCTTCTTTTGGAGTAAAAGAGAATGCCTCGACCCCTGGGGTCGACCTGAGTTTCTCGATGAGTTCCCTATGTACCGCTCTGTCTTTAACGAATACTTTGCAACCCTTAGCCCCCTTATTTTCGATTTTAAAGACAACCTCCTTCGATCGTAATTGTTTAGTTAAATCTTTTATGTCTAATTCTTTTATAAATATTGGAGGACAAAACTTACCTGATATAACCCCTTTTTTAGGCATCGTCTCTGGAACATCGTTGCTCCTTACTGCATTGTCATCCAATGTTTTTTGGATCTCTTCGTCGCTTTTTGCTTTTTTAGTCCGCTGTTTCAAAGATATTTCGCCGAGAATTGCAAAATAATTGGTGTTATTTTCGCTTTCGCTCTCGCTACCGCAACCGCCTGAGGTATTTCTGCCTTGGTGCCGGGGTCTTTTGGCACGTGTTCTCCACTCGCTATCATCAGCAGTATCACCGGTCAGATTAAGTAGTTGCTGAGCCGCTTCAAATTCATTGGAGCCGACTTCTTCAAAATCCATGCTGCTGCATTTGTAAAATGGCGGCACTCACTTAGCAACGTGGGAGCACGTCGTTTACTATTTTTTTAATTTTTTCTGCAACGCAATACACCACCAACGCCAAGATGTCCGACGTTAAGATGGCTGCGGCCTCGTGTTTTAGCTACACAGAAACTCTTTGAAAATTCTTTAAAATGAATTTTGTGTCACAGCACGTTGAGATTCTATAAATTTTCGCCAATGGCTACTGTTCTACGATGTCTTCTTGGAGTTTTATTATATGCGCGTTTTTATGCCAAGTATACTTTAGCCGGCACAGCTGCAGCTTAGTAGTCAACTATTACTTGAATAATTTAATAGATGTTTTAGCACTTAAAAGTGCAGATGATTAGAAATCGATTTGTATTTTTATTAATTTTAAATAATTAATTATTTCCTTTTTTCCAATTCTCCTTTTTAGAGGAAGAAAAACACGTCCTTCTCGCTTGACGATCAATCACCGACCACAATAACCACTAGAAACTGAATGATGTTAGGCAAATTATCAGCAGAATTCGTCACATAACCCAGTAAGAAAATTGAGTATTGGTGATTGAGTGTAAGAAAATTGGTCATTCTCCAAACAAAAATATTCCCAGTAAAATTAGTTCAAATTCATTGAAAACATTTTTTTTTTGCAATTAAATAGCATATATTGATTGATGCTTTTTAAATTTTAAAAGTTTTAGTTCAACTTAAATTTTTTTTATGCCTTGGAAAATTTTCTTTTTATATACGCAAAATTGTTACAATTGTAATCAAGTTGTAACAATTTGTAATCAAATTACAACGAAACAGTTGAGAACAGTTTGTACCAATTTAATAAAAATAGATTGCTTTATTAGTTTTATTTTTATAGCGTTTTATATTTTTGTAGGCGGTGTCACGCCCTTCAACGAGTTTTCCCAATACATTATCTTACTATTTTATATTTTTGAATACATATAACCACATATCACATATTAATTCTTGTTTTAGGGGTAACATCAACATTTTATCAAAATTGTTGGAGTCGTTGTCGAGTAATATTGAATCAAAATATTTATTGGCTAAGAAGTGGGCTTGGCACTTTCTCAACACAGCCTACTTTTCGTTTGTTACAAGACATTGTTAAGCAGTACGCGTCTACCAAATTTCATCAAAATATCTTGTTTGCTTTGCGAGTTATGAACAGATTAAGTTTAAATTTAGGGCGGTGCCAAGCCACGTCATGAATATATAGAAAGCTAAAATCAAACTCATTTTTCATTCTATGCTTACATCTGTCACTACTCCAAGTTTCACTAAAATCTTTACAGCCGTTTTCTAGAAAAAATTTTGCCTCAAATATAAGTACAAATATACAATTTTAGCTCGTATAACTGCCATACCTAAATTGGAGCGTCAGCGTTATTTTACTGTCAAAAATTTCTCATGTACAGTGTCGGCCAAAACCTAAGCACCCCCTTCTATCAAATTTTTTTGAGGAAACGACGTTATTGAGTTAGCTTGTGTGTTTATTTTATTTATTCATACGTTTATTATTGACAAACAAAAACTTGAAAAATTCAGGGTTTTATAAATTAAGAGTTTACATTTAATAAACTTAAACTTAACTGGTAAGTGTTTGGATCGTTGTCCTGTTGGAACCTCTATTTAAGTGGCATCTCTTGATCGGCATTAGGCAGCATCACATCATTTGGTATGTCAAAGTGCATAAAACTCCTTTAGTCTAATGAATTAACTCACTCCCTTGACCACAGAAAAAACCTCAGACCATTACAATCCATCCACCGTGCTTTACAGAGGCTTTGCAAAACTTTGGTTTCTATGTTTTTCATTTTGGTCTGCGTACTCGCATTAATCCATCCGAATTTCTGAAAAAAGACTGAGAAATATGACATGTCCAGTGAAAGATTTTCAAAAGATGGGATTTTAACAATAATTTGGTGGGAAAATTCATAAAATCTATCATATCATATTCTGCTTATATTTTATTGCTCAGTTTTTATATATACATGAAATAATAGAAACGTATGGGAAAGCAACAACTGAAGTACTTGAATCGAAGAGATATATTATCAAGAGACGCAAAGAAGCATTGGAACAATTTTTTTGACGTTTATACTTTTCGCAGAAGCTAGCGGAGAGAGCTAAGAAGTTGAATGGCAACGTATTTCAACCAAAAAGTACGTACAATGTGAGAGGACTTAAAAGATAGAGCGGGAGCGAAACTCAAGTTTATAAAATTTCTCTCTCGCATATGTGGCATAAGTTTTAACTGCACACTGCAAGGATTGCAGATTTTCAATTTTTATATTCTGCAATATTTTCTTTTGCTGCGAATATTCTTTGATTCATAATTTATGAATGAAACGTATGCGTAGTAGTATTTGTGCTTGTAAAATTCTTTCATACGAACATATTTATTTGTAAACACTCCGATCGCAGCACTTTCGGCATCACTGCTACATAATTTTTTGGTTAGAAATAAAAATTGTGAAGACGATGACGATCTTTTGTTAGACTGGAATTTTGAATCAGTAGAAAATACTAGTGAGTCTAGTGAAGAATCTTCACTTGAGAATTTCGAGCAACCAAATTTAAATGGCTGCTCGAATTCATCAAGCAATGATTCTTCAAAAGAAAAGTCAAATTCAACCGAATTGACTGAAGTAGAAAGAGATGTTGGGCGTTACTTTGTAGGTTATACCTTAAAAATTACACTGGGTAGAAAATTAAAATGTCTTGAATGTGAAGAAAACCTTCAGAAAATCGGTGATTTATCATTTGATTCTGAAGGTTTTCTTCATGTCAAAAACTTCAGTGAAAATAAGCAATTGCTGAAAAACCCATCCGACAAATTCTTTCAGATCTGTCAATTTCATTTTGAAATTCAAAAACAAATTTTTTTTAAAGCATGTTTTCAAAAAAATCTTAAGCAACACATTAAAACATTTTGCATTAACCAAACCAATATTGCTCATCCAGATTGGTTTGATCCATTACATCCATGCTATGAGCATAGGATTATAATTTTGGAACATCTCATAACCATTTTACTAAGAAAGAATTGTAGGTGGTTATTAGAGAAAACGATGTTGAATGATGCAAAAAAAAAGCGTGAACGAAGTGAAATAAATAAGGTTAAAAAATTGAAAAGACTTGAAAAGAAAGCCAACAAATTTTCGAAAAAAATGGAAAGACTCTGCAAAAAGTAACTATTTAATTAGTTCAGTAAAATTAATTAAAATATCGCCGAAAAAAAATAAAAATTTCTGCCTAAAATAACTACATAAATCAGTTTTTGATGAACAACTTAAAAACTGTACCTGACGTAATAATGCATATTTTCTTTCTACCACCAAAAATTGACCGGTATATGTAACTTCAAAGTAAGAATCCTTTAAGTTAATTTTAAATTATTTGTCATGAATTATTTTTGCTATTTTGAAGGCCCAAAAGGGTCAGACCCCCGCTGAGCGGTGAAAATTTTGTTCGTAAAGTTATAGCCTATTAAATCTGTGTCAGGAAGGAAAAACTACTTAAGTCGATTTTTGATTAGAAAGCAAAGCAATTTAAATTTTGTTTTATATGTATAGAATTTATGTTGCTTTGCTTTTTTATCGAATATCGACTTAAGCAGTTTTTCCTTCCTAACACAGAAATAACTATGGAAGGTTTCAAGACCGCAACCATTTTTTATTTTTTATCATTTTTTAATGTTATAAATATTAATTAAAAAATCCCAAAAAAAAATTCCCACTATCACAAAAAAAAAAAATTAATTTAATTTTGTCAAGGAAAAAATTATTGAAACAAATATAGAATCAAAAGCATAAAAAGTCATATGAAATCCATAATTTAAACTATGTATGTAAATGGTAACATGTATTTCTATTCTGATCTTATATCATCCTTTTTAAGCCTTGTAATCAATCGCATGAGAAAATGTTTAAAATCGAAATTATACAACAAATAAAATGAAAGAATTTTACGAGTACAAATACTACTTCGTTTTATTTTATACATGCATTAGATTTCACATACACATACGTTTCATTCATAAATTATGAATCAAAGAATATTCGCAGCAAAAGAAAATATTGCAGAATATAAAAATTGAAAATCTGCAATCCTTGCAGTGTGCAGTTAAAACTTATGCCACATATGCGAGAGAGAAATTTTATAAACTTGAGTTTCGCTCCCGCTCTATCTTTTAAGTCCTCTCACATTGTACGTACTTTTTGGTTGAAATACGTTGCCATTCAACTTCTTAGCTCTCTCCGCTAGCTTCTGCGAAAAGTATAAACGTCAAAAAAATTGTTCCAATGCTTCTTTGCGTCTCTTGATAATATATCTCTTCGCTTGAATGTCCTGAGTATGAGCGAATAGATATATTATCAAGAGACGCAAAGAAGCACTGGAGCAATTTTTTGAGTTTTGTATTGTTCACAGACGGTAGCTTTGACGAATTTAGAAGTTAAACGGCGGCAAAATTTAACCAAAAAATCTGTATACATCTCTTCTCATCCGGAAGCGAAGAGCTATAAATATATTTTTTGGTTGAATTACGCTGCCCATTTAACTTTTAAATTCGTCATAGCTACCGTCTGTGAACAACACAAACCTCAAAAAATTGCTCCAGTGCTTCTTTGCGTCTCTTGATATATCTTGTATATCTCTTCGGTATTAGCTGTGTTTTAGCTATGTTTAATAGGATTTTAGCATAGTGACACCACATTATAATCAGTTTTTAATAAAGATTAAAGAATTTACAGAATTTAATGAAAGTTTGTTTCTTATTTTTGATTTGAACGCACCTACTGAGCTAAATACTCTTTCTACTTCAGAATTTCAATATGGCTAAGTTTCCTGATCTTCAAAAGGATTTAGGCCTAAAGAATCTTTGAAACCTTTTACAGTCGAATGCGCTTAACTGAAATCTGCTTAACTAAAAAATCTGCTTAACTGTCATACCTAAATTGGAGTGTCAGCGTTATTTTACTGTCAAAAATTTCTCATGTGCATACAATTTGTATGGTGCATACTGAAATCGCTAACGCTCAACGCTCAGCTATTCGAATTTCCAATTTTGACAAAGGGTTATGGAGTGAAGTTATCTGCAGATAAGTAAACAACAATACGAATTTGATAAACAAATGACTTCAACGCAACGCTCTTTATTTCGGTATGGCGTTTGACGCTTTTGTGTAATGTTAAATATCGCAACGCCTGACGCTCCAATTTAGGTATGGCAATGAGTGAAACACAAAATTTAGTCCAGAGCATTTTTTGACAATTTTCCAAATGAATTACTCCACATAACTGAAACCCGCTTAACTGAACCTACTAAGAAAATAGGATGTATTAGTACTGACGTATACATATAAGCAATTTTCAAGTTAGAATACTAGCTCCGTTTGAATTTAATTTTTATTGCAGCTATCCGAGCACCGCTTGTGTGAAATTTTTACCGTTATCCGGACTCCGCACAAGTGAAAATACCGCTTAAGTGAAAAGAAATTGTGGACCACAGACGTTGCAGTTTAGCGGATTCAATAGTTCCAAAAAAGCACTAAATTGGCATCGCCGATTTTATCGATTTTCTTGGCAAGCGGAGGGAAGTGGTGCGGAATCGAAAAGCAGAATAAAGTAAAACAAAATAAGAACAAGGAGATAGCACACAAACTCGTCTTAGAAGAACAGCTTTAACTCAGTGTTAACACGCTGACGTCTAAAACACAGCTAATGTTTAGTTTTCATGAATGTTATAAAGAAAAATACAGTATAAATAATAATCATATAAGTGTATTTAAATTAGGAAATTTTGGTGACTCCAAAATGTGTTTTTCTTCAAAAATTTTATTTCAACTGCGCTCTGGAAGAAATTAGTGATCTAACAATGTGCGCTCCCTCCATTCAAGTATTGCAGGTTGTTATCAATAAATTCAAACCGTGCCTTAAACAAGCTTAAAGTTTTTAAAATCCAATCCAATTTTAAAGTTAATTTAGTCTATAGATAATATATTGTGGGTAACAGATACTCTGTAGTTTTTGCCGAACCTTTCAGTGGTTCATATTGTCCTAATAAACTCACATTTATTATAACAAAAAAAGAAGGCCATTAATAAATGATAAGTATCAAAAATTGGTTAAAACAATTCCTCAACTAAAATATCCTCAAAAATTTCTTAAGCGCATTCTGAATTCCTCAGATTTTGATCATGATTTGTAATTTGGCAGCACTGTCACAACTTGGCATTTGGTGCAAAAACGCAGATCCTTAGAGCAAAATGGATGACACCATCGGATTCTCTGATTAAATTTACTTTAAAAAATTTTTATTACAAAACTTTCCTTATATATTTTCACTGCCCGAAATTAGACAACAGTTCAGTTCGCCAAAACGCTGTTTTTGAATTTTTCTTTAACACAAAACCAAACGTTTTACTTTGATTCTTGAGATCTGAGGTGAACACAGTATAATTTAAATTTATGCTGCGTTTTTTTATGGTTAAAAACAATTTGTTTATTTATTATTTTTGGCTGTGTTTGAGACGACTCAGTGGTTTTTGTCATCGAAAACAATACCCTGGTTTTTTTCATAAAATTTTTGTTTCCCAAAAAAATTTTGTGTGGCAACACTATTAATTTTTTTTAGTAGAACGTTTGGAATTGACTTCAGTGTTGCCAATATTGGGGATCTAACCCTAGATTTAGGGTTTTCTTTATCGTTCTAGGGTGCGTTTAAGGGTGTAAAATTGTGTAGGGTTATTTCTGGGGTGAATGCACCCATCAAAACATACCACCATCCATCTCTCTCTCTCTTATAAGAATACCTAAGTATCTGCACAAATTTCTCATTGTTTTTCTGAAATGCCAAATCCAGATCCAATTGCTGTTGTCACATATGCACAACTATGTCAGTATATGAGATCGCTCGTGTGATTAAAAATGAGCGAAATTGGTTAACTGACACATCTATCGTTTGGTGTTGGCTTACACGAATTGTTCATGAAGGTGGAAAATAATATGATGATAAGGAACATTTTTTTCAAGCCCTCAATGACGCCAAGACGCAAATCTCACTGCATTACCTGAACTTATTGTTAGAGTCGGTTAGAGATAGAATTATTGATGTTATTTCAAAAAACCGAGGCAGCTAAAAATAGTAATGGACAATGACCATTAATCTTATTTTTTACATATTATTTCAAAGAGGTTTTTTATTCAAACAAAAAGTAATGGTAAATTAATTTGAGAAACATAATGTTATAAAAATTGTTTTAGTTAACATTATTTTATATATTTTTTAAACTAAAATTCCCGACAATCCACATTATTATAAGTTATTTTGCGATAAGCCGAAACTTTTTAAGGCCTCATACCTTATAAGCCATAACCGTTTTGAAACCAAGTACATTAGTGGATTTTTTACTCAACAGATCACCGCAAAACCATACACTCGTGGGACATCACTTTCACTATATTATTACTAAGCGCAAGATTGTCGCTACATGGAAAAAAATTAAAAAATGTCTTCTAAGGAATCCAGACGGTGTCGACAGACTCTTCTTTCCACTGTCATTTTAAAGCAATTTCGCTGAAATGGGAGCACAATAGATGCTGTAAAGAAACAAAATGCGACATATTTAAATGTAAATGTTTTAGATAATACAAGACAAATAGATAAATAGACTACTGCTCTCACCAGATTCGCTTGGAAGCAGCTCCCATAACTAATCATTTGAGTAAGTTTTTGAAACAAAAACGTTTTTTACATTTTGAATACTTTCTTACCTCTGGTAATCGCAAACGCGTTCCAAGTAAATTTATCCGCGTATTGCCGGAACTAATTTTTAGTTCTTTAGGACCATTAACGACGCTGCTTTCTACCACTTCGATACAAAATATTTCTAAAGGATGTAAATTATTTTTGGCGCGTATTTCATTAACTTTATGACCACCACGCAGCGTTTCCGCACTAACGATTATCATATCGATATTAGCATCACTTTTAGTTGGACCAAAAGGGTCTTCGATTGCAACCACATCATATTGCAGTGTTGCATCGATTTCAATAAGGAACTGCTTAATTTCGCTTATGCGTTGATCCACCGGTAGTATCAGTTCAGAAAGTATTTTGCCTAGTAAATGAAATGTACATATTTTTTGTATATGCTGGTTAGCTGCTGTTACCAACTACCAACTGCTTGCGTGCCTGCGTAAGGAAAATCTTATGTCCTAAATGAATTCGATTAAAGGTGCCACCGAGTACTACATTGTTGTAAGATTTAGTCTCCTGTTCAGAGCTTTGGAAATTACTAATGTCTGATCCAAAATCATTTAGATATATTGGTGCACTCGTAATGTTAAGCTGTGAACTTAAATCATTTTTCCCCAACTGGGTGTTGGATGTATTTTCGCTTCAGGAATGTTAAGATGAATATGTTTGATATTTGAAACTACAAGGAGAGACCCGAGACCCGTGAAGTCATGCTTTTTCCTTTATTTTTAAGTATTTCAGTTTCGTTGGACTTTGCTTAGCAAAATTTACAGTTGTCTAATTTCTAATTTGACAGTTGTTTGTCGTTGTTGTTGTTTTTCAATGTCAAAATTCAAAATGAATTTTGAAATTGAAAAACAAAATAAAGTAAAGTCAAAATTTAAAAAAAAATGACATTGTCTTGAAAAAAAAAAAAACCGTGAAAAATGTTACATATTCGCAAATAATTTAAAGAAGAATTGTTAAACATTTTGACATATTCGTGTGGAAATAATTAAAATTACTATAATTCGCGTTTTAAGCAGTAATTAAAGTTGCTCCAACTAATATCAACAAATTGCGAAATTATTAAGCAGCAGTTTATATAACAGCGTATTGGAGAATCTAACAATACCATTCACTTCTTTCAATGGTATGTAGTACTAAAAGTGGTATTCTGACGGTAAAACTAATAGCAATATAGAGATTGAGTAGTTTCGGATGGTCTGTCACGTTGATAATTAATTGATGATGCAAAATATATTGCGTGTTTTTTATTTATAAAAATGGGCGACAAAACCCAGGGTATGACTAATTCGTTTGAGTTGATTTTAGTTCTTAAGATATCCTTGTTTGAAATTGCATAAACTGGTATTTTGGTGCATATTTGTAGCTATATCACAATAACCGTAAATAGCTTAATTCACTTTTGCTAATAACACCAGATAGCCATAATCTTCCTCAATAAATTTTGCCTTTTAATATTTTCAACTGGACCCATAAATTTCATCCATTAAAATATTAATATCTAAGCTCAATTCAAAGGACTTAATAATATGTGTATGTAGTTGAGAAATACTGCTTACGTCGACTTAAGCAAAATAGGTTTGAGCTCCATTTTCCATTAGTTCTGGGTGCAATTGTACTTTCGTTTTTGAGCGTTTTGTTAGTGCTTATTTATATCTTAATAATGTTTAAAAACGAAAGAGCAATGTTACCCAGATCTATTAGAAAATGGAGCTCAAACCTATTTTGCCTCATTTGATTTAAGCAGTATTTCCTTCCTGCCACAGATATTATGTAGCATGGTGCTGTTGGTTAACCACGTTTTACATCTGAAGCCATTTTAAATATATTTTAATTTAGTGTTTACATTGTTTACTACTTAATGCAATGATCGACCGAATATTACGAAAAAACGCAGTGCTGAAATGCTTTTTTCGCACAAGAACGGCATTTTTAGCATTGCCATTTTGCTTTGTCCGATTTTTCATTGAGCGCAGGAAATTTAACGATTTTTGTGTTTAAGGTTATCAATAGAAAAATAGTTGTTTTTTTTTATTGTTCAGAGAAATGAGGGTATAAGGTTTAAATAAAAGCGAAAAAATCGTATCCTTAGCATATTTTTTCTTAAGTTAAGAGCACATTTGAGGCTATAAGCGCAACAGTGGCCTAACCTTTACTTCGTTGATAAAGCAAAAGCACATATCCTGAGTCGATAAAAGCACAAGTTATTTGCTTTTGATTTTTAAATTTAACAAAGTGAGGGTTAGGCCACTATTGCGCTCATAGCCTCATTTATATTCAACAAAGCCTTGTCCGATTTTGCGATGGAGCCACTGTATATTAAACTTTATTTCTATTTATACTATTTAATATATGTAACGAAGTTATAACGCATCAGCTTTGCCGGGGCTTTTTTGAGAAAGTTACATTTTTGCTGCTAAAAAAGATACATTTTCTGATAAAAAGTTACATTTTTATTAATTTTTCCTAAATAAATGGCACAATTTTCAATTGCATATACATACATACATAGCTTTTGTATTAAAAAAAATTTCGCCGAAATTTGTTCAGGATATATTTTACTATGCAGTGACTTTTCAAAAAGTCTATAACAACAATTCCAAATAAATTCAATGCATAGCTGCACGGAGAAAAAAAAATAGTACTTGCTACTTTATTCCTCATAAGTTTTACCAGAATTTCAAGTCAGAATAGTGACAACTTCATACCGAAGTAAGATTCACCTTACTGTTTTAGTCAATTCAGAATGTATGTTTCCGTGATATTTACCTTACTGTTCAGTTCAAACAACAACAAAAAAAAAAAAAAAATTAAATCTGCGTATAAATCTCATCCAGGCTACAAATATTTGCGATTTTCAATGAAATGGCACCCATTTACTTGGACAATTGGCATTAAATGTAAGTAAAAACAAAGCCAATCGAAGATAAGTATTAGAAATAGAAGGAAAACCAACATTCATACATATCAATACATGAACAACTATAAATCTCTTTCGGTCGGTGCTAAATTTTCGGCGAAAACTTAGTATAAAGCTCACACGATTCGGTGCCTGGTCCAAGGCTTAAATGGCCATAAGCTAAGGGAGATTGTAATCACTGCCACATTATGTTTTACTAATATTTTTTTATTGTATAGTTTATGGCAGTGCTATACCGAAATTCGTTTTTTCAGTGCAACAAAATTTCAATATAAATTGAGTAATGTGAAAAACCTAAAAAGTTACGAAAAATGGCCAATATACAAATTTTACTTACAAGTTACATAAGAGGCCAAAAAGTTACGCAAAATGTAACCAACTGGCAACGCTGTATGGCATAGTTTTATATTGCACATTTTAGGGTTTTTTAAGGGTTTAATGAATCTTCAGGTTCTTTTTCCTTTGCAGCTTTGGGGTTTTTTAGGGTTAAATTGAGGAAATTTAAACAAGTCTAGGGATTTTGCTCTGAGGCCACCTGGCCACACTGATTGACTTTGCACTTCGTTGTTCGTCGGCTGTCATTCGTCGTGACGTGTCTTGGTGTCATATCATTCAACGATTCAACGTTCAACGTGGTAGGAGTTCAGTGGAGCTGGAGTAAACTTTCTACTTATTTTCTAGTAGTGGAAAGAAACTTATTTAGTACGGTTAAATTGTATTCAATATAAGAAAAAAATAAATAATTAAACACAATGGGAAGTAAGTACAGCGGAAAAGTATAATTTTAATATTGAAACTAAAAAAATGTCCGTTAAATTGTAAAATTAATTTATGTGAAAGCTTGGGCAGCATCAACCAAACCAACACACTTGCTTACGTATACAAAAAATGTAAAAGTACCGAAAAAAAAGTGAGCAAAGTTGCTTGGAATGAAAGCGGTCCTTTTTATGGAAATGTTTTAAATTAATTTTACAAAAATTGCATTAATATTTTTTGTTGAGAAGTGCATGTTTTCTAACAAAGTAATTTCGTTTTATTTGCAGTTAAATTTCTGGAGGTTATCAAACCATTCTGCAGTATACTGCCGGAAATCGCTAAACCAGAGCGAAAGGTAAGTGTTGAAAAGAGAAGAGTTGGAAAAAGAAAAGTGGAAGTGTTTGGCAAGATCCATGTGATCAATTCTTTTGTCCTACGTCTTTTAATTCCCAAAAAAGTTGGTGATACGCACCTTAATTTGCATTGATTTCCCAAGTGTTGCTTGCCCCGCCTACTACGTCAAGGTTGCCAATATATATATTTTTTTTTTAATTTAAAATGCATTCTAAAAGTAAATTTTTCACCCAAAAAAAAATATATCTTTTCATTGTAATTTTTCAAGATAATAGCCTGTTTCCACCGAAGATTTAGCTCTGCTTAGATTAGTAAATTAAATCGTTGAATCTTACCCATTTCCATCGGCCAAAATAGATATACTTCTGTCAGTAAATGGCAGATGGCAGAAGCAGTAAAATTAAACTTGTATTTCATTTTCTTAATATTTATCTTCCATTTGCTTTGTGTTTATACCAATTGTCAAAGTTGCAGGGGTGTCGCCAGGTCAAAAATCGGTAGCATTGCTGAGATTAAAGCCAAGATTTTACTTTAAATCTCAGATTTAATTTAAATATCAGATTTATTTTTGTATGGTAAAGCCTGGGTAACTCCCTGATTTAGCGTTAACGTTAAATCCAGAAACTACTTTTATTCACCTTTTAAATCTGCGGTGGAATCAGGCTATAACGATTAAATGATTTTAATAGATAGCTAGATGATTACAACCAAAATATTAAATCAGGAGTGCTAGCGATAATAGCCTTAGTATAAAAACTCGAAAACTTACATGTGCTGAGATTTGTAAATCGCATGGTTAAATCTTACGCGTTTCCATCGGCCGAATAAGATTTAATTTTGACAATAAACGTCATGAGCAGTAAAATTAACGTTGTTTTTGTTCTTAATATTTTTCTTACATTTGCTTTGTGTTTAATGCATTTAAAGCCAATTGTTAAAGTTAAGAGGTACCACTTGGTCGAAAATAGATAAAATCAGTAGCCCAGCTATGATTTATGCGCAGATTTAAAATAAATCTCGGCGGAAATAGCTTTATACCCTGCTTAAACCGGAGATTCACGAGGCGATTTACAGCTGTTTGGAGGTTTAGCTCTATATCTAGCTATATATTACGTGATTTACCATAAAAAAATATATCTACTTCTGACGTGATTTAATTTATATCTTAATTTTGTATGGTTAAACATGTGTTTTACACCCAGATTTAGTGCGAAATCTAAAAACACCCTTAATTCACCTCATAAATCTTCGGTGGAAACGAAGTATCAATTTTAGTATACATTTTTTGAACAGAAAAATATTCATCCTTATCATCTAATTCGATTTCGATTCGGGCTAAATCGAATCAAGATTTCGCTATCGTATATTTTGATCAGCCAAATCATCAATTAATCTCAAAATTGATAACTAAGAAACACTTTATTAATGACATAAAAATATCTACTAACTTATCTCAAGATCTGTAACTATTTTAAAGATTACAAACATCAACTAAGAGATTTTGTTACTAAAAAATTTTTCATAAAAAAGCAAAAGCCCATCAGCCATCTCAATTTAAAAATTGGGTAATTTTGTACTGGCAAATTAATTTTTGCATATATGCTTAGATCTGATTATGAAACGCAGCTTGATCAAATTTACTTTCACCACTTGTGCATTTTTTTTATTAATGGTATTGGCATACTGGCAATATAAAAGATTATCGTCATTGTCATTGTCATATTATTTAACTTTATTTCAATAATTTAAATTGATAACATTCCATTTATCGCCTTCTGCTAGAGTAATATTTTTATTCTTTAAGTAGAGATAATAGGTAAGTAAAAATGAAACGTCTACCACTTGGCCGATCACAAACGATGATCACAATCGTTGCTTCTCGTATTTTTCGACAACTTTTTTGTCTGTCTTTGCTTACGTATTCAAACTTTCAGCTGACTGTTAGCAGCAGCATGGCATGTAGACGCGAAACACCGGGCTAAGTAAAAAAAAAAAACATCAAGAAGCCAAACCATGCTTCCTTTAACGTTTGCGTTCGAATTCTTGTTTTCTCGATACTATTGTGACAATAAAGCTGGTTTTGTTGGTAACAAAATGTCATGATAATTGTATAAATATTTAGGTCAATAACCATTTCCCCATTACCTGTTACCAAAAACAGTTGGAAATAAATAAAAATGAATTATTTTTATCTTTAAAACTTTGAATGTTATACAGGTAAAATGGTATATTTTCCTATATGTGATTTATATAGTTCTTTTTCTTTAAGTTAGACAAAAGACAATCATTTTTTCATAACGCAATCATCCCTCTACCAGTCATGTATTGTTGAATAAATATTAGGGATCTGCACAAGACATCTTATTTATTTGTTTTTGTCTACAGATTGTACAAATCTTACAGACTAATTACAATGTTAAATCGTCACCCGAGTTCTCATTTGCCCCATACGCATATTCGTTAAAAAAACAAAAGCAAATAACTTGCGTTTGTTTCGACAAAAGATATGTTATTTTGCTTTTTTAACGAATATGCTTATGGGGCAAAAGAGAACTCAGACGACGAAATATAAATATAACTTATCTTAAAATTTGTTAAAGATTTTGAATAGATTTGATTTAAATTTATATACACTGATGTACATTAAAATTAATTAAAGGAAAGAAGTTATTACATAATTTGATACAGCGGGATATAAAATCTTCCACAAACATTCTGTTATTTCTTAAATCTCTAGGAGGGATATAAGCAGTGAAAAAATTTGGTAACTCTGCACAATTCAGTCTACTAGAAAGGACATCGATTACAAAAATAAAACAGAGATATGTTCTTCTATCTCTTAAACATTGTAACCCAAGTAATTTCCGTCGGCATCATAACTGGGAAGATCAGGCAAATGCAATATATGGCATATCGAGTGAAGTTTTTCTGAACTTTTCTATTAAATTTATGGGGGTTATCGTGAATAAAGATTCCCGGGAAATTTTTCACAGACTGCCGTGCATTCTCCATTGTAGCTTAAGCGAAATTCCCCGGGAATATTCATTCACGATAACCCACAATATGTTTAAGATGTTTTGTGAAGAATAAACCATTTTCTTATGTCGATTTAAGTTGTTTTGTGAAAAGCATTTGTAAAAGTTTTTTGTTGTTGCAAATGCTTGAATTTGTTAACCTATTTAAGGTAAGATGTTTTGCCAAATGCAATTCGAAATTAAACATCGATATAGGTTGATTTTTGATTCTATATCTCTGCAACTAAAAGTCATAGAGATATGGCGATTTCAACAAAAGAAGTGTATTTAAGTTTTATGTCTATGATTAAAATCCTGGAAAATTGTCTTATTTCGAGTTAGGTTGTTTTTAAAAAGTCCACAGATATGGTAAAACTTGCAAGTTGCAACGCATTGGTAACCCTAGATTATACAATAGTACCTTTCATACCTTTTCGAGAAAGAGGGATAGAGAGCGTTAACAAAAAAGAGGCACAAGCAGAAAGGGAAAAACTACTTTTGTTACTCTTTGTAGTGTTCACCACAACTACAGTATGCACTGAACTGAAGCAAATCAAATAAGACAGGTCTGCGCAGTACTTGTTTTTTCTTCTTTCATATACAAGTATTGTCAAGACATTTACACGCGACACTGAACTGAAGTGTTTGATAAATAAAAAGCGAGTGCAAGCCATAATGTATCTTGAAACGAAATGTTTTAAAATTCCTAGAAGATGTCTTGTGCAGGGGTCTGCACAATTTTTATGGAAACAAATGAATTTTGCCATATACATGCATTCTTTAATTCAAGAATAAACTTGATTTATTCTTATTTATTTATTATTTTTCCTATTTTTAGATTCAATTCAGAGAAAAGGTGCTATGGACAGCCATTACACTGTTTATCTTTTTGGTATGCTGTCAAATCCCGCTTTTTGGTATTATGAGCTCAGACTCAGCGGATCCCTTCTACTGGATTCGTGTCATTTTGGCCTCAAATCGTGGTACTCTCATGGAATTGGGTATCTCACCCATTGTGACATCTGGTTTGATTATGCAACTTTTGGCTGGCGCTAAAATTATCGAAGTTGGTGATACGCCTAAAGATCGTGCACTCTTCAATGGAGCGCAAAAACTCTTTGGTATGGTTATCACAATCGGTCAAGCAATTGTGTACGTGATGACTGGCATGTATGGCGATCCAGCAGAGATTGGTGCTGGTGTTTGCTTACTTATTATCATACAATTGTTTGCTGCTGGCTTAATTGTTTTGCTGCTCGATGAATTGCTACAGAAAGGCTATGGCTTGGGATCTGGTATATCACTTTTCATTGCTACCAACATTTGTGAAACAATTGTGTGGAAGGCATTCTCCCCAACAACAGTAACAACTGGTCGTGGTACTGAATTTGAGGGAGCTGTAATTGCGCTCTTCCATTTGATGGCAACACGCAACGATAAAGTACGTGCACTTCGTGAAGCTTTCTATCGTCAAAATCTACCCAATCTAATGAATTTGTTGGCTACTGTACTCGTCTTTGCTGTTGTCATATACTTCCAAGGCTTCCGCGTCGACTTGCCCATCAAATCAGCACGTTATCGTGGACAATACAGCAGCTATCCTATTAAACTTTTCTACACCTCAAACATTCCCATTATTCTGCAATCAGCTTTGGTCTCCAATTTATATGTCATCTCACAGATGTTAGCCGTTAAATTCAATGGTAACTTCTTTATTAATTTACTTGGAGTTTGGGCTGATGTTGGCGGCGGTGGTCCAGCACGTTCATATCCCATTGGCGGTCTCTGCTATTACTTGTCACCACCTGAGAGTGTGGGTCACATAGTTACTGATCCGATTCACGCTATGCTCTACATAGTCTTCATGTTGGGCTCATGTGCCTTCTTCTCCAAGACATGGATTGATGTGTCCGGAAGTTCTGCTAAGGATGTAAGTGTTAGATGATGAATTTAGTTACTGTGATTACATTCATCAATTTTTATTTTGACAATATATTCTATTCCCTTCAACAGGTTGCTAAACAACTGAAGGAACAACACATGGTCATGCGTGGGCATCGTGAGAACTCTATGATTCACGAACTGAATCGTTATATTCCAACTGCCGCTGCATTTGGTGGTCTCTGCATTGGTGCGCTTTCTGTAATGGCCGATTTCTTGGGCGCCATTGGCTCCGGCACTGGTATTCTGTTAGCTGTGACAATCATCTATCAATACTTTGAAATCTTTGTCAAAGAACAATCAGAAATGGGTGGCATGGGAACGTTACTCTTCTAAGTTTTAATTTGAGTGTTGTATATGATGAGTTCGTAGAACAGGTTCTCATCGTGAATAGCTTTCTAACTCAAGAGTTTTTATTTTGAGTTTAAAATTTTCCTATTACGAAGAGCAAAATGTTTAAATTGTTTTTAGTTAAGATTTTATTTTTAAAAATCGACACTTGTTTTGCTTTAAAATCATGCATATAAAGAATTTTCCAACGGATAATTAAGAAGACATTTATTTATACAAATGTGTGCGTTGCTACGAAAGCATATTTAAACATTTATTATTTCTTTACTTTTAAACATACCACATTAACTAGAGAACAACAACAACCGCCATCTCCTTGTTTCCTTCCTTCCTTTCTTCACATTAAATGCGTGGATACTAGAGTGTCCAAATGTTTTTTTTTTTAAATTAAACACTATTGTCGCGATTATGAAATTAATTCTTAGTTTTATGTGTAATAATTTTTTATAAAAAAAACATGAAAATTCTTGCGTTCTCTGGGAGCGCAGGTGAATATAATAATGAAAACGGAATGACGAAAGCCAATTTAAGAAAATAATTCACCTACGTAATATTTACAACAAAATTACAACAAAAGAGACTTTATTATTAATATTACTTTAACTGATGTCGTTCAAATTATTGTATTAACTTTAAAATCAATCTATTTCTTTTGATTTCAATAATGTTCTTGCAGCATTAGGATATATATTTTATATGTAAATTTTAAATTTAATATAATAATTTCTATGATATCTAGTAGTTAATTTATACAAAACGAAAAATGTGAAATTATTAATAAATGAAAAATAAAACATTAAAATGTAATAATAAATGAAAAAAATAAAAAAATGTTTCAAAGGTAAATAATAAAAAAAAGAGAAAAATACCATATGCACATGTTTTTAGATGTTTACTTCCAGGATTTAATGAAACAACTTGTTTACTAAACTGAAAATCGTAGTGTTTTAAAGATCCTTTTACTTAAAAACTTCATTTGTAAGATCCAACTTGAAGTATATCCATCTTTCATTTGGTACCCTTGTTATGAAGTACATACCCATAGTTTATTTTTTGAAGAAGTCTATTAAGTTTTTTTAGCTGAGGCCATTATCGCATTACAACTAGCTCATTCAGACCTGTTCTGTAATCCGTGCGGTTTCAATTTTCATTTCGAAAGCTTTTTGATGAAAATGGTGAGTCATACGATAAAAAGTATGAGAATCTACTTCGTGGAGAATTACAGGTTCTACAAATAATATTGATATGTTTTTACGAAAAAGCACTCGTTTAGGAAATATTCGACAAAATCGAGTTTTTCGACTTTTTTAACGGTTACTCTTTCGTTAATGTTTGGAACCTGTAATGAAGAAATTCTAATACTTTTTATGGTTCGACTCACTGTTTTCGGCGAATAGAAACGCGAATGGAAATACTTTTCTCTATTTTAATGTGCGCAATTAACATTCAGTGGCGGATCCAAGGGGGACGATGCGGCCGATCGGCCCCCTCTCAAGCCAAGTGATTACATTTTTTTTTAAATTATATGTAAAGATTTTAAAAACATTCTGTTATTATCTAGAAATGTAATCAATCGGCCCCCCCTCTTGACAATGCTGGATCCGCCACTGTTAGCATTAGTAAAAAAAGACAACTTTATTACTATATTATTAATTTCGTTTCTACTCGCAATAGGGGCCTTCATCAAAAAGCCTGAATGAAAAGTAATTGAAATCACATGGATTTCTGAACACGTCTGATAATTAATACTACAACTCCAACGGAGATTTATGATGTGATTTGCGGCTGTTTCGAGACTTAGCTCTTAATCTCGGCTTAAATCATATCGGCACATAAATCTAAACAAGGCTACCGATTTAGGTTGTTTTCAACACCCCTAAACTTTGACAGTTCGCAAAGAATATCATTAAAAACAAAGTGAATGGAAGATGTATATATTTAGAAGAATAGGAAAAACCACTTTAATTTTCCTACTTAAGACATTTACTGTCGAAAATAAAACTCTTTATAGATCTTAACACAGCTGAATCTCCGGTGGAAATGAAATAAATATAAGGAAAAATATATGCTCTGCAAATAACAAGGATTTGCGTATATGAAAAAATTCGCTTTTTACGAATATGGGTTATCAGCGGGAGCTGATCTGGAGCTATGAGGGGGTTGGTTCTTGGGATTTCGGTCATTACCTTTGGATAATCCAGCTGATGAAGTTTCCACCAAATGATATTAAATTGGTATAAGATTTCCAACAGAAAATATCTAAATACTGATAAAGAATTTTTAAAAATATATACAGTGTGGGTGGGAACCGGTAGAACCCCAAGAATGTAAGCTTCCTTGGACTATTCTGAGCAACTTTCCTCAGTTCCATTTTTCAAAATTTGCAAAACCAACGGAGTTATTGGATTAAATCCATAGAAGGACAAAAGTAATGTCACAATAAGAATTAGCTGACATTTTGTAAGAAATAAATTAAATTAAACTCTGTTTTCACGCAAAGTTGACTTGACATTGTGAAATTTATGGCAATAACTTGAAAAAATTATATCAGTCAAATAACCGATTATAATGGCACGAAATATGTATGACATTTCTTTTGTCGCTTTATGGACTTATTTCACTTTTAAAAATAACGGGAAAAATATCATATATATATATATTTGTTCTGCGAATACGGAAAAAAACTAAGAAAAGTTTTTCTGAATAGTCCAAGGAACAAAAGAAACAAAATTGAAGAAATTTTCAATAAAGTAATTTCTGAAGATTTTGTGAGTGTGATAAAGCGAAGTGAAATATTGCAAAGAGGTGAGTGTTATGCATTTTTATGCAGTATTCGCGTTAAATTTTAAATTAAATTAACTTAAAATTAAAATTAACTTCCTTGTCAAGGTGTTTTATGCATTTTTATGCAATTTTAGTCATGTCTACCCCGAGAAAAAAAAAAGATGTACCAAATTGCGAATCCGATGAGGATGATTAATAATTTGAAAAAGTCACATTCTCTTGATGTTTTTTCGCCACTAGAGGCTTCATTGACAAATAAATTTTGATAATACATATTTCTTTACTGGTTTTGCAATTGAAGTGGATTTTTCAGAGTGGCCCACAACCGGTTATAAATTTTTTTTTGTCCAAAAACAAGCTCTATACAAAATTTGTTAAAATAAATTTTTTGTTGAAAAATTATAGGAAAATTGTTTCTTTTTGGTTACCTACCGCCTCTAGCTTTCCATTGGTACCCACAAGTCCGAAAAATGTATATTTGAATGCAAGTTATGGGCAAAAAACGAAACCCGGCCCACAACTGGTTACCTTCCTCTATTTTATAAATATAGATATTTTTGTTAACACGTACTGTAATGTAATTTGATATGTTTTAAAATAAGGTTTTCTTAACATTTACATAAAAGTATCCCCTAGATTTCCCCTAGACCTTTTTAAAATCCCCTGAACAAATCCCCTAAATAATGTGTCACCTAGATTGCCCCCTAGACCTTTTAAAATCCCCTAAATCTAGGGGGAAATCCCCTAAACTGGCAACACTGCCGTATAGCTTTCATGTAGTAAGTGACTGTTATACTGGTATACTGGTTATACCTAAAAGTATGTCACTTTTTATTTTAAGGAAATCCTAATGATCGCACAGAGAGCGGGATAAATATAGAGAGCGACAGAATTATACTGATCGCACCCCAAAGGTATGTTACCTTTTATTTAAAAGGAATTCCCGATATTCGCTCAGAGAGCGGGAAAATATTAGGTAGACTGGAACGTCGATTTTTAGTGATCGTTCAGAGAGCTGGAAAAATTATAATGGCTGTTCACAAAGGGTTGTGTGAATTGAAAATCTATATTGAAAAACTATATATGATTAAAAATCTTAAAATATCTAAAGGAATAAATCTAAATGTTTAACCCTTTTTAAATATTATACTAAAATGAAAAAAAGGGGAAAAGAGAAAAAAAGAGAGAAATGCAAAAACTGCACACATATGCATAAGATACAGCTTGGAAGGAGAACCACGAAAAACTCGGACACGCCTAAACATACACATGGACATACGAACAAGGTCTCAATCCATCTGTACCCATGTACGGAAAACTTGCAGAAATTGCATAAAACATAAAAAACTTTCCCTGAAAATAGTGCATTACGTGGGCAAGACTCATGTGCATCTATGTGTCCGGATGCACATGTGTCTCGACACGCATATGCACCCTTCACGGGTTTATGTATAGAAAATCATTTCTCTATATATTAAAAAACACATACCAGTGTGTGAATCGTACATATTGGTGTACAAAAAATGGGAGGTTATATAAAACAATGTATGAAATGGGAAAAATGAGTGGAGAACAGACATAACAAAAGGACCAACTTTTTGGATACCGTGGAGGCTTGCCAATAAACGGTTTTCGTCCCTTGCCAAAGGGCTCATCAGTTGGCATTTATATAGGGATTTGTAGCGAAAAAAACAAACCTAAGGGATGATTTCCGTCAATCGAAACATTTGTCATGGGCCTGGGGAAATACATAACACGAAAAACCATCCTGGAAAAAATAAAAACTAGAAACAAACATAAAAACCCTTATATATACAGTGTCGGCCAAAACCTAAGCACTCCCTAAAGAAATTTTTTCTTATATCAAATTTTTTTGAGAAAACGATGTTATTGAGTTAGTTTGTGTGTTTATTTTATTTATTTACACGTTTATTATTGACAAACAAGAACTTAAAAAATTCAGGGTTCTATAAATTGAGAGTTAATATTTAATAAACATTAAAATTTAGAAACTTCATCGGACAAAACTAAAGCACCCCCTTCTTAACATTTAATAAAAACTTTTAAAATTAATATATAGTTGAAAACTCTTTATACTGGGTTACATTAGCACATCTTTAAAGCATAGAGGACATTATATTATTAATGATATCCTTCGATATCCCTTCCTAAGGCTACTTTCAAAGCTTCAAACAGATTTTTCTTGGTTTTGCAATTTTCCTTATAGATTTACGTGTTAACGATCTCCCAGAGGTTCTCAATGGGATTCAAATCTGGGGACTGGCCTGGCCAACCAAGGACTTGCATCCCATTACTCTGAAACCAGGCTTTACAAACTTAAGCGGTATGTGTTTGGATCGTTGTCCTGTTGGAACCTCCATTTAAGTGGCATCTCTTGATCCGCATTAAGCAGCATCACATCATTTGGTATGTCAAAGTGCATAAAACAATCCATTATTCCTTTAGTCTAGTGAATTAACCCACTCCCTTGACCAGAGAAAAAGCCACAGACCATTGAACTCCATCCTCCGTGCTTAACAGAGGCTTTGCAAAATTTTGGTTTCAATCTTTTTCCTTTTGGTCTGCTTACTCGCCGTATTCTATCCGAATCTTTCATAATATACTTGAATTCGTAGTACTTGGATTCGTAGGACTTGGGTTCGTAGCATGATATCAAAGGTTTGGATGAATTAAGGCGAGTACACAGACCAAAAGGAAAAAGATTGAAACCAAAATTATGCAAAGCCTCTGTTAAGCACGGAGGATGGAGTTCAATGGTCTGTGGCTTTTTCTCTGGTCAAAGGAGTGTGTTAATTCACTAGACTAAAGGAATAATGGATTGTTTTATGCACTTTGACATACCAAATGATGTGATGCTGCTTAATGCGGATCAAGAGATGCCACTTAAATGGAGGTTCCAACAGGACAACGATCCAAACACATACCGCTTAAGTTTGTAAAGCCTGGTTTCAGAGTAATGGGATGCAAGTCCTTGGTTGGCCAGGCCAGTCCCCAGATTTGAATCCCATTGAGAACCTCTGGGAGATCGTTAACACGTAAATCTATAAGGAAAATTGCAAAACCAAGAAAAATCTCGTTGAAGCTTTGAAAGTAGCCTTAGAAAGGGATATCGAAGGATATCATTAATAATATAATGTCCTCTATGCTTTAAAGATGTGCTAATGTAACCCAGTATAAAGAGTTTTCAACTATATATTAATTTTAAAAGTTTTTATTAAATGTTAAGAAAGGGGTGCTTTAGTTTTGTCCGATGAAGTTTCTAAATTTTAATGTTTATTAAATGTTAACTCTGAATTTATAAAACCTTGATTTTTTTAAGTCCTTGTTTGTCAATAATAAACGTATAAATATATAAAATAAACACATAAACTAACTCAATAGCGTCGTTTTCTCAAAAAAAATTTCATATAAGAAAAAACTTCTTTAGGCGGTGCTTAGGTTTTGGCCGACACTGTATATAAAGAGGAAAATATGTATTACATACCCTCTTTATCTGGAACTAAAACCTAAAAACGAGTTTTACGTGTGTCACACTATTTGGTGAATCGGGCAAAATGCGCGGACAAAAAAATTATATATGAATAGAAACCCGAATGTTATGGAGACCGTTGTATTTATGCTGATCGGTGGTTCATGTTGACCGGATGGTTATCTCATATGGCAAAATTTTACACTATTTAACCTTATTTTAAAATACATATACAAAATTACATTATAGTGCATGTTAACAAAAATATCTATATTTATAAAATATATTGAAACATTCACTTCATTTTGAATTTTGGAAATTTTTTTTTTTTTTTTGTTACCAAAATATAAATGTTCCATATTTAGGGGAAATTTTGTCAAAAGTGCAGATTTTGGGGGAAATTTCTTTATGAAAAACATTAAAGCGAACGGTCCATAGAATACGTCGAATACGTCACGTCTTTTTTTTCAACTGACTGCGACGCATTTGACGGAGAAGCCTGGTCCAATGAATACTTTGAAAACGGATTAAAACATCAAAATTCTTTTTATTTCATCAATTAGAAATTTTAATTTTGCACTTGCACAACTCCAATAATTTTTTATTCACACTTTATTTCAAAAAATAAATGAGAAACGACATAGAAAAAAAAAAAACAACAAATGAAATTGAAAATAAATTTATTTTACGATTGTCAAATCAAACGACGTACGTCGAAAGTTGGGAGTTGGGCAACTTTTGTACGTTGCGTTAACGTAGACGTACTGATTGGGTCGCACTTGATATAAACTCATATTTTTAACTTAGCTGTCAGTCGAAAAAAACGACGTGACGTACTCGACGTACTGAATGGACCGTTCCCTTAATTTCGTTTTGAAATTTGGAATTTTGGTAATACTTGGGCAAAGTGGCTCCAGTCATATTTCAGTCCCAAAAAAACATGGTATCGAATTAGCGGTTTTTTTTATAATATCAGATCACTCTTACAAGGGGCAGAAGGTTTTTGAATCGAAAAATCATGTTGCTGACTCAAAAATCGGCAATGTCGGGAGTCACTTTTCACCACTGATCCGCGGCCGAAGGCCTCCGCGAAGCCGGTGTTGGATTGTTGGGAGTTTTAAATCCTGAGTTGCGGCCGCAGGCCGCCCACCTACCCCTACTCTTATGTAAAATTACTGTGGCTAGCAAGCTAGGTGTTGGATATATTATAGACTGACCTTGTAAGAGTGATGTGACATTATAAAAAAAACCGCTAATTCGATACCATCTTTTTTTGGGACGGAAATATGGCTGGAGCCACTTTGCCCAAGTATTACCGGAATTTTTTTTTTTTTTTGGCTACAAAATATAACATTTTCCATTTAGGGGAAATTTCGTCAAAAAACCAAAATTTAGGGGAAATCTCGTGCAATCTGGGGGGAATTAGGAGAAAAATGAGAACCTACCTGGCAACACTGGCACCGCACATGGTGTGTCAAATGTCAAATATTTTGACATTAAGAAATAAAATTTTCACGGGTTCGGTTCTTTCGTGTTTCTTTTCTTCTTTTTTAACACTATCAATCCAAAAAAAAGTTACACAAAATTCAATAGAAATAGAAATAAATTTATAGAACAATTAAAAAATTTTGACAATGAGTGACGATTATTTAAGTAAACCATTTTCACCATCGCCTTCAAGTAAGTAAGGAAAAGAAAAAAGCGCAGTGCATTAACTCACATTACGCAATTTAGAAATTAATTGCATTCTGTTAGATTTTCATTCAAATGTTTTACAATTACAATTGTTCTTTATAGTCGACGATTCAACGACACGACAGAACCGCACTCCAACTTCCAGCACATATGGACCAGCTATTTCACCTTACCTCAACTATGACGCACGTTTCCTGCAACAAACACAGCCTGAATTTATATTTCCAGAAGGTGCAAATAAACAAAGAGGTCGATTTGAACTCGCTTTTTCACAAATCGGTTCATCAGTGATGATCGGAGCTGGAATTGGCGGCGTAGCTGGTCTTTATAATGGCATAAGAACAACCTCAGCACTGCAGCAGACAGGAAAACTCCGGCGGACACAGTAAGTAGTTTTATGTATGTATGTATTCTCCTTTAACTCCTAGGAGGAGCATAGTTTTTTTAAAAAATATTTTTATACCAAAGCAAAGTCCTCTAATTTTGCTTGATTCCAAAAACTGGAGCTTGATATGTCACGTAATTTTTAAATCGATTGCATTCGAAATTGCATATTGATTTTGTAGAAGATGTCACAAGTGATTCCTTTAAATTTTTTTTTCCTATAAAGTATCAAAACTACCATAACATCGCTGTAATGGTCTGAAACTTTGAGTTTATTCTCCTATCAGCATAAAATTTTGATAGTGCAACTGTAAATTGCATATACTTAGCTGTGAAGTGTATGACAGTACCGGCACACAGGCACACAGTAGGCTCCTACGTGTTTTGTTTATGTTTATGTTTATGTTTATTGAGTCTTTGGATTACATATCCTTACAGACTAGAGGTACACAATAATAAGAACTAATAGTACTTAAATTAACAATTTTAAATCAAACTAAAAATAAAGTATTTAATAAGCTTTGAAACCTATTTTTTGATGAACTTAAATCTAAGTTATTATCACGAGCAAGTAACGAATTCAAAAGAGATACAGCTCTAGTTATTGGTTCATTATGCGCATAATTAGTCCTATGAAATTGAATATAAAACAAATCATGATGTCGCAACGGTCTTGAAGGAATATTAAAAATCACACATTGCAATAAAGGAGCACAATCTATAGACCCAGATATAAGATCATGAATCAAATTTAGGGAATGAATCTTACGTCTTGTCTCTAGCGATTTTAATCCCAAAAGTTGGCATCTAGCACTATAAGAAGGCAAAGCAGTTTCAAAGTTCAAAGATCGCAACGCAAATCTAGTAAAAGATTTCTGCACTTTTTCCAATCTATTGGAATAAATGCTAAAACCCGGATTCCAGATGAACGACGCATATTCCAGCCGCGATCTTACAAACGAGTTAAAAAGCAGTTTAAAAGTATGAGGATCTGAAAACTCAGAACTATTCCTTCGTACAAATGCAAGTAATGCATAAGCCTTAGGTATCAAGTAATTGATGTGTTCAACATATGTAAACTTCGAATCAAAAATAACCCCAAGATCACGATTTGAGGTTACCTTTTGTAAAGGCAAACCAGATAAACTATATGTACAGTCAATACTTTCTCTCGACTTATAAAAGCTTAAAGAGAAACATTTTTTAATGTTAAGCAGAAGAAAATTTTTAACACTCCAAACATAAATTTGATTGAGGTCATTTTGTAGCAAAACTGAATCACTTATAGTGGAAATCTTTAGAAAAAGTTTTAAGTCATCCGCATAAAGTAGAAAATTTGCATAAGTAATGCAACTACCAATATCATTTATAAATAAAATAAAGAAAAGAGGGCCAAGGATACTGCCTTGTGGAACACCAGATGACGCAATAAATTTGTCAGATTTGACATTATTTATTTCAACATAACATGATCTGTTGACTAAGTAGGATTGTATCCACTTCAAAAAGATAGAGTGGAAACCCATTTTAAAAAGCTTTGCAACTAAGGCATTGTGACAAACTTTATCAAAAGCCTTGGAAAAGTCGGTATAAATGACATCAACTTGATTTCCTTGCTCAAAAGATGAGACACAATATTTAGAAAAAAGTGCTAAATTAGTTATAGCAGAACGACCCGCACAATAACCATGCTGTTCAATACAGATGTGACGTTTCACCAGAAGGAAGATTTTTTCTTTAATAATGGTCTCAAAAAGTTTTGATATATTGGACAGTTTTGAAATTGGCCTATAATTGGACACCTCATTTTTTATGCCACTTTTAAAAACAGGAGTTATAGACGCAATTTTCCAACAGTCCAAAAACTGACCAGTTGCAAGTGAGTTGTTAAATATTTGGGTAATCGGCTTTGTCAATGCACACGCACATTTGTTGAGAAGTATTGAAGCAATACCATCAATATCCATTTTAACATTAACCTTCATAATGGAGAGAGCACTTAAAACATCGGATTCAGAAACTGAAATAGCTCCAAGATCAATGACAGGATTGACGTTATTCAGAATTGATTCATCATTCCACTGCACTGGGTCTTCATAATTTGACTTAAAAAAATCAGCAAATAAATTAACAGTGTCATCTATAGTAAAGGATTGTTTTCCAAGATAATACATTGAGTTTGGAATGGAGGATCCCCCCTTTTTTGATTGAATAAAATTCCAAAAAGATTTAGGGTTAGTTTTGATATTATTTTCACAGCGTAAAATATATTGTTTATAGAGGAATTTATTTAAAAAATTGAACTCTCTAGTATAATGAATATACTTTAGCTGGTGCTGAGTATCATTACTTGATTTAAATAATCTCATAAATTTATTACGCAAGTTTTTTAACTTTTTTAAATTTTTCGTGTACCACGGTAACTTGTATACCTTTTGTGGTAATCGGGGGATATTCTCAGAACAAACTTGAGATATTAAAGTTTTAAAAATTTCAAAACACGATGCGACATTATGACTTAAAAATAAAGCGGTCCAATCAATTTGATCAAAAACTGAATTTAAAAAATCAAAGTTGCATAATTTAAAATTGTAGCAGTTATTCACTGGAACAAAATTTCAATTGTTTTGAGTTTGAGGATTCTTCATCAGGCAGTCAAAGTGAACAGACGAGTTTTTTTATATCGCGTTAATTTTCTTTGTGAACTCTGTTAAAAGTATTTTTGCTGTATTAATTTAATTGTGACTAAAATTTCTTAAGTAAGAAATTTTTAATAAATTTTCTTTTGGACTTGACACTTCTATTTTGGAAAATTTGTCGCCGCGCATTGCACGGGGCTGCGTTGTTTCAGCGTACGCGTTTTTGTAAGGTAATATTAATTTCAATTTTCTTTGCATTTTCTTATTGTGTGGTAGCCATTTTAATAAAGTGTTAACATAAAATATTTTTTTTTCGCGCTTCTTTCATTGCGGTCGCCATTTCTTTTGCATTTTTATATTTCTTTATATATAATTAAAGAGTTTTTGGCGGGCAGGTTGTTTTTTAACTTACAAAATGGTGTGGCCTGAAGACCACGTTATTGATAAGGGGGGGATCAACGTGAAGGTGCCTAGACCACGCTTTTATGCCGATGAAAAATTGTCAAGAATTTTTGAGGTTTTAATTGTTTCCAAAACTAATAACGCGCTAATTGTCTCGAACATTAGCAAGTATTTATATGAAAAGTATAAGAATATTGACATTTTTTTTATTTCTAGAAAGAAAGTTAGGGTTGTTACGACTTTTCATTCCGTGGCCAACGAGATTGCCAAGGATGCATTTCTTTTAGGGAATTATAACACGTTCATTCCATCGGAGTTGTGTGAAGTGAAGGGGGTAGTGCCAATTCCTTCGTCATATTCTGAAAGTGAAGTTTTTACTCAGGGCAAGGGCAAAAATATGATGCAATTCGGGCCTCTTCCAACTTATTGTGAGGTTGCCGAGGTTAGGCGCATTAATAGGAAGGATACTTCGGGTTCGTGGGTGGCTTCTGACTCAGTCATTGTCTGTTTTGCTGGAGGGGTTTTACCCTCACACATTTCCTTGGAAGGGGTTAACTATCCTGTTAATCCTTACAGGGAAAATGTTTTGCAATGCAGGAAGTGCTGGCGTTATAACCATTCAGAACGTACTTGTAATCATACGCAACCTTTGTGTTGTAAGTGTGGTCAGGTGCACGAGGATTCTGCAAAGTGTTTTTTTTTGAAGTGTGTTAATTGTGGTGAGGCTCATGAGGCAAACTCAAGGTTATGTTCGGTTTATATAAAGATTTTTAATGTAAAGGTGGAAAAGGCAAAGAGATTGAAGCCACAACCTCTTTCTTTTTCAACCTCTACATATGCTAGTCCTAACTCAATGTCAGTGGTTCAGTACAATTCTGTGCCGACTTCATTTGCATATAATTCAGATGATTTTCCAGGTATTTCTAATAGGTTGCGTAAAACAACGAAAACTTCGGTTGCTTTATCTAAAACATCTGAAGTACCAAAAAAAAGGGCACGGGTCGACGAGGCTGTTTCCACAGTTTCAGATCTGGGTGTAAAGGAGGACACTGTAGCTATTTCTGATTTAGAGTCAGTCGTGAGTAGTCAAATAAAAGATTTATCTGACGAAAATATAAAAATAATTAAACCTTTTTTTGAAAATATCATTTCACGGCTTTTTGCCAATTACAGCACTTTGGGGCGTTCCCAGTTGAACAACTCCAGACCGGTTTTTGATACAATTCTAAAAAATTTCAATGTTCCCAATGAAAATAATACAATTCAATTGCACGAGTCTGAGAAATAAAAAGCCTCAACTTGAGCATTTTCTTTTTGATAACAAAATTGGTCTGGGTTGTTTGTCTGAGACCTTTTTGCTTCCTACTGACACTCTATTATTTAAGAATTACAATGTTATTAGATCCGATCGTGGCTTCTCTGCTAATCGTGGTGGCGGAGTTGCGATTTTATATGAGAAGTCCTTAAAAGTAAACCCTATAAGTGTAACGTCTCCTAGCGAATCTATTGAGATTTGTGGATGCGAGGTATATACTGATAGAGGTATTCTTACAATTTTGTCGGTTTATATTCCACCTAATGGTAACGTGTCTGTTTCTCACTTGAATAGCATTGTCACTAATATCTCATTTAATTCGCTCTTGATATGTGGTGACTTTAATGCTCACAACACGTGTTGGGGCAGTGGAACCATCGATTCCAGGGGCAGAAAAATTCTTGATTTTATTGAGGATAATAATTTTATGCTTTTGAATAACGGTGATCCAACGCATTTTGGTCAATCCATCTCTTGCCTTGATTTAACGATTTGTACTGGCAATGTTGGTTTAAACTCCGCTTGGAGGGCTACCAATGAAACCCTTAGTAGTACACATTGTATTATAGAAATTGTTCTTAATTACGCTCCCACAGCTAAAAGTTTCACAAAATTCGCTGTTCCGAAAAATCTAGAGAAAAGTTTTCTTAATAAAAAATTGAGTGATGTCTTCAACTCTCCGCTGTTTCACAGTTCTTCATCGGATAGTAATTTTGACACTTTTGCACAAATTTTTCAAGATACCTTTAAGGTTAAAGTTTCCAATAGGATGAAGTGTCCGAGCCCTTGGTGGAATGCTGCATGCAGCAAAGCTAGTGCGGTTCTCAGGCTAGCACACACCAGGCTGAAATGTAATCCTTCAAGAAGTAATTATGAGGAGCTTAAGAAAACTAAAAGAGACTATAAGTACATTATTAGAACTGAGAAAAGAAGTGGTTGGAAGCGCTTTTGTGAAACTATTAATGGCGATATGTCTATTTCTGAGTTGTGGAAAGCAGTCAAATGCTTTAAGGGAAATTATAACAGCTGTTTGTCTGGCTTTAGTGAGTGTCTTTCTGATTTTTCCGATTCTTTGGCTGGTCCTTTGGGTCCCTTTTGTTATTTTTCACCTGGCTCTGGTCTTAATGATCATCTTCTTCTCTTGCCTATTGCTTATGCTGAGCTTGACAAAGCTATAAGTAATTCCAAGAATACTGCCCCTGGCATCGATGGTCTGCGGAATCAACACTTGAAGTTGTTTAACTCTGAGCACAAATTTAAACTTCTTGAGTTTTTTAATGAAGTGCTTATCAGTGGTAAAATTCCTTTTTATTGGTATCAGTATAAGGTCATGCCTCTGCGCAAGAAAAATGGTTCATCTACTTCTGCTTCATCATATCGGTCCATAGCCCTGGCGGCTACTACAAGAAAGATTTTTGAGCGCATTCTTTGCACTCGTCTTGAATGGTACCTTGAATCTAATTCCAAAATGAATAACTCTCAATCTGGTTTTAGGAGATGGAGATCTACAACTGACAATATCTTAGCGCTCTGGTCGGCTGTTCATTTATCCTTTCTTAAGAAGGAAAATGTTGTTGCTGTCTTCTTAGATATAAAAGGAGCCTTTGATAATGTTAATATCCGTTTGCTATGGGCCAGATTACAACTTTTAGGCATACCGAATAAATTTTGTGACTTTATCTACTGTTTGTTTCAATTCAAGGACCTGTATATTCAAAGTGATGATGGTTTTGTTAATCGTCATTCTTTCACGGGAGTACCACAGGGTTGTGTTTTGAGTCCCATTTGTTTTAACATTTACATTGATGAGATTTTTGAAGGTATACCAGATGACGTTCATGTTTTGGGGTACGCTGATGATATTGTTGTTTTTAGTTCTCACACTGACGCTTGTCAGGCGAGAGAAAAGGTTCAGGCAGTCTTGTCTTTAATAAATAACAAACTTCAGCAATTGCAGTTGGAGCTTTCTTCCAGCAAGTCTAAAGCTTTGGTTTTTTCCAAAAAAAGAAATATCCCTATAATTACACCTCTGCGAATTGGGGTTGAAAACATTGATTTTGTAGAGACCTTTAATTTTCTTGGCTTTACGTTGCATAAGAATTTATCTCACAGATTTCATGTAGATCGTGTGATTAAAAGCTGTTTTAGGTACACTAATGTTATTCGCTCGTTGTGTGGTGTGTCCTGGGGTTCTGACTCGCATTGCTTAATTCGTTTGTATTTAGGTTTGATTAGACCAAAATTAGAATATATGGCTCCTCTTTTACTTGACTGTCCAAAGAAAGATTTCATTAAAATGCAACGCGCTCAGTGGAAAGTGCTTCGTATAGCTCTTGGCGCTATGATGTCTACTCATACGCTTAGTTTGGAGCAAGTGGCTAATGTTATGCCTCTTCCAGAGCGTTTGTCTTTTTTATCCGACGGAGTTGTAAACAAGGTTATCTCGAGGAATAGCCACCCTGCCAGACCTTTTATTTTTCAAATTTTAAACTTTGCAAATATTCCTGTTTTTTTCAGAAAATTTTTGGATAAAACACAGAACATTGTCTTTAGTACTTTTGATCGACATCCAATTTTCAATACGCCGTATGAAGCTCTTTTTAGCAGGCCGGTTGTTAGTTTTTTACCTGTCATAAAGGCCAACGCTACAGCTCTTGAAGTTCAAGCTAAGTACGAAAAGTTTATTTCAAAGCGAGTAAATTTTAAAAGAATTTTCACTGACGGCTCCAAAAATTCCCAGTGTGTTGGTAGTGGGATTTGGATGCCTGACATAAATGTTGAAGCGCATTTCTCTTTAAATCCGATTTCATCCATTTTTACGGCGGAAGCAAAAGCTATTTTTGAGGCATTAAAACTGATTGAAGTTCAGGATAATACCACCAAATTTCTAGTCGTGTCAGACAGCAAGAGTGTTTTGATGGCGGTTTCTGGGTTTTACGGGAACAACACTCATTCTTGCATTTTTCAAATTAAACACCTTTTATATGACCTCAGATGTAAAGGTATACAGGTTCATTTTCTTTGGATACCTAGTCATATGGGTATAGAAGGAAATGAACATGTAGATAGTGTTGCTTCGGATCATGATCGGTTTCATGATGTTTCACGGCTTCCAGTCAGCTTTAGGGACGTTAGAGCAATTGATAGGGTATCTGAAATGCATGCTTGGCAGTCTCGTTGGGACGCCTCAGAATTTGGAAGGCATCTTCACGCGATTGCTCCTTGTGTTAATAGACCTGCTTGGTTTTCTAAGCATTCTCTTTCTAGGCATCTTGTCACCTTAATTAATAGGCTTAAATTTAACCACACAAGATGTAAAGATCATCTCAGTAAAATTAATATAATTGATAATGGTGCGTGTTCGTGTGGCGCTATTGAAACTACACAACACCTGTTGTTTCATTGTCCTAACGTAAACACGACGCACAGAACGGAATTACTTAACGCAATGCGCGGCGACGATTCACTCTCGCTTCACATGAACTGCCTGATGAAGACTGATAATATTAATTTGTATAATATTGTATATAAATTTTTTAAACAAAATAACATTGTTATTTAAAATATTATTTTGAAATTCTATTTTAATTTATTTAAAAAAAGAAAAATTTTTAGATAGAAAATTTGTATATAATGACTTTTCGTTGTAAAATATAAATGTTGATCATTTTATATGTCATATTTTTTTCAGTATTATTAGTTACGTTCAATTAATGTTTATTTGTATATTACAAATATCGAATAATATTTATAATTGTTTAATTATATGTACCTGATTATTGCTTTTTATATAAAAAATCATTTTCATTTCATTTGTATGTATCTGCATATTTACATAAATCATATTTATAACGTTTTCGAAAAGAGGGAAAAAATCATTAATAAAAAAAAAAAAAATATAGTAAAAAAAAGAAAAAAGAAAGAAAAAATCTTCAAATATTTGAAAAATCCCCACGTTAAAAAAAAGAAAAAAGAAAAAAGAGCATTAATGCAATAATTATTTATTTGCAGTCGTTTGACAACGTTGACAGCTTCATATTAAACTTGTTGCTGAACATCAGTCTTCCGTGCAGGTTTTGGTGTCGGCCTTTCGGAAACGTACTGGTGGTACACGCGTAGGACTATAAAAAGGATCTAGAGTCTGTGATAGTCCTGTATCGATACCTGTGCTGTACGTAATGTACAGCATATGAAAAGAAGAAGAAGAAGAAGAAGTGTTTTGAGTTTGACGTTGTTGACACCAAAATCGGGGTATGGGGATGTGTTCGTACTCATCTCAGTATTATAAAACTGCATCAAACAAAATCAAAGGTGCTCGGTTTCGTAATGTAACTTACATGCCAATTACATGTTTTCTTTTCTTTTAAACTTTAAATAATAAATTATTATTATTACCTCTCTGAAAGTTCCGTATGAAGGCAAAAATGAAAAGCAACCCCTTACATTTTCCTCTCCTCTACATTTGTTTCTAAAATGTCCATACCATCTCAACCTTCTAGGGGGGCTCTTATACAAATTGAATTGAAAATTTAAATTTTGTTGAAAACTCCCTTAGGGAATGGAAATATATGGCATATACGTTCCAGTGAAATACTGGGGATAGGAAAGTAATGGGGGTCGGTTGACATTTTTTTTTTTTACCTCTAGGCGCTCTTGGGCACCTGGTCATTTATTTTGGCCGCATAAATACGCTCAAATTGTTTTTTTTTTTTTTCATATAAAAAAGTATAGTTCACTTCATTAAATGATCATAGCGTTGTAATGGAAAATCATACGAGCCTACTCTATAGCTCACTGAGAATAGTATTAAATGATGCAATTAATATAAAATAGCATAACAATCTCATTCGTTCTATATTTAACCCTAAATATAGCCAAAAACCGATTTTTAGCCCTTTTTCAACTTTTAAGGTTAAGATATTTTGGAGGAAACAAAAATTTTAATCTAGTTCAAATAGAGTTTTTAAAAAAAGAATGGGTCTTTTACCTTCTGTATCAGGTGTTATGACTAGTCTTATTACACTCACTGTTCGTCAATTTCAAAATTTTTGTAAAACACATGAGAAAATCCAAAAACTTCTTTAAGTAGACGTTAAAAAAAAAATACCCGTGTCTCGTCGTTTTTCTCTAGCACGCCTGATTTTTTTTTAATCGATTTTTGAAGTTTTTTATTTCACTGTACATGAAAAAAAAATACCGCATTCTTGTGCTAAATCGGTGAACTTTACTATATGATCCTTTCATGTGTTCAGCAAACTTATGCAGAATATTGCGAGGAATATTTTTGTAAAAAATTATAACCTTCTACAACCCTCACATGTGAATCATTTTTATACTTTTATTAAAAAGGTACAAAAATTACACCTAAAACAGGAGAATATTGAATCAGTATGTACTTCAGAAATATTTGCTATAAAATTTCATTTCTACTTGCTGAACACTTAAAAGTCGAAATTTTATCCCGAAACCCAAATATTGTTAAAATAAATTAGGACTTCTTACAATCAATATTTTCAAAATTTCACCCCACTGTAAAACTCTAAAACTACATTTTGGATCTAACGCGGAATGGAAATTTCACTGAAAAGTAAAGTTTTCGGCAATAATTTGGTAGGGAAAATTTTGACATTTGTTTTAAGAATTTCTTTAAATATATCTTTTTTTGAAATCCATCCAAGGTTTTCCAACTTATACCGGTTTCTCTAAAAGCTATATCCGGATCTTCCGATTACATGCTCTTCCTTAGAATTAAAAGCTTCACAAAATAAACTAGCTTTAAAAAATAAATATGAGGTAGCACTAAACTAAGTTTGATAAAAATTTATCAATGTAGATATTGCTACATCTGTCGAGAAGGACTCGCCCAAGATTTGTATTTTAGATAATGCTACGCAATCAAGACAACCAAGAAACATGTCAGCTTTTATCAACGTTACTCCGTCAGCTTTTCAAGAAGTGTGTAGGTTTCGCTGTTTCGAGATTTATTGCTTAATCTGATTTACCATACCAAAGTAAATCTATTTCTGCCGAGATTTATTTTAAATCTGTACCTAAATCAGCAGGGCTACAGATTTTAGCTGTTTACGAGCAAGTGGCATCTCTTTACTTTGACAATTGGCCATTAACGCTCATTATAATAATTTATAAACACAAAGGAACTGAAAGATAAATATTAAGAAGAAGATAAAACAATTTTGATTTTACTGCTTATGACATTTAATGTAAAAAAAAAATCTTTTTCGGCTGGTGAAAACGGATAGGATTTAACGACGCGATTTGCAAATCTCATCACAACTAAATTTCCTTATTAGCTCTCAAAATTAAATACAAAATATCAGCGCTGCATGGTAGTGTTTGTGCGAAAATTTTAAAAAAAATTTCACTACTAAGAAGGGGCCTTCTCGAAATATTTATGATAGGAAATGCTTCCTCTCGAGAAGGGAATTTCTCGATTAATTCATTTGTTGGAATGACTTCGATATTGTTAGAAGTTCTGGAACGAAATCAAACAATGCGGAAACGAAAAGTAAATGACAATAGAATTAAAGGCGAAATGATTACCGACTAATTAATACTGCTCAAGTACTAATGCATCGCTGCCATATTTCTGTATACTGAACTCGGTGTATTTCAGGCATGTGGTTTTGGAGTTAGAAAAATTAAAGCCCTTTTACGAATTCTTCCTAATAGCGGGGTCAATAAAGCCTTTCGGATGGAAGTCCTCAAGAACAGCTCCGATTTTGATGACTTTTTTTTTAAATTTTGTTTATTTTTTATTTAAAATCAGAAACATTTTGGAGCGCGAATTATATAATTTTTAAACAATATTTAAAAAACTTATGTTTTCATAAAAGAAAAAATTGGAAAAAAAATACAACAAACAAAATCCGAATCTGGCATTAGAATTGCTGTATCTTATATGGTTTCTGAGATATCTTCTCTTTTTATAAGGTCTAAAATTGTGTATATAAAAACTGTTGCCATGTTTTTCTCAAGAATGGCTAAAGTGATTTTGATGAAACTTTGGAAAATGATGCGCACTAGCAAATACTAAAGAATGAAATAGACTTTGACTTAGTATATACTTCTGAAGTGGCACCGCCCTAAACTTTTTATTTGATTTGGTCATATCTTTTGAACTGTATAAGATATTTTGATGAAAATTGGTACACAACTATTGACTATCAATGCCTTATAATGGGCAAAATCGAAAAAGAGCCACGCCCAGTTTTTAACTATTGAAAATTTTGATATTTTGATTTTAATATTTCTCGAATACAGATTTTGATGAGAATCAAAGTTTTCAATGGTTAAAAAGTGGGCTTGAAACTTTTTCGATTTCGCCCAATTTTTGCCCATTTAAGGCATTGATAGTCAGTAGTTGTGTACCAATTTTTATCAAAAATTTTATACGGTTCAAAAGATATTATGTATGACCAAATCAAATTAAAAGGCGGTGTCACGCCTCTTCATAAGTATATACTATGTCAAAGTCTATCTCATTTTTTAGTATTAGCTAATGCGCATCTTTTTTTGCAAAGTTTCATTAAAATCGCATTAGCCGTTCTTGAGAAAAACTTGGCAACAGTTTTTATATACACAATTTTAGACCCTATAAAAAGAGAAGATATCTCAAAAACCATGTAAGATACAGCAATTCTAATGCCAGATTCGGATTAAGAATTGCCAAATACATATACAGGCATGTTCTGAAATCAGATACACGTCGGAAACGGAATGAAAGCAATCTTCAAGAGCTCCACATTTCGATAAGTAACGCCACATCGGATTTATGTTTCAGAAAATCGAAAAGGCACCATTATCATATTTTATTTGTTGAAATACAAATCCGATTCCATCTTATTTGTAGCAATGCAAAGCTCTTGAAGATTGATTTTATTCCGTTTCCGAAGAGAATCGGATTTCAGAACATGCCTGATAAAATGAATATTTTGACTTTTGTTTGCTGTATTTTTTTCCAATTTTTTTTTTATGAAAACAAGTTTTTTAAATATTGTTTTAAAATTATATAATTCCGACCGCGCTCCAAAATGTTTCTGATTTTAAATAAAAAAAAAACAAATTTAAAAAAAAAAATCATCAAAATCGGAGCTGTTCTTAAGGACTTCCTTATTTTGCCTGTTTTTTGGCTTTATTGACTCCACTATAAGGCCAGGATAAGGATAAAACACTTCTAAATCATATCGTAACTTTGCATAGTGTTGAATTCTATTGTAGAGTAGAACGGGGTAATGTCGTGCAGGGGGTAATGTCGTGCACTGGCTGTTTTAGCCCAAAGAATTGAATGATTTACCAACTGTTTGTAAGGTAGGGACCTGCTGACCTACTGAGCTTATGCATATAATACTAGCAATTTTCACCAGTTCGTCTCTACAGAGTAACCTTTTTTTCAAAACGCACGCTTTCGGGACGATAAAAGTGTTTTTTCATCGGGTCAGAAAAATAATTTTCCTTGCGGGAAAATATACCAGGTAAGTGTTTTCTGAAACGAAATATCCTGCCAAAGAAAAGAAGTATTTGGTTTTCGAAAAAAATTTTGGGCTTCACCGAGTTATCGAAGTTGACCTTTAAAATGACCATTGGGGTAATGTCGTGCACATTCACTTACACAAACACAATTTCTCGCTACACAAATGTTGTTACCCATGAATGTAACCAATGAAATTATCTTTCGATCGGATGCTTACTCGTTGCATTCGCTTGAGATGTACGGCTTTACGAGCATGTCAAAGTTGAGTGCACGACATTGCCCCGTTCTACTCTACACAACATATTATGTACTTCACACTTGTATAATAATGAAAAAATACATGATAATGCTAAATCTCCACTAATAGAACCACTACCTATCATTTCTCACACATTTTGGCACCTTTACTATACTCGGAAAACAATGCACGACATTACCCCACAAATTTTGAGGGGGGTAATGTCGTGCACATTTTTTTTTTCTTCACTTACACAAACACAATATCTCGCTACACAAATGTTGTTACACGTGGATGTATGTATGTATGTATTCTCCTTTAACTCCTAGGAGGAGCATAGGGCCAATATGAAATCTCTCCATTTGTCACGATCCCTTGCGATGACTTTGATCTCTTGCCACGATTTTCCCGATTCTTGGATTTCCTTTTCCAACGACCTTTTCCAGTTGGTTTTGGGTCTACCACGTCCTCTACTGCCTTGAGGATTCCACTCAAGGGCCTGGCGACAAACTTCGCTGTGTGGTTTCCGTGGATGTAACCAATTAAATTATCTTTCGATCGGATGCTTACTCGTCGCATTCGCTTGAGATGTACGTCTTTACGAGCATGTCAAAGTTGAGTGCACGACATTGCCCCGTTCTACTCTATATTCTAATTATACAACAATACAATTTTACAAAGTAGACTCTTATAAAATGTATTTTGCTTGAAGAATACATGCTGAATTATTTAAAAGCAAAAAGTATTTTTCTTTAAATTTTAAGGCTGCTTAACCATGTCATGAAACAAGGATCCGGCACTGCAAATACATTGGGAACGTTAGCTGTCATGTATTCAGCATTCGGTGTGCTGCTGCAGTATGCACGTGGTGAAGATGATGATTTGAATACAATGATTGCGGGTACAGCAACAGGTTTGCTATATAAATCATCTGGTAAGTTTGCACTTGGCAACTTTTTATTTATAGCACCTTGTATTTATTTCTGTTTATTTTTTTAACTTTTAGCTGGGCTTCGAAAATGTGCCATTGGGGGCGGCGTAGGACTTGGTATATCTGCGCTTTATTGTCTTTTCCAATATTCACGAACGAATGTCTCAAGCGGTGGGAATATGAAATTTCTGTGAGCTCCTACAGTAACCAAAGATACAAAAGAAATTTAATTTAGGAGTTTCATGAGCCGTAAGCGAATGACGTTGTGGAAGTTGAGGAAGATGCAAACAAATTTTAGAAAATCTAAGGAATAAGTTTCTTGCTGTTAAACACTTTTTATTTTTATTAGTTATAGTATGTGAACGTATGTAAGAGTGAAGAGAAAAAAGAGCAGAAAGAATTGATAAAAACCAGAAAAGAAGACAATTTATTGCTTGTTTGTAAAATGAGTGTAAAAAACATAACAGAATACCAGTAATAATTATCAATAAAACACTGCAATAAATCTCAAGTGGGTATCGATTGAAAAGAAAATTGTTTGTTTTCTTTCGTACAGGTTCGAAGTAAAAATGGTTCTGTAGTTTAGTCGAAAATTTAAGTTAAATTTTTCGAAAAATGTTAATAAAGTAGGAAAATGTTGATAAAGTCGAAAAATTACGATAAAGTCGAGCAATTACGATAAAGTCGAAAAAGGTTGCTAAGGCCCAAATATGTTGATAAAGACAAAAAAGCTGATAAAGTATTTACAAAGTTGAAAAATGTTGATAAAATTGAAAAATGTTCCTTAGTTCGAAAAATGTGGCAATGAAATCGAAAAACACTGATTAGGTCGAAATATATTGATAAAGACGAAAAATTTTGATAAAGTCAAAAAAATTACGATTAGTCCAAAAATGATGTTAATAAAGTATTTACAAAATGTTGCTAAGGCCCAAATATGTTCTAACCCAACGGGAAACGGAAGCGCATTGAAACGACTTCAGTTGCAAGAATCTGCTTCTAGCGCTGTACTCACTGCTTACCTTATTTTACACAGCATTTCCTAGCGGAGATGCACATCATCAGAAGCACATGAAATACGCTTCAAATACGCTTCCGTGGAAGCACACATTTGGAAGCATATGAAATACGCTTCCGTGGAAGTTTTTCAAAATTTTAAATTCCATTTCACAAAAATTACTGTTTTTCTGCAACTTTTAGAAGATTTATTAAATTTTATAAGCAATAAAAATAAAATAGAATTTGAAAAATTTTGTATGCTACCAGAGATGTGCTTCTATTGCGTTCTTTTTGGAAGCAGCTTCATTTCTTTCCGTTGGGTAAATTCGAAAAACGTTGATAAAGTATTTACAAAGTTTAAAAATGTTGACAAAGTCCAAAAATGTTGATAAAGCCAAAAAATGAAAATCAAGTCGAAAAATATTGATAAGCTCCAAAAATATTGATAAAGACGAAAAATATTGATAAAGTCAAAAAATGACGATAAAGTCGAAAAATGTTGCTAAGGTCCAAATTTGTTGATAATGATGGAAAATATTGATAGTTTTTCGTTAAAAATTTAAAAAAAAACTGAAAAAAAAAGTAAAAAAATTTGCTAAACATTGTGACTGCGCAAATCGTTGAATAATTACAATTGATTTATTTTGAATAAATTTTTGGATATTTTTTATAATTTTTCATTAAATGCAGTTTTTGTTTGCATTGAAATAACATCAACTTTCGCCAATGTAGTCATCGCCTAAGCTGCTCGAATCTTCACCATTCAATTCCAAAATTAATTCACCATGTTCAGCATTCACACCTAAGATATCCCCTCTATCCTCACAGGTTATATCATTCGAAGTGCATTCTTGACAAAGGCAACTTTCAGGTTCCACAAAATCGAAACGCTTTGCTTCTTCACCAGCCTCTGGATCACAATTTTCTAGAAAGTAAGTAGTTGTTGGCTGCCGGTTAGAATGAATGCAGACAGGATGGAATTTACGTGTATAAGGAAATTTCCAATCGGCTATCTCAGAGGATTCACACATTCCCCTACAAGTAACTACGTGAACATTATCCCAGCATTTGCGTCCCTTATCCTCGGATTGTGTTACACGATAATGGTAAAGGCGCTTATGACAACCAATTTCAAACCTAGGTTGCTCTTCAAGGATCAGACTATAGGTGCGAGTTGTAATGCTCACCACAACAGTGGTGATAAGAAATAACCTAACGAATATTAAGAGAAAAAGTGTAATTAAATTTATTACTTTGTACAACTTGCACTTGATTAAAATTTAATTTAACATACACTTGACCACAAATCATCTCCGTACGCGTTGGTTACTTTCAGTTTTTACGATTTAAATATTATGCGAAGTTCTCGTATATTTCTGTTTTGCAGTCTAAGGGACAGTAATTCGGTTTTGCATTTGATTTTTAGTTTTTATACAAGGAAAGTATTTAAATACTACAGTTATCAGTCTAACGATCCCAAATAGGCTGCTAGAGAGGATTCGTTGAATAATTACCAAAAATTTATATGCTTTATTTGCATATTCATACTGAATGGATTTATTTTTCATAAATTTTTGATTTTTTTTTAATTTTTCATTAAATGCTTTACATTTTTTTTTGCATTAAAATAATATCAACTTTCGCCACCGTTGTCTAATAATCTAAGCTGTCCGAATCAGAACCAGTCAATGCCAACATTCTTACACCATTTTTTTCATCTAAGATATTATTCGCTGGCGCCTCACAGCTTGTATCTAGCGTAGAGCATGTATGACAATGGCAACTTACAGCTTCCAAATATTCGTAACGCTTTGCTTGTTCACTAGCATCTGGATGGCAATTTCGTAGTATGGCCACTGCTGGCTGACGGGAAGCATGCACGCAGACAGGATGAAAGGAACGTTTATAAGGAAATTTCCAATCGGTTATCTCACTGGAGTCACAACGTCCCCAGCAAGACATTACGCTAACATAATCCCAGCATTCGCGTCCCTTACCATCGGATTGTGTTACACGATATGTGTAAAGGCGCCTATGACAACCAAGTGGGGCAACCGTAGGACCGCTGGCTATAGGTTGCACTTCAAGTACCTGACTATAGGTGAGAGTTGTAATGCTCAGCACAGTGGTGATAAGAAATAAACTAGCGAATTGTAAGAGAAAAAGTATAATTAAATTTGTTACTTTTTACAACTTGCACTTGACCAAAATTTTATTTAACATACACTTCACCACAAATCATATCCGTACGGGTTTGTTACTTTCCGTTTTTACGATTTAAATATCACGCTTTATAAATTGAATTTCTTGTATATTTCTGTTCTGCAGTCTAAGGGACAATGATTCGGTTTTGCATTTGATTTCTAGTTTTTATACTTATCCCTATGCTTTTTGCTTTTAATTTCAATCAGGCACATCGAGATGCGAAAAGAAAAGTTGAAAATATGAAAATTCAAATGTATGCTTCACTGAGTTAGTTGCCTTTGGAGGGTGGTCTTTTTTAATGTCATTTTCTTTTATTCTTTGTTTTTCTTTTTTTAAGTATTTTATGGAAAATATTTATAAATAGGTAAAGTAATGACGACAGCATGTAGATTTTTAAAAGGTCCTTAGAGTTTTCTAAATATACGTATTTATGAGTTCTCGAAATTTTGTTTTTGGTTTATTTACGGCTGCTGATTCTGAATCTGGCAACCATTTTCCTCTATTAGGTATGCGAACTGAGTTATCCTTGCTTTAAAGTGCTAAATATGGTATTTTCAGAAATATGGCGTACAGGCAGAAAGAAGTGCAGTTCACCTTTGCCAACGGCATCGAATAGACTAAATCTTCTTTCGTGAACCATATGAGCCGTTTATTTTGAAAGTGACCTAAGTCCATTTCGGGGTAAAAGTAATGTCATTCACACTATGGGCCATAATAATCGGTTTTTTGCCCGATACTATTTTTTAAACATAACGCCATCAATTTCACATAATGTGGTAAACTTTCTGTAAAGACAGAATTCAATTTTATTCGTTCTGAACAAAATGCCAGCTAATTCATATTATGATATTACTTTTGCATTACTTTTCGAAATGGACTTAGGCCACTTTCAAAATAAACGGCTCATATATTAAACTTTGCCAATTGAATCATTACTTTCTGAGATATCATTTATTGAAATAAAGCTATCTCGACTCCATACAAATTAAATGTACTTGCGATACCTTCACTTCAATGGAATATGGCCGCTATTGCTGTTGTTGATTTGCGATAAAGTCGATGGCCATCGATTGTTTCTACTAGCCCTATCTTTAAAACCTCTGCACAGATTTGAATAAAGTTTTCGCCATTTGATTGCAATGACTGTAAATGACATGTAAGACATAAATCAGTGAAATCGGTGCTGTAATTTCGACGATAGCGCTAATGGAAAAATCGATGGCCATCGATTTTATCGCAAATCGACAAACGCAATAGGAGCCTATATCTCGCAAAGTAATGATAAGTACAATTGGAAAAGTTATAAGGTAAGACATAATGAAGAAGACTTGGGCGGTTGGTAGAAGTGAAATACATTATTTTCCGGATGGACACCATGCTACTCGGGTCACAGACCTGATAAAAAAAAGGTTCCCAGATTCAAAATCTGTGACTGCAAATTAACCCAAAAAAGTTAACGAGATCTCATTCAAAATTTCCAGTTGCATAGTGTAATTATACTGTAGAACAGAATAATAGAAAAAAACCCTCGTGTGGTTTGACGATTTTTTTTTTATTAGTTTCAAGGTCGCTGAAACCGAATATCAGTTTTCGGGTAACCCTTGGTTTTCATACCAAACTGGTCCAGGGCAAATCCTTGTTATTTAAATCAACATTTTTACTTTTAGGAAGGATCAGAGAGGGTTAAAAAGTATGACTGACCCCCATATTTCAAAGAGGAAGATTTTTCCTTTTCGAACTTATCCTCTCCGATCCCTGCTTAGAGGGATCCCATACGTATTGAAACCGTATTCAGAGCATATTTTTGAAACTTTCGCGAACCGGCACCGGTCCGAGGACCACTGGTTGAAGAACACTGCTCTAGGAAGTCAGCTTGTTGATTATTTTTTATTTATTTTAAAAGTAAGTAAAAGCAGCAATTTTTTATCAGTTTGTCTATTATGCAAATGTTGCAAAACGGGTTTTTTTATTTAATCAGTAAATGCAAAAGTCATATTATTGATAATAAGGAATACCCAAAAAGCATCGAGTATGTATCTGTAAGAAGTAAACTCATATCATATGCCTATTTTTATAAATTTTTAAGGAGACGTAATTTAAACATTATTGTCATATCATATGAATTTGCAAATGTTAAAAAGGCGGAAGTCAATAAAAGGCAAAAGTAATGTCATACACATTTTGTGCCAGAACGATAGATCATTTGACTGATTACTTTCAAAGCTCAATGCTATCAATTCCACATCATCAAGTAAACTTTCTGTGAAAACAGATTAATTTTAATAATTTTTAACAAAACGACAGCTTTGCCTTTTGCCTTTTATTGACTTAAATTGCCGATTCATATTCTATTATGTCTTTTATCTCTTGTTTTCAAAAACCTGTTTTATTGCACTCTGCCGATATTTTAGATGTTTTCCGATGCCATTGAATTTTTACCGATATTTTTGATATTTTTCGATACTGCTGCACTTTTACCGATTTTTTTTTTTGTTTTTTTTTATTTTTTTTTTATTTTTTTTTATTTTTTTTTTTTTTATGTTTTTGTTTATTAATCACTAAATGGTTGTACAATAAGACTTAGTCTATGCAGTACATCATATGATATTAAATTTAGTTAACTAACGTAAAATATATATAAAATGCAGAATTCATTAAATTGATACAGTTAAAAGTAATGTCTTATAATTTGAAATACTAAAATAAATAACTTAAAATATAATCTAACTACAAAAAAAACGTACTACTGCCAATTTAAAGTGCTTAAAATTTTGATGAGCTTTAATACTGTTTGGTAATGCGTTCCAGAGCTTGACAACACCAACAAAGAACATTCTAGACGTCGACAAAAACTTAAATTCAGGTACATTGATATTGCACGTTCTAGCAGATTGTGAAAATTGTATCTTGGTATATAAATAATAAGGACAACGGGCATTGATCAGCTTTTGACGAAACACAAGATTTTGGATGTTGTAATATATTGTTATTGTATATCACAACCTAGAATTTGTATTGCATATTTAGAGATATCATCAAATTTTCTTTTCAAAAAAACGTATCTTGCAGCGTTATTTAAAGCCTTTTGCAATGTTTGCTTTGATGCTGCATCCAAATTTCCATAAACTAGTCCACTATATGAAATAATTGGTATAAGGAATGACTTAATCAACTTTAACTTAACTTCTTCTGTGATAAATGCTGATGAGAACCATAACTTCCTGATCACAGCATATATTTTGTTGATAATATGATTGATATGATCTCTACAATTTAAGTTAGAGTTCAATTTAAAACCCAAACTTGTTACGCAATTTTCAAATCCTACCGATACACCACCTAAGGATACAGGTGGTAACGACATTATGTCAAATATTGAATGTGAAATCGCTAAAGCTTGTGTTTTGGATGTGTTCAATTTTAGATTACTCTCCTCTGTCCACGAATGGATTCTACCTAGATCTTTATTTATTCTATATACAAGGTCCTCCGACAAACCGACTTTATCCGCTGTTTTCGATAATTTTGGAACTATTTCCGATATTTTAGATTTTTTCGATACTTTTGGACTTTTACCGATATTTTAGGTGTTTTTCAATAATTTTGGCCTTATACTGATATTTTAGATGTTTTTCGCTACTTTTGCGCTGTAACCGATTTTTTAAAATATTTTTCGATACTTTTGCACTTTTACCGATATTTTGGATGTTTTTCGATACTTTTTGACTCTTACCGATAATTGGGAAGTTTTTCAATATTTTTCGGCACAAGCACCTCACCAATTTTTATGTTATTCGGTTTGGAGATTCACTGAGCCTTCTGCATCCAAAAAAAGTTACTAATAATACTCAATGTTCTGGCTTTCTTTTTTACCAAACGGTACCCGAAAAAAGTGTATCTATCTTTAAGTAAAAGGCCAAAATTTGGCCACCGGCGATACTAGTTTTCATAAATGAATAAGCAGATTTTTATACATAAAATATATATATATTTTTTTATTTTGTTTTTGGTTTTTCTTTTTATTGCATTTATTTACTGATAAATTTTATTTTTATTTAACAAAAATTTGGATGTTTTTAAAAATTTTGTTCAACGAATTACCAATAATTAAATTAAGTCTGCAATTTATGTCTTTTGTTTTGTTTGTTTTTGATATATTCCATACTAACCAACATAATTTTGTTTCAATTGCATATCCAAAATGTTCATGCCTTTCATAGATGAATGCTGCACTCATAAAAGAGGCGTGTCCCATTCATCTATGTTGTAGTTGTATTTGCACACATACGAAAAATTTAAATTGGAATAAAAAATTTGTTTTTTTCTGGCCCTAAATTTGTGTGCATTTGGATGTTAGGCAATCAATTAAGTTTTGCTGCTCGACGTTGTTTGTGAATTCACTTCAGATCTAAAAAATCACACCAACTTTCTTTATGCCTTCTTCTGTTGTACATCTAAGCACGTCGACGAATTTCATGATGAGACCCGTAGCGTTGGGCACGCAATTGTACACGAAAGCGACGATTTTGTTCGGCAGCAGCGGGTCTAACATCTTCTTGCCGGTCCTCTTGTATCGGATCAGGAACTGCAGCAACAGCAGCAACACCTGCTGCTGCTGCTGCCGGATCGACGACAACAGCTGCACGATCATCTTCATCGTCGGCATCTTCATCTTCATTGGGACTATCATAATCATCCATTGCAGCATCTTGTGCTTCGACAGAGGCATTCGAAACAGATATAGTTTCAGCATCACGTGCCATTGCGCTGGCCAATAGACGTTGACGACGCTCTTCCATAAGACGATCTCGTTCTTTGTGTATATAATCACGTTTATTTGGCAAACCGGCTACATTATTTGCTGTTAATGCCGAACGTACAACGTTCATGTCGGTAGCTTCCATCCTAAAAAATAAATGGAAATTGGAATGAAATCTAACAACTAATACAAGACTTTTTTATGCTGAAGATCAAGATCAGGCTTTAACATAACAGAATTTTGAAATACTCATCCTTATCATCATAGTCGTGTGTCGACTAAACGGTTGGTTGCATTTTCATTGAAGTCACATTATCACAGTGACACTAACGAAAAAACAACAATCCTTTTAGTCGACTGCGTTGATAAGGATGATTATTTTTTGTAAAAGTACCTTAAGTGCTATTTTATTAAAATTCTCATCATCTTAAAGACTTTAGCCAACAAATATCAACCCCCCGCTTACCACTCATCTGTTTCAGCGACATAACATTCAGTATGTGATATAGTTGATACGCCATTGAACCCACCAATGGCAAAGATCATATCATCTATAATCTCTAATCCGAAATTACTGCGAGAATGATTCATTTGCCGTATAAAAGACCATGTTTGTGTATCGGGATCAAAACGTTCTCCAGTGGAAAGGCGAGCAGTACCATTAAAGCCGCCAATAACATATAATTGTCCACGAAAGGCTACACACGACACACCGGAACGGCGATGATTCATATTAGGTATACGTGTCCATACGTTTGTTGCAGGATCATAGAATTCAGCACTATCCAAGCATTCTTGACCATTGAACCCACCTACAAAAATTTGATAGAAATTTTGTGGAATTTATTTTTAAAAAACTAAGTACGGCGTTAGGAAATAACGCCCAAAATATAAACGAAACGCCCAATCAATATGAAATAACGCTCAAAAACAAATATGAAACAACACCCAAATTATTGTCATATAAATATTGGGCGATAGTCATTTTGAAAATAATGCCCAAAATTTATTTAGTATATGAAAATAATTTGGCTTTTTTTTGGGTTTCTAACATTTTGGGCCTTAGTTTTTTTTTTATTTTCGGTGTTATTTTCAAAATGATTATCGCCCAAATTTACATGAAAATAATTTGGGCGCTATTTCATTTTTTTGGGTGTTATTTCATATTTTTTCTGCGTTGGTTCGTTTTTATTTTGGGCGTTTTATACGTTGTTTTATTTTTGTGGCATTATTTCGTATTTTTTGTTGGGGTTTTTTCCTATCGCCCCCAAAGTCATATGAAAATGATATAGGTGTTATTTCGTTTTTGGGCGTTATTTCATTGGGCGTTCAATTACTTTTCGTTTCAAAATGCTTTCCGGAAATCGCACGGATTCCGGAACAGGCCAGTATAAGGCCTTCACGCAAAAGAGGCATACAAATTACTTATACTGCTTTGCTTTCGTAACCTTAAAAATCCTTTAAATACAAAATTTTCTCTAAAATTCTACATATAAAATTTCATTCAATCTGAATTAATGCATTACACACATCACACCCTTAAAAATATTCTTTTCATATTTTGGAAGGAAACCTACCCGTTGCGTAAATTTTCCCTTTAAGCATGCAAGCGCTTGCGTCAGATCTTTGCATATTCATCGGTGTTATTATGGACCATTGATTCGTTTTTGGATTGTAACGTTCCACGGTATTTAAACGATTATGCCCATCATATCCACCAATTGCATAAATTAAACCGTTTAGCTCGGCAACGCTTACGTAACAACGGCGACAGTGCATGGGTGCAATCTTTAAGAATAGACCATTCAAAAGATTAAATTAAACATTTAAAATGATGATGATGGTCATTATAAAGTCAAATTAAGAAAGTTGGAAATTTGTTAATACTATAAATACATACTAGAAATTAAAAGTTCGAGCTCAGTCTCATCTCTCTCTATATATGTACAAACCTCTTTCCAAGTTTTGCGTACTGCATCGAAAACACGACATGTATTAAAGTATTCAACACCATCATATCCACCGATGGAGTATATTTTATAACCAATAACAGCTGTACCGTGGTAAGCTCTTGGTCCTGCTGGATCTTCGGCTGGTATGTTGACCCAACGATCGGCGCGTGTATCGTATGTTTCAATGCATCCTTTCGATGTACCACCGCTCCAACCACCTATAGCAAATATGACTTCGTGTGGTAAACGTGGCATAGCCAAGGGAGGCGTGGTAAGCTTTTTAGAAAACGGCATGCGAAATGGCAGATATAACATTGAACTGAAATTTAAGGCATTTAAAAGAAAAGAGTTGTTTTATTTAAATACCTCGCCTGATGATGGGTTCATTATATCCAAATCATACATGAATTTAAAAGTTTCGACAATGAGCGGCTTGGCATCTTCGCATTGTAGCACATAGGGATGTTCTTTCACCTCTTCCATGAAGCACTAAAGTATGCGCAGCATTTAAAAAAAAAGGGATATTTCATTTAAATTAAAATTAATAACACTATAGAGTTTTCAATATGACATATTCTTAAAGCAGTTATAGATATGAAGGTTTAAGGAGGGCTCATAAAACAGTTCTAACTAAAAAGTATATGGGGAAATCTCAGCAAGTGTAACTTTTTCGTAAAAAAACAAGGTAAGTATTTTTCAAACATGTGGCACCCTATTTTGGACCACGAATTATCAATTTTAGATATATTAGAAGTATTTTTCAGCCTGCGTAACTGATTTTTTTTCGATCGTCTCCCCCAATATCTTCAAAAATCATTTTTCGACGGTGATGCACTGAATTTCGCGAATTAGACACATCAACGGGATGCGGTTTTCCTTAATTCTAAACGCCCATGTTAAAGATCCTGAAAGCCCCAAACATTTCGCTGTACCGCCTCAAAAGTAATAGCTCAATAACGGAAGCGGATTTGTGGGTTTTACGCGAATTTTGGCAAAAAATTAAAAAATAAAGCTTCCTGGCGGTAGCACACGCATGTTTTCATATCTAGCAGCATCCGGGACATTTTACAACGGATGGGAAATGCAACGGGTGCTCACTCCGCGAACCGAGACCTGTTCACACCGAAAGCCACACTTGCTGAGATTTCCCCATATATCACATATCATTTTGCATAAAATATATAATACTTGGAGTCAACATCAATAGAACTTGTTTTTAAGAGACAAATGTTCAGATTTGATTTTTTTAACACTCTCTTTATTTAAATTTTTGCAAGTCAGTGATCTTTAGTAGATTTCTGGGATTGATTATTACTTTTATTCAAAGTATTCAACAAATGAAAGTTTTTTGAAAAATTTGTTTGCTTAAATGTTTATAAAGACTATGATCGTAAAATGTTTTTTAAAACTTTTACTTGTTAACATTTTTTTAAACTCTTAACGTATAAGTTTTTTAAAAAAGTTTTCTTTGGAAAAACTTAAAAAAAAAATATTTTTTAAGTTTATGAAATTTTTTTAGGTATAAGAGTTATAAAAGAGAAATAAAAGTTTTTTATAAAAGCTTTACCACATTCGGCTAATAAAGATTTAAACATTTTTTAATAAGCTATGATATTTTCTGAAAAAATGCCTATTAATGGATATTATTCATTGTCAAAAATATTTTGCTCGTTTTTTTACCAATCCAGGGTTATATTTTCCGCACTAGCGATTTTGAACAATTGAGAAAAAATATTTTTTTTTTGGAAAAAAAATTCTATTTCGGCCCAAATTCTCGAATTTCAAGGCCCGAGAGGCAGCAAACGATGTTGTTCAAATTCAAAACAAGTTTGCATGCTAATTACCAGACCAGAATGTTGTAACTTGGTTCAGTCACAATTGCTTGTCTTTGAACTTACGTAAATGCTTTTGTATGACCTTTTCTAAACTTAATAATCTTTTGTTGCATTTATATAGTATAGAAGATGTACCTCTTCTAACTAGAGTTGATCAAAGTCGTGATCTTGGTATTTACTTTGACTCACGTTTAAACTTTAAGAATCACGTAAATCATATTTTGCCAAAAGCCTATTCCCTTTTAGCATTTATTAAAAGGAATGGTGCTGCGTTTATCCTTTTACCAAGAAACTTCTCATCTGTAAGGTCCAATTTGGAATACGCTTCTTTTATTTGGAATTCTTACTATATGGTCCACATTACTCGCTTAGAGCGTGTTCAAAGGAAATTTACTAAGTTTGCCTTACACTTATTGGGTTTTACTGAACCGTTACCATCATACAATGCTCGTTGTTTACTCATACACCTTGGAAGTCTTGAAAATCGGCGTCTTGTTCACAGCATTATGTTTATTTATTTATGGTTTTATTGATTGTCCTGACATCCTACAGCTGATAGCGTTTAACATTCCCTCTAGGGCTTTACTTACGATCTTCAGACTATTTTTATATTAAATGTCATTAAAGGTCAAACCATGCCATAAATGAGCCCATTAATGGAACTCTTTTATTGTTAAATAAATTATATTGTATAAAGATATTTCAATTGATTTTTGTTTGAATAAAGCTCAATTTTGATCTATACTGTTTAGGCTCTTAGCTTGATTAAATTTTCATTGTATTTAAGTTTATATTAATTATTTTCATATATTTAATTTTCAATTGTTCTAGTCTGTAAGGGTTGTTAATATCCAAAGACACAAATAAATAACTAGGCTCTTATCGATTTCGAAAATAATAGAATCGAAAAAACTATTGTAAGTAGGACTTTAACAGATTTTAACAGATTTTAGCAATAATAATAATGTGATTAATTTTAATTAAAAAAACATATTTTATAACCGTTGATTTAATTATAAACACAACCCAGACTAACCATTTTGAAGTGGGCCGGCCCCGACCTACCATTACCCAGTCATTTAGAGAGGGGTAAGAGATCTGATCAGACTGGATTTAAAGGCGCAGTCTTGAATGGTATAGAAGATTGATTGGTGATTAAACGTTGGTTAACAGGAGATTACCGGATGAGTGATGAAACGAAACATGAGAGGCTGTTGGCTAGACATTGTCCCATGTTAACGGATGAGTGATGAAACGAAACATGAGAGGCTGTTGGCTAGACATTGTTCCTTTTTATCCCAATTGTCATGTAACGCTTATGGCGAAGTGGTAAAAAGCAATCCAAGATAGGATTTCGAGAGTTTTCCTTGAAGGAAGGGATGCACCAAAAAAACGTGTTCCCACAAACCATGATAAAGCGACATAGGTGATAAGTCTCAGGCGGATCAGAGTAATACTAAGAGTAGAATATTGCTACGAAATCTGACCAGAGATTATTCAGGTACCACGGGAGTCAGTAGCCCTTTGGAGTATCCGGTTCGCTGGATATTCCAACTGACTATGGGATGGCCCTTCGGGGAGTTTCGTGGCGGCTTCGGTTTAGACCTGAATCGCAGCAAGAGTTTGAAAGCTCGGTGTGTAGTTGCATTCTCAACCGGGTGCCACGACCCAAAGAATGGCAGAGGTTTAGATAGTCCTTATTTCCCTACCATTGAAAGGAATTGTGTCTGATCGCATGATTCTAAAAATGGAAACTAACTATCGGCATTATGCTGATGAAAGGTTGCGCCGTCCGTCGTACACTGGACCGTGTGTGAAGAACACCGTGTGACTAAGCCATCATTGCAGGTGCTCACGCTAAGCACAAGAGCCTTCTGTGTGTAATCAGTAAAACCTACGTTTTTTCTTTACAAGCGCAAAATCGAAAAAAATCAGTAAAAATAACTGGGATTTTCGATGAATTTTTATGGTTTAGTTTTTTCCGTGTACCTATTGAATTTCATCATTTAAGAAGCAAAGTTATGAAAATTGATGATGAAACATTTCTTTGAAAAACATTTTCAATTCTATCAAAAAATATAACTCGGCGACAAGTCAACCAAGAGCGTCCAAGGAATAAGACAATACTATTTGCAAAGATTTACCTACATAATGAGCCTTATTATGATTGCACGGCACCCTGAGAAAAATTCTCGAGAATATTTATTCACGCTTAGACCTAATATTTAATTTTGAGCAATCTTTAATTTCTTTTGAAATGTTACATAGATTTGTGTAAGAATTAGACAAAATTTCATATTTTATTCGGGAAAAATTGATTAAAATAGTTAGAAAGCAATTTTCAAAATTTCTTTAATTTAATTGTCCGTGTTTTTTGTGTAAAATATTTTTTCCTAAGACCATTTAAGTTGCCTAAAAAGAACATTTTAAACTTAACTCATAGTTCGCCCATTTTCTAATAATTTTTTGTAATTTTTTAACTTTAAATATTTGCATAAGTAATATTTTTTCCCACATTCTCTACTCACTTTAGGTGTCATCAACCCTAAACGTACTCCTTGCATTAATTGAGCCACATATTGTTTACGGTTTTCTGCATCAAAATCAATCCATTTAATGCACAACTTCCATACATGGTCTTCTTCTCTGGTATTAAGCTCGTCGTCACTGATGATATCATAAAAATCCTTTAAGCCGATTTCGAGTATATCCTTATTTTTAGCAGCCACCTCAATAAAGTAACGTAGTAGGTAGTTGCGCGCCTTCGCATACAAGTCGTCCAGAAAACGAAACCTACGACGATTAAAAGAAGAGAAGTAAGTGTGGCGTGCTGGTTACATGAGTGTTCCCTTGTTTCTGGATTTTATTTTTTTTTTCATTTTTCACTTTTCTTTTCGTTAATCCTTTGAGCAGTATGTGTGTGAATGATAAACATTGTAAATACACCAATTAAAGATGCCTTACCTCATTCATTTTATGACGTATGTACATACCTTGCGAATCCCATGATGCTGACACAATTTTCTGGCGTTAGCATCGCTGCCAAATGCTGTTTACATAGTCCAACCAATCCAATCATGCCAACATAATCGGCCGATATTAATAATTCATGTACATTTTCAGCATTGATTGTGCATTTTCGCAAATATGCGTATTGTATGAGTTGTTCCATGATGGAGCCACTCATACCAGGTATATGAACATGACGATTCTCATCACTTTTGGTGGCAGATGACGTAGAATTGAAGCCGGTGAATTGAGCTCTAAAAAAAAGATTTTGCTTTTTTAATTTTACCTTCTTATACAGCATATGTACATGTTCACATTTTAAAGAAAAAACCCTCAGGTTATTTGGCAAATAAAGTTTTTATTACACAAAGTTTCTTTCATACGCGCATATTGACTGTTGGACAATTTAAAGAACAAAAATGTTGGCAAAGAATTGTTTGCAAGCCAATTGAAAGAGGAAGATAAACTTGACGAAAATATTATTTTTGCTTTTACCAGAATAAAAATATCTTTTCGATCCATAAAAAAATTCAAAAACTGAAGAAAAAATCACTTAAATGATTAAAATAAATTGTATATCATTTGAAAGGTTATTATAGAAAGTGTAAAATAAAATCTATATATCGTTAGCTTAAAATATGGAAAAGGCGTATCTCAAATTTTTTCGAAATTGACTTTTTTGCATATTCTGGTTGGCCACTCTCTAATACACCTCCCTACAAAAATTAGGCATGATAATTTCAAAAATAGCCAAGTTATAGTCAATTTTAAAAAAGCCCTAACACATAACAAAAATTTCTTGAAAGAAAAAAGCCCTAACTCACAATACGTAGCGTTTAAATAGTGTTAAAATCACTCAAAAACTATTCTGTTAATTAAGCTGAAAACTTGGCAGTGAGTGTATCTCAAATATGAGAAGTTTTTTATGCTATACACGAAGGTTCCCGAAGGTCATCCGAAGGTTTTCTGGTCAGAACGAAGAACATATGGGTATACTAGAGGAAAAACATCTATGGTAGACTATCAATGAACCATATTTGATAGTTTTCTAAGATACCCGAAGATTCTTGAAGGCCACCAGTAGGCTTGATAGTCAAAACGATGAATATTTCGGTATACTAGAGGGAAATATTATTAGTGGACTATCAAAAAAGTCTAACTGGTAGTTTTTTGGGACATCCGAAGGTTCCAGAAGTTCACCCGAAGGCTTCCAAATCAAAACAAAGAATTCCTAGGTATACTAGAAGGAAAGCATCCATGGCGGACTAACAAAAAGCCTGAATTAATAGTTTTCTAAGGCATCCGAAGGTTCGCGAAAGTCACCCGAAGGCTTCATAGTCAATACGAAGAATATCAAGATATACTGATATGAAAACATTTATAGCATCTACGAACTTAGTTGCTGTGGGTTCTTTATTATCATTAACTTTACTTGATGTACACTTTAATGCTTTAAATTGTTGTTAGCTGCTGATTGTCACCACTTTTATGATAATCTTCCATACAAAACATAAACATTTTCGTTAAAATTTTTGTCCAATCCAATTAACCTTCTTTGTAAAGGTTTTCCTTTTCCTTTTATATTGAATAACTTTAATTTTATTCATAATTTTTGATTTATTGTAAAAAGCCCTAACTCACTTTTTTTTAAAAAATTTTAAAATGAAAAGACCTAACACACAAAACTACCCAAAAAACAAAGAAAATAAAAAAAAAAAAATCCTAGAATGAAAATTGTTGATAATTTTTGTTGCAAATTGCATTTAAAGTTTTTTTAAATGTTTGGCGTATCAAATTTTATTCAGTTTTTTCCTTCTCCTGTAAAGTATTGAAAATGTGAGTTACGCCTTTTCCATATTAAGCTAACGATATATTCATTTGAAATCTGTGCTGGTAAAGTGAACCAGATTTTTCTAAACATCTGACGCTTGGTCAGATCCCCTCCTCTGACCGATATTATTTATTAACTTAATGCCATCGATTCCACACCATCAAGTAAACTTTCCCTGAAGATAGGGCTTAATTTTATTCATTTCTAACAAAAAGACTGCAAGTTTATATTATGACGTTACTTTTGTCCATTTATTGACTTCCACCTAAAAAAAAAAAACATTCAAAAATTCTCGAGATTTTTTATTCCTGATAAGGCACTGTGGTTTAAGTAGTTAGTTTAAGTCTCGTATTTTACCCCCTCGTCCCGGATTCAAAAAACGTGCCGGAAATGTTTCTGATTTTCATGTATGTCTCGAAATTGTCACGGATTTTAGATGGACATATATTGTACGGTTAGCATTTTTTTTTATTCTACAATAATTTTGGACCATAGACCATATATTATTGACCACAGTGCATCAATAACATAGAGGGCAGATCATAGACCATTAAGGACAGATCATAGACCATATATTATTGACTATAGACTATAAAGAATAGGAGATTGACCATATCGTCGCTACAACTAGATAACTCCGAAATTATCATTCTTGGAATAAGTCACCAATGATATTCTTCATGATTAAGTGCACAATTCTGTTTAACCAGAGTTCTCTGAAAAGGGACCATTGCAAAGTTATTAAAAAAAACGAAAGAAGATAAGTCGAAAATCAGTATAAATTTAAATTTTTAAAAATCTTTAAATTGAATTATCTCAAAACAAGAAAATTGGAGTAACCTAGTTGTAGTATTGACGTGGCGATATATTATGGACCATAGACTATAGAACACAAACCATAGACTATGGACTATAGACCATAATGCATAGATCGAAGACCATATATTATGGATTATTACTTTTGTTTCACCTGTATGAAATAATTTTATTTTTCTATTCCGGATTGGGATATCAATTATTAAAAAAATTGGAAACTTTTGAACAAGATCTCTTTTAAAAGCTGACCAATTTTTTATTTATTATTAAATGACTTACCTAAAATACGAACTACAAGCACTCATAATCGCTCTATGAACATTGAAAGATGCATCCGCAACAGAGATGACGGCATCGCAAAGCAAATTATTTCGTCTTAGCTCATTTAGGGTATTTAAAGCTTGATCACTCATACTCGAACCTAGCGATTTGTTAGAGTTTTTGAGTTTTAAAGGATCATCGATATCATCCGCATCTATATCAATATCGAGTTCTGGTAACACCACGCCCTCATCATGTAAATTGTTATTGTTATTATCGGGACCCATCAAGTTTTCGCGTGCACGATTTATTAAATTTGCCATTTTCAAAATAAAAAGGAATTATTTTTACTGATTATACTACAATATCTACTAAATCCAATGGTTCCGTTCATTAATAGTTTAAATAAAATTGGTTCTTCTATTGTTGGCGGCTTTATCTATTATATAATGAGGGCAGCGGCTATTAAACTTGAAAAATTCAAAGGAATCTATAGTACGATGGCAGAACTTTGTTGCAGTTGTATACACGTATTAAGTTTGAGGTGGTGGTGGTGATTGTAAACTATTAGATTTCCGGTTCCGGTTTTGCTTTTAGTCTTAATTTCAATTTTGGTACTTAGAAGGCGCGTGGCACACGTGTGGTTTGTGATTTAATATCTAAAAATTTTGTAGATTTTCGCAATGACTTTAAAAATTAATTTTTTATTTTAATATTTTTTCTTCGTATTTATATATGTTGCTTTGCTTTGCTTCGCTTCCTTCTCTGATGTTGTTGGCTTACGGGCGGGGCGTGAGGGTTAATTGCTGTTATTATGGTTGTTGCGCTTGTGTTATTGTTTGTGGTGGAGCTCTTGTATTTCAACAGTTCTCAAGTCGATTGCAGATGAAATTTTAAAAAAAGTTCAACTTCCGTTGAGTTAACTGATGGTTTAAGATTAACTAAACTATATAATGATGCTATACTGAAAATAATTAAATTTTCCGAAAGAAAGGAAAATGTTGACGACAAAATAAATCAAGTTTTTGTATACTAATTTGAAAACTAAAAACTTGATAAATTTTGAAAAGAACTCTACGATTGAGATTGATTTATAAATTGCTTTTACCAGCAAGAAAGAAGTAACTTTTCTCTCAAAATTGCACGCCATGAAGCTTTCAATAGCACGCTTCTTTTCGATACATTGGCTTTTGTATGAATATTGCTATGTTCGTATTACTGTTTAAATCAGCAGGCAATTTCTAGAAAAAAAGCATCCTATTTATAGCTTTAAAATGGTGAATTTAAAAGAAAAATTTAAAACTACTCTCTGATGGTGTAAGGGAAAATGTGCTAGAGTTTCTTCTGTTAAAGTGACACAACTTCACTCATGTTCGAAAAACCCGATTATCGCACTTGCCAGCACTAAGTAAACTAAAATACAGTTTTGTTAAGGATAGCAAAATCATTAGGAAAAAGTATACATGACCTACTGAACCTTATGTTTACCAGCCCAAAACTAGTCCAAAGAAAATTTAGCTCTACTATTGACAAAAACTAAATTTCAAGAATTGGTTTGAAACTAATCCAAACAAATGCATCGCGCGGCAATTGTCACAATCTTACTTCCAGCAACCGGTTTGAAACTAGTCGAAGCGTATGTCTAACAAGACATTTGGCACAAATGCATTTGCAAGGGTTAATTTGTGTCACAGGGCAATTGACACAAAAGATTAGTTTGTAACTAGTTACACGGAACGCAGAGTAGGACAATTGACTTGCTCCTATGACAAGCTCATGCAAAAATCAATAGTTCATCGTATGGGAAACGAGTTACTTGCGAACTGGTCTTGCTCCGGTTGAAACTAGTTTGTGTATAGTTTTGGAGTAGACCAATTTCCGATAGGGTTAGAAAAAAAAAAATACACTGTGCTCAAATGGCGGTAGGAAATAACGCCCAAACTATTTTCATATAAGTTTTGGGCGATAATCATTTTGGAAATAACGGCCGAAAAAAACCAAATAACACCCAAAAAATTAAAGAAAAAACTAAGTAGAGCCTATTTGTTGAAATAAAATATCCCCCAAACAACAAAGCGAAATAACGCCAAAACTTTATTTATGTACATATATGAAAATATTTTGCGCGTTATATATTATTTATTTTGCGATAACTCAAGAAAAATGCACATAATTACTTGGGATAATAAGTACAAGCTCTGAGCAAAAACTTAGCGAATTTGGATAAGAGAGCGTGACATCTCCCATATAAGTGAAAATTTCAAAATGCTTTACTGAAAGCGTTTTTTAAAATAATCCAACCAAATATCACTCAAAAACCAAGGACAGTAAGTGCAAGCTTTGAGCAGAAAATAGACGAACTCAGACAAGAGGGCGTGGTACCTCCTATACAAGTAAAAGTTTTAAAATGAAAACGTTTTTTGAGATAATCGATCCAAATTCAAATTTTCAAAATCTGCAGTTTAGGGTATTTAATGTTTGGCCAAACCATAACACCCTTATTAGTTATAGTTCAGCTCTGAATTTCGAGATATTCAGGTTTGAGAATTTTTCGCAAAAATATTAAAATCCACATATTTTTTGATCTAGGGTAAGTCCATAGTAACTCGCGTTACAAATAGAAAATATTTTAAGAGTTTAATGGAGCTTTAGATTCTTAATGAACATAATACTTTCTTCTTGTTACAGATTAGTTGAAATTTACAATGATAACTTAATATTCAAGACACTTACTTTATGTTTTTGATTTTCTTTTCGTTTTAGATTTATCATAGTACCAGGGATGATAAATGAGTTTTTCCATTTTGTACCAAATATTTATATATTTATTTATTTCATCTATTAGGTAAAAACCTTGGAGATTGCATTCAAAAAAGTAATAAAACTGTCCAAAAAGTACCAATATTATTTAATACATTTGTGGTCGAATTTTGACCATTGGGCAATTCTAGTAAAAATTAAAATTGGGTCAAAATATGGGAATAACAAAGAATTACTTCAGAAACATGAAACAAAATTAAATCAAAATTTAATAATTGATCAACAAAGTCTATTATATCGTAATTGCAATTATCTATGGTAGTTTTCCTATACCTTGTCCACATTTACATGGAAATACCCTTTATTGGAATCATTTATTCAACAGATACATGCCAAAATTTCTTAATTTTATATGTTTTTTTTTTCTTTTTCTTACTAAGTAATTAAGTGTTAACGATAGCAGAAAGTGCAGAAAAGTGTTAATAAGAAATTTTTAGAGTCCGACCGATTAATCGGCTTCGGCTTCGGCCAGATTCGGCCAAAAAAACGCCTTCGGCCTCACATTCGGCCTTCGGCCTAAAATAAGCCGAAGGTTTGGCCGAAGCCGAATGTTTGTAACTTTAATTAAAAAAGAAATTATTTCTTCTTCTTCGTCAAAATACTACTAAGACAGAAATTTTGAAATTTCTGCATCAAAATTATGCTGAAAAAAATATAACAGATAATATGTTTATCAAAATTGAAGGATCTACACCTTCCTGTTCAAATTCAGCCGCTTCCAATGGAAAACAATACCCAAAAGATGATCTGTGGGATTCGCACGATAAAATGCCTTTGACTGGGACCGAGGAAGCAGCTTCTGACCACGTTCGTTTGCCTTTTGAGGAACAATTAGCTTGTTATTTAAAGGAACCTTTGCAGTTGAGGACCACGGATATATATCATTATTGGGACTGCAGTCCATATATTCATTTACGACCAGTATCCCAAAAATTTTTGTCAGCTCCTCCTACAAGTGTCCCAAGTGAACAATTGTTCAGTGCTGCGGGTCAAATATATGCTGACCGAAGAGCCAATCTACATGGAGAAAATGCAGAAAAACTGCTGTTTCTAGCTTACAACATTAGGTTATTTAATTTTTATTATTAACTATTTATTTTTATTTAAGAACTAATAAAAAAAAGTAGTACAAAAAATAAGTGTTACAAATATAATGGAACCTTCGGCTTCGGCCAAAAAGTCACCTTCGGTCGGACACTAGAAATTTTATTTTTTCATTTTAAATAATTGTTACGCATACGACATGCTGTGCGTGATTGAATAAATTTAAAAATGGCTATAACTTTCGAAATTATAATGATAAAATGCCCATTTTTTCAACATTTTGAAGATGAAACCTTATGATTTTCGAAAAGTGGATTGTGTTAAATTTTCATGTACAAAATATCTCTAAAACTAGAGCCAAACCGTGAAAATGATCACTATGATCACTTTACATGAATTGTGTTTACCGCCCACATAATTCACTCTATTATTTCTGACGTATTTATAGTTAATTCTATTCTTTATCGGCATATCTCGGATCTAACATTGAACTACTTCTAAAAGTTTACTCTCATTTTAATTGCCGTGTATACCAATTGTTTCAATTTCTTCAGCATCTTCAGTTTCACTCATAGGCTAAACATTTTTTTTTTTAATTTATTCACATCTTTTTTAGTATTTTAAATTCAAATTTAATTTGTTTTACTTCTTGCTAAGCATTTTAACATTTCAAACACAATACATTATACGAAGGCAAAAGTTCTTGCTTGACATGCGCAGGCAAAAGTAAATTGGAATATGCATCGTTTGTTCTAAATATTACACCATCAAAAATAAAATAAAAACTACCGCCACAAAGCAACTCAATTCAGTCGTAGTTATAAGTTCGCTGAGAATAAACACTCTAAGGAAAATAATGTTTCTAAAACGTTTGTGCACTTTAATGCTGTGCTGCATTATGGCTACCATGGCTAAAGATTCTTGGTATAAACCTGGCTGCCACAAAGTTGGCAATACACGTAGTATTGCTATACCCGATTGTGTTGAATTTAAATTAACAACGAATGCATGTCGTGGTTTCTGCGAATCTTATGCGGTACCTTCTTTACCATGGGGTGATGCAGCAGGTAGCATTTTCAAACCACCAAAACCAGTGGTGTCAGTTGGCCAATGTTGTAACATGGTAGAATCAGAGGATGTAAGTTTTAGCAAAGATTGTCGAAAATTAAAGTCTTTAAAGTAATTCTTTCAATAATAATAAATCACAATTTCGTATTTTCTTTCCTAGATTCAAAAGCGTGTGTTATGCTTGGATGGCATGAGAAATTTCACATTCAAATCTGCCGTTGCCTGCTCCTGTTATCATTGCAGAAAGAATTAAAATTAAAAAGTATTTAATACATAAATCCCATAAATTTAAAACTATAGAAAGATACGCTGAGCCACTCATATTTTAAATGATTCATAAAAAAGTAGTTGATGTGTTTTGTTAAATTATTTGAAATAAATCGTTATTATTCTTTAAAAAGTTACAAAAAGTTTTCAAAAATTTACATTTTTCTTTTTAACATTTCTAATGACTAAAAAAGTTGGCGCTTAAAAATTTTTCAAATATCTGTAAATATCAGTAGTACCACAATACCATTTCATTTGTGAAAGAAGCTTGTTTCTTTATAATTTAGCTGCTTGTTTTGTACCCTCAGCTCTACACAAGGTCTTCATCATTTTGGTTAAAGCAAAATTTAATGCTTTAGCAAATTTTTCCACACATACATCTGGATTCGCACGCCAAGCGGATAGAGCCAAAATCATATCGTATTTACGTGGATTATAACAACAAGCATAGCCATCAAATGTTATTGGCCCGTAGCACATAAATGCCAAATGTTTCGTTGCAACTTGCGAAGTAGACAGCCTGAAGTGTGAACTTTTTACAAAACCCGGTGATTTATAGAACTCCGGTATAGGTAAGTTATTTTCAATGGCCATAAGTTTAAGGCCCAGAAGATGACGATCAACGCCTTTACCTTGAAGTGCCATATTTGTATATGCACGGTGGCCATTAATAGCCTTACGCATTAGATCAACACGTATCTCATCACTTACACCCTTTTCTAACATGGCTTTAGCAAATGTAATGGCTTCAGTCGAGCATGAGCGTATAGTTTCGGTGCGTCCATTTTTGTAGATTCTGAGATGAGCTGACTCGTAGCCAGCACCTGCAGTCTGATGCAATCTAAAATATTAAAAAATCAAGTTTAGGTTTTTCTTCTTCCTTATAAAATAATATTACAACTTACTTGTAGAAGGCAAATTGTAAAGCTATTTGAATGAAACTGTCCGGACTTAGTTTCTGTTGCTTGAGGAATTCCTTGCCATAACCTTCGTAATGCATAATGTTCAAGCGCATTTCGTAGACCATTGCATTGACATGAGATTTAGCTTCATTGATTTTTTGATCCAAGCACTCACTAGTGTTCATTTCTAAATGAGTTGCACATTCGAAGTCTGACGTTGCACCATCCTTAAAGAATTCTTCTTTTTCACTACAAAAAGGAACGCACAAAATTTAAATTAATTGGAACTTACTATAAAAAACAAATATTACAGATTATCAACAACATAGTCCATCATCATTGCAATTGGTTGACCTTCGGCCGGTGAATGTTCATAGCAAAATCCGCTCGTACCATTGGGGTTTACTATAAACTATATAGGGGATATAATTTAATTTGTATTTGCTTGATCTTTACTTAATTTGACTTACTTGAATGGTTTTGTCAAACCATCGGTTTCCTGAGTTTTCTTGTGAACCACCGCCTATCATTAGTTGTGAACCGTTTATAGGAAACGTATTACGATCATCTGCAATAACCACTTCCTGGTCAATTGAAACTGTAAACAAACATTTTTGTATTTCTTCCACACTCTCTTTATTTCCGGGAATACTGATCAGCTCTTCGTATGATTCAGCCCATCTATCACGATGGTTAGAAGATAGTATTCCAAAAGGTTTACCCTTTTGGATCGGATTTTTTCTCAAAATTTTTTTCATTTCTTCATATAAAACAGTATGACTTAATGGCTCGCAATTTTTATCATACACTGGCAATTTAAAGAACTAAAAATATTAAATAAGAAATTTAATAACAAATAGAGGAGTAATAATGCTTAACATAAAAAGTATACAATGTAATATAGTTCAAAAAGATTTTGATTTTCTGCGAGAAAGAGCTTATTGAGGGGAAATTGAGGGGAAAAATTCTGATTGCCATCCCAACGACATTTTTTTGACTAATTTAGGGTCGCTGATTCTGAATCTGGCAACTGTTTTTTTTATCAGATCTGTAATCCGAGTTATTTTTGCTTTAAAGTGCATAACACACTTTTTTCAGTCATGTGGAGTACGTCTCGGTAGTATTGTAGTTCAATTTTGCCAACTGCATCGAATAGCCCTTATCTTTCTCTTTAAATCATAGCTTTAACTTTTCCAATTGGATCATTTGTTTCTAAGATAACACCCATTGAAGTAAAGGTATACAAATTGTATATAGTCTTTTGCAGGGGTTTGCGATACCTTTGCTACAGTGGCTGATATCTCGAAAAGTAATGATCTAATTGAAAAAGTTAAAGTTATGGTTTAAAAAGGAAGATCAGGGCTATTCAATGCCGCTCACAAAAGAGAATTATCAGAAGGGTTTATATTATACTCAACGAGAAATGTTTTTAAACGAATTAAATACATTTTATTTTATGTCTAATTCCTTATTCTGATTCATCTTCGTCAACTGTTTGGTCGCCGCTAGACACATTACGAGTATATTTTGTTTTCGCTGATATTTGGCGAAGTACATTCGGCAGCGATATGATAAACGAATATAAGCCCAGGCTCGACATATTCCAGTTCACTTTAATGATCAGAATGGCCTTTAGTGTGCTGTCTAGTTTGCTGCATTGCAGCAAAAACTCTTTCAGCGGAACTCGCAATTTGGATATTCAAAAGGGGCGAATACATCGACCTTTCGCTTCACTGCGGGAATGTTGTTATTTTTCCAGTTGAAGTTTACTTTGCGTGATGGAGCATAACCCCTTGTATAATTGCGGCGAGTTGGCAGTTGCGTCGTATAATTGTTGAATTTCGGAATGCTCCAAATTACGAGTAAGAGCATTTTTCATAGAAAAGGAGGATGATTGGAATTTTTGGCTTAAAAAGGAGTATAGTCCTCCCAAAATAAGGATAGATGGGATGCTTAGGTATACATAATATTCATATTATGAATGTTGTTTGACGTTATTAAGAAATTAAATCATGGATTTTAATCAAAGCTGAGTCAATCAAAGGCACTTACCTTATTCTTATAGATGACTACTACATGCTGTGAATCTGGATTATACTCTATACCATCTTCGACCGGTTTTGGTATGCGGCACGTACCGAATACACGGCCAAATTGCGAATTATCTAATTCAAATTTTCCCATTTTTACCACAGGAATTTCACCATTATCAACCATTTGCTTGTATTTGACCAGCCCATATATAACTTTTGCTGTATATGACAGCATGGCAGGATCATTACGGAATCTTTGCAGTGGAAAAGTCATACCTGGACTACTAAAACAAGGTACAGGATCACGATATTGCAAGTAGGCGGTACGTAGCCAGCGATCAGCCAACCAATTATCATCTTTTTCAGCGGCTTTTTCAAGCAACTCTTGTAGCTTACAACCTTCGCCTTTGACGAATTTATCGGCCGCATCTCTTGTTGCAACGAATTCTCTGACATCAACCAAAGGTTCTACAGTTTTAAGAAATTTCTCAATGGTCTCCTCAAGTGGAATTACAGGAAATTTTAACAGTTTTTGTTCTGGACGCTTTTGCTCTGTCGCATAATGTTGCGTCGTATCGGTTAATTTTTTTGCACTGGCCGCAGCTGCTGGAAGCAGTGATTTCATTGCTGGCGATTGCAAGGCTGATTTGGTCTGCAAAACAAGTAATAAATAAGATTAATTGGAACTCTTTGTTTTTAATCAAAACTTACCAAATTCATGACAACGCGTTTGTTCAATAACTGCATGTCGGACTCTTTTAATTGGGTGCTTTGCTGTGCTACAATATTGTTGTTGAAACTGAAATGACGAAAATTTATTACATTAAATTTTGTATTTTAAGTAAACAAAAAGGTAAAATGCAGTTTATATTGTGTAAAAACTTTTAATGTTCACCTTTGATTCAGGTACATAATCGCACTATACGATTATCGTTGCCAAGATTAGCGATACGATATGAACGAAACTCTGAATGTTTATTTTTGAAAAATCACTCCACAAGTGCGGAGCAATGATAAAAGATAAAGGAAAAAATAAAAGTGTTTGGTTCTGCAATAAAATTGGAGTCCACGTAGTCAACAATTTCAGCAACAGTAACGTTATAAGTGGCCACAATTAATGCAGAACTTGTTGGTGATATTGCTGCTGCTATCGGAGTAAAATTGTTTCTGAACGAAGAGTCCGAAGTGAACTGGTTTGACAGCTACAAAGGTTGAACAAGTTTTGCTTGCTCAAGTTTCACTTTCGTTATCAGTGGACAAGCGAGTGAAGATATCAATTCATACGAGAGGGGCGGACGAATAAAAAATGTAAAGTTGTTTTTATCAAATCAGTTGCTAGAAACTTTTTGCACTTTATCATTTATCAGTTTATGTTTTCGACAAAAAATACCAAAAAGTAATGTCTGCAAAGGCTCGAATGCCGATGTGTACCCCAAAAAATATGTACAGTGTGTCACAGAAGTATTTTGCATACGAAAAATATTCGAAAATTCCAATTAATACTCAATTTTTAGCCGTTTCATTCTTAGAAAAGTAATATTTTTTTTATAAACTTCGAGTCAATGGAACGTTAACTATGATACCACATCATAAAAAAATTAAAATGATGCGTTCTAATCACTTAAAAAGCAAAGAAATGATTTATTCATCTTTTTTATAAGGTCACAAAAGTATTTTGCTTTTTAGTAAACTTTTGCTTTGAGATTATTTATCAAGTAAAAGAGGCTTTTTTAATAATATCCATGGTAGCCATTATTTGAGGAGACATCTTCTAAACATTTTTGCGAGGATTCTATCCCTTTACGACGTTTTCGGTCGGTGTTTTTTCCCAATTTTCTTGCAGTACTTGTTTCAGCACATTTTTTTGATAAAATATGGTATTTTTTGACCTTTCCACTAGATAAGACCAAAAAAATTCTATTGGATTCGAAAAAGAATATCGCGGTGGTGTTTTAATCCCTTTGGTGTTGTACAGAAGTGTCCCAGGATGTGTATTTAGGGTTATTATCTTTTGAAAATAAGAAGTCATCTTCTGGTAAGCTAATTTTTTAAGTACTGGGTGCAAATTTTTTTTGTGGAATTGGACTGATGTTCATGTCTATCCATATTGCCACCGATAAGATTAAGGTTCCCCATTCCATAAGCCGAGAACAGCCCACGACACACCATCATGTAAAATTATTGCTTTTAAGTATTAAAAGTTAAGGGTTTTATTGCTTTATGCCAGACAATGCGGCGTCCATCGGATCCGAAAATATTATTTTTGCTTTCTATTGGATCCAATAATATAATATTTGCTTTCTATCGGATCGATAGACGCCGTATGGTCTGGCACAAGGCAAATAAAACCCTAAACTTTTATAACTTAAAAGCAACAATTTTACATGATGGTGTGTCGTGGGCTGTTCTTGGCTCATGGAATGGGGAAACTTATACTTAACGGTGGCAATGTGGATAGACATGAACATCAGTCCAATTCCACAAAAAAATTTGCACACAGTAATTAAAAAATGGGTTTACCACAAGATGACTTCTTATTTTCAAAAGACAATGACCCTAAATACACATCCAGGGACACTTCTGTACAACACCAAAGAGATTAAAACACCACCGCGATATCCTTTTTCGAATCCAATAGAATTTTTTTGGTCTTATCTAGTGGAAAGGTCAAAAAATACCATATTTTATCAAAAAAATGTGCTCAAACAAGTACTGCAAGAAAAGTGGGAAAAAACACCGACCGAAAATGTCGTAAAGGGATAGAATCCTCGCAAAGATGTTTAGATGATGTCTCCTCAAATAATGGCTGCCATGGATATTATTAAAAAAGCCTCTTTTACTTGATAAATAATCTCAAAACAAAAGTTTACTAAAAAGCAAAATACTTTTGTGACCTTATAAAAAAGATAAATAAATCATTTCTTTGCTTTTTAAGTGATTAGAACGCATCATTTTAATTTTTTTATGATGTGGTATCATAGTTAACGTTCCATTGACTCGAAGTTTATAAAAAAAATATTACTTTTCTAAGAATGAAACGGCTAAAAATTGAGTATTAATTCGAATTTTCGAATATTTTTTGTATGCAAAATACATCTGTGACTCACTGTATATGGGACGTTATTTGTCAAACGTAACAAAGCTCTTCCCAAAATTCATGTTGATGGATTTTAATGATCTTGGGCTTAAAATATTTGTTATTGTAGCTTGTAATCTAACAATATCAGATCATGAATCTACACCCCTCATAAATATATATTTCCATTTCCCCATACAGTGCAAAGTTCTAGCTTTTTGGGAATTCAAGTACTTGATATATGTGACCAGGGTTTCCAAGGTATAACATTGATTTAATTTTTTTCACCACTTTTCTTAACTTTTTTTTTTTTTTTTCGGTAAATGTAATTTCTAACTCAAATGAATGTATTTACTAAGTATATATTTTCTATTGTATTTATTAAGTAAGTTCATATCTTTTCTATGATTGTATGTTTTCTTTTAATTGTCATTTGTAAGTCAAATGTCTTCTTTTTTAATTATGTATGTTTTTATTATTATACTAAGTTCATCTTTTTAATATGATTGTATGTTAAGACTGAATTAAATTCTGTTCGTGATGTACATAATTGACTATTGATTGCATTTAAAAGAACCATTCTTATATGCTAATATATCTAATAAATAAATGAAAATGAAAAAAAAAATTACAGAAAACGTAATAATACTAAAAATATACAAAAACTTTGATTAATTTTGTGTTTACCCATTGCAGTCTTTTGCAAATCTTTCGCTTATATCTTTCAAGAAAACCGATTGAACTTGGGAATCCGTCGACCGATTTCGGAAATATTTCTGTCAAATGAAAGGTATTGTAATAAGCTAAAAAACTGAAATTCTAGAGTCTTATTCGAATTACGCTTTTTAAGAAATGTTGATTTTACTTAAATTCTTACCTCCTGGCCTTGTAGTGCCCTGATTGGCCCTATGGTAAATTTGTGCATTTGTGTTAAAATTACGATAATGCCCAAAGGTACATATATAGACATATGCATTAAATTTGGTACAGATAATAGTTGGGGTAGTGGTTTGATTGGGATAAAAACTGGGCGTGATTGGTTAAACTGTTGGATGTATACACTTGATTGTGTAAACGACCCTATCAAAACTAAATCTGAAAATACAATCTGGCATCACTGTCTTGTGTAACCTTTTTGTAGTTGAGTTTACTTTTATCCTTCTTGCCTTCTTGTGAAGTTGAAATAAATAATTAAATACAAAACACACGTTTATTTTATTTGATTGGTTTTTGCTCACACGGACAACAGGTTATGGGCCCAGAGCTGTCTGTGCGCAATCGAATTGAAATCATCAAGCTATCCTTTTAATTATTAATTGATAGTGCAATTGTTCTAGCTGTTTTGTTGTTGCTGCTTTGTTGTGACGTCACTTGCTGCGAATTTTATTTTACTGTTATTGGTGCCGCTTGCTACGATTTTTTTTTTCTCTTGGTGACGCCGGTTGCTGTGATCGTTTTTTTCAAAAATGGAAAAGAAACGAAATATCAAGGTTTTCAATGGCGAAAAATATAGTGTGTGGAAATTGCGCGTGCGCGCTCTACTAGCAGAATTGGATGTGATAAAGGTTATAATTGAAGAGACGCCTACTAAAATTACAAGTGAATGGAGAAAAGCAGAATTAACTGCAAAAAGCGTTATCGTAGAATATTTAGCAGACTCTTTTCTTGGATTTGCAAAACCTGAATATTCAGCAAAAGAAATTTTCGTAAATTTAGATCGCATATACGAACGGAAGAGTCTTGCAACGCAATTGGCCATTCGGAAAAAGTTACTAGCATTGAAACTTCAAGGTGACATGACTTTGTCAAAACATTTCACCATTTTTGACGACCTTATTGCGGAGCTTCTAGCTGCAGGTGGAAGATTAGAAGAAGCTGACAAGGTATCCCATTTGTTACTCACGTTACCTTCATCATATGATGGAATAATAACTGCAATCGAAACACTTGCTGAGGAAAATTTAACTTTAGCATTTGTAAAAACAAGACTCCTTGATCAAGAGGTGAAAATCGTTACTGAGAGCCGTGATACCAGTGCAAAGGTGCTTCATGTAGGAAGGAACAATTGGAAGACTTCTCGAAAATATCGTCAAGGCCAATTCAAAGCCAGAAATTTTCAAAGTGGTAATAAGCAAATCAAGTGCTATTTTTGCGGAAGGAAGGGCCATAAAAAGACAGAGTGTTTTCACTACAAGAAGGTACTTCAGAATGATAGTAAAAGTAAAACCGTTCAAGCTGTACAGTTGCCTGAGCCGTCATCATCAAATGCTGCAACCTCTGGTTTTGCCTTTATGGTTGGTGATTGCTGTATTGAGGATGTTAATAAAGGTGTCACTTTTCTTCTGGATTCCGGAGCATCAGATCATCTCATCAACAGAAGTGACTTAACCGGTGCTTTCATCGAGCTGCAGATACCAACAAAGATATCCATTGCGAAGAATGGATCTTTCATATCTGCTACAAAGAAAGGCAACATTCGAGTAGTTACCAATATGGGTATGGAAGGAATACTTGAGGATGTTCTTTACTGTCCAGATGTGCCATACAATTTACTATCAGTGCGCAAGATGCAGGACGCTGGTATGACTATTATTTTTGATAAAAATGGTGCAGAAATTAGAAAAGATGGTAAAACCATTATTAAAGGTAAACCTTTGAATAATTTGTTTAGTGTCCATTTTAATTTAATTTCTTATAGTCAAGCACTAGGTACTATAAGTAGTAATTATCAACTGTGGCATCAGCGTTTGGGCCATATTGAAAAATCAAAATTTTTAGAACTGAAATACAAGCGTATGGTTAATGATATTGATCAAATAGAGAAAATAACACCAAGTGATAGTTTGTGTGAAGCTTGTATAAATGGTAAACAAGCAAGATTACCATTTAATAAAAAGAAAAATAAAAGTTTCGTAATAAGACCATTATTTATTGTACACTCAGATGTGTGCGGTCCAATCACTCCTGCAACAGTTGATAATAAAAATTATTTTGTCTTTTTCATTGATAAAAAGACCCATTATTGTGTTACTTATTTAATCACTTATAAATCAGAAGTATTTTCTGTTTTTAAAGATTATATTGCAAAAAGTGAGGCACATTTCAATTTAAAAATTGTTAATTTGTATTCTGATAACGGAGGGGAGTATTTATCAAATGAAATGAAAGAGTATTGTGTTGATAGAGGCATAAGTTATCACTTAACAATTCCTCGAACTCCTCAATTAAATGGTGTATCCGAACGCATGGTAAGAACCATTACAGAAAAAGCTCGTTCGTTGATATTAGGTGCTAGCTTACCCAAATTGTTTTGGGGTGAAGCAGTTCTAACTGCTACATATTTGATCAATATAAGTCCCACTAAAGCTTTGATGAAAGATAAAACACCATTTGAATTGTGGCATGGTAAAAAGCCACAAATAAAATATTTGAAAGAAACTGGTGCATCCGACTTATGGTCAAAACCAGTAGATGAGTCTCAGAAATCTGATCTTAGTAAATCAGATAGGCGAAGCTTGAAAGAAACTGGTGCATCTGACTTATGGTCAAAACCAGTAGATGAGTCTCAGAAATCTGATCTTAGTAAATCAGATAGGCGAAGCTTGAAAGAAACTGGTGCATCTGACTTATGGTCAAAACCAGTAGATGAGTCTCAGAAATCTGATCTTAGTAAATCAGATATGCGAAGCTTGAAAGAAACTGGTGCATCTGACTTTAGGTCAAAATCAGTAAAGACTCAGAAATCTGATCTTAGTAAATCAGATATGCGAAGCTTGAAAGAAACTGGTGCATCTGACTTAAGGTCAAAATCAGTAAAGACTCAGAAATCTGATCTTAGTAAATCAGATATGCGAAGCTTGAAAGAAACTGGTGCATCTGACATACGGTCAAAATCAGTAAAGTCTCAGAGATCTGATCTTAGTAAATCAGATGTGGAAGTATTTGAAGAAGTAATCCCTACTAAGATTACAAAGTTAGATACCAAACCAAACGAATCAGTAATCAATGAACCTAGAAAGAGTGATAGAATTAGAAGTCGTCCTCCTATCCTTGATGACTATCTTATGTGTGCACAGTCTCTAATGTGTAATGTTCCTACTTCATATCAAGAAATTAAGGATAGAGATGACAGAATTCTTTGGGAACAAGCGATTAGAGATGAAATTAATTCTCTTCTCACAAACAATGCATGGTCATTGGTATCGAAACCAGAAAATAAAAACATTGTTGATTGTAAGTGGGTGTTTACAATTAAAAATGATGAGTTTGGAAATCCTTTTAAATATAAAGCTCGTCTTGTGGCACGAGGCTTTAGTCAGGAATATCTAGTAGATTATAATGAAACTTTTGCCCCAGTGGCCAGAATCTCAAGTTTTAGATTCATTTTAGCTTTTTCGAATCAATATAATTTACTTGTCCATCACATGGATGTAAAAACTGCCTTTTTAAATGGCGTTTTAAAAGAAGAAATATATATGAGAGTACCGGAGGGTATAAAATGTGAAAAAGATCAAGTCCGTAGGCTGCACAAATCTTTATATGGCTTAAAACAAGCTGCAAGGTGCTGGTTCGAATTATTTGAAGTAGCACTTAAAGGAATAGGTTTTATAAATTCATCAGTAGACCGCTGCATTTATATTTTAGATAAAGGAAATATATTTGAAAACATTTATGTAGTCCTCTATGTAGATGATTTAGTGATTGCCACTGCTAAAATTGAAACTATGAACAGTTTTAAAAGTTATTTAATGAAAAAGTTTCGAATGGTAGATTTGAATGACATAAAACTTTTCTTAGGAATCAGAATTCAAAGGAATGCCGATTCAATTACCCTAGATCAGAGTGCATATATAAAAACTGTTTTAAGAAAATTTAAAATGCATGAATGTAATCCTTTGAGTACACCACTGCATAGTAAAATAGACTATGAAGCTTTAAATTCAGACGAGAAGTATGATACCCCTTGTCGAAATCTGGTTGGATGCTTAATGTATATCATGGTTTGTACTCGTCCTGATTTAAGTACTGCTGTAAATATTTTGAGTAGGTATGTTAACAAAAATAATAGGGAATTGTGGCAATGCCTTAAAAGACTATTAAGATACCTTAAAGGATCAATGAATATTAAACTAACTTATGTTCGAGGTAGCTATAGTGATATTCTCAGTGGCTATGTTGACTCTGATTGGGGTGGTCATGATAGTGCAGATAGAAAGAGCACAACAGGTTATTTATTTAAATTATTCAACCAGTGTACGATATGCTGGAGCACAAAAAGACAAACGTCAGTAGCAGCTTCATCTACCGAAGCCGAATATACGGCTCTTTTTGAGGGTGTCAGAGAGGCGTTATGGCTAAGATCATTAGCTAATAGTATTAAAATTGATATTTCAAAACCTATAATATTATATGAAGATAATAATGGTTGTATCAATATTGCAAACAATCCTTCTAGCCATAAGCGATCAAAACATATTGATATAAAATATCATTTCTCTAGAGAGCAAATTGAAAAGAATGTAATTAAACTTGAATATATTCCTACAGGTAAACAATTAGCTGATGTCTTAACAAAGCCGCTACCAACAGTAAAATTCTTGGAATTTAGACAAGAAATGGGTCTCAAAGAATAACTTTAAAATTCCATGTAAAATTGTATTTTATCATAAATAAGAAAATATTCAATAGTTTGATTAGGTTTTTCTGGGTTTTTCCTAATCCTTTGCAACAAATGTTGGACTATTTATGTATTACCCAGTAAACACAAAGAAGGCATTTATATATATTATTTGTTAATGTCTAAAAATGATAGTTTATAATAATCTTTGTATGTATAATTTTTATTTTTTATTCCGATTTATTTTTGAGGGGGCGTGTTGGATGTATACACTTGATTGTGTAAACGACCCTATCAAAACTAAATCTGAAAATACAATCTGGCATCACTGTCTTGTGTAACCTTTTTGTAGTTGAGTTTACTTTTATCCTTCTTGCCTTCTTGTGAAGTTGAAATAAATAATTAAATACAAAACACACGTTTATTTTATTTGATTGGTTTTTGCTCACACGGACAACATAAACTTCACGCTTACTTCACATACAAGCAGATTAAAATATTGTATGGGAGGTAGGCGTGAAAAGTAACCCGCTAATTTGTAGGCTCAGACTGATACCCTATATCTTTTTCCGTTTGGCCATAATTTAAATTTTAGCAAACAAAGGGCCAATCAGGGTTCTTCTCGGCCAGTAGAAACTCAACCTAAAAATCTGGAAATATTAAGGTAATTTAAAAAAAAAGCATATAACGGCCACCTTAATGTACTCGCGGGAACCCCAAACAAAATTTAGACACAAAAAATTTTTTTTTTTTCGACAATTTCTTTCGCTGTGATTTTTGCCCTTTTTTGTCCTTGGCGAAACAAATACGAGCCACTATTTTGAACCATTTCATATTATTTTGAGTTTCAAAACGACAAAATGATGAATTTACCTCGATATTTAGCAATTTTTTTTTGCTTAAATTTTGATTTTTCACATTAATTGAAATAATTTATGATTTTTGTTTCACTAAAGTTTTTTTTTTTTTGTTTATTATTTTTATTTTCAATTGACACTCAATCAACTTGTTGACAACTTTCATGACATTTCATATTTCCCGTTCGTTTTGTTTACTTTAATTTATATTTCTCTGTGATGACTGCTTTGTAACGATTTCAATTTTTAATTTAAAACAAATTGAATTGTTCATTCCACTTAAATTTTTAGCAATCTTTTTTTTTTGTTATGTATTTGTTTATTTTTTTTTTGTCGGCGGGATGAAGAGTGTTGATTTTCTTCTTCTTCTTCAGTTGACACAAGCAATGTTGTGTCAAATCCACTGAGTGGATGATTTTAAAGGTGACTGGAGACACCAGATCTATGATGCCACCTTTGTGGGGATTTTGTTAAATTTTGTTTGTTTTTATATGTTAATTTTTATTTGTATGTTTTACTTGTGTTTAATTGATGTGTTAACATCGCAACGTTTATAGTTTAAATTATTGTGTAGATTTTTAGTAGTTAAAAGACTTTTGTTTTCGCATTGTAACTGTTCCAAAGATTTAATTGTTAAATGTTTTTGTATGTGCAAAGATTTGAGCTTTACCACTTGCACAATGTAATTTTTAATCATTATGTTCAATGTTAGAAAGATTTATGGATTGTTATGTTTCTATAGTTATGTTTTAATTAATTTTGTTTAATTGTTAGCAATTTTGGTACACACATAGCTTTGTTTTCATTACTTTGTTCAAATCATTATATTCGATTTTGAAAAGAATGTATGTATTGCCTTGTATATATTGTAATTATTTGTTTTTAAAAGTTCATTAATGTTGAATTGCTGCACTTTTTCATTGTTAAGTTTTTGAATTAGTGCATTACGAGTATTTTGGTTTATATTTGGGCACATGAACATTAAATGATCAGCTGTTTGGATTGTTCCGCATTCGCACAAGTTGGAGTCAATGATATTGATTTTATGTAAATGTTGTCTTGTTTGGTTATGTCCAAATCGGAGACGGGAAACCATAGTTTTTATCCCACGAGGAAGTTTAAGATTTTTGAACCATGGTTTGGTGTTCACAGTTGGTGACAGAAGATAGAGTTGACGTCCGTGGATGCTGTTGTTCCATTTTTCTTGCCACAAAGAGATTGCCAATTTTTTATCCGTTGGATGAATGTCATTAGTTGGAACAAGAGGATATTCTCCAGTGTCTTCATGATTAACTGCGATGTTGTCAACGTAGGTATTTCCGTCAATTCCCGAATGACTTGGAATCCAGAGGAAATGTATTGTATAGCCAGTTTGATATAGATTGCACAATTCGTTCTTTATTTTCCAAATGTATGGATGGGTCTTATTATTGTTGAAGTTTGCTAGAGCTTGAAGAACCGATTTACTGTCTGATATTATTAGATATTTGTTAATACCGTTGGCTTTTATAAATAAAATAGCTTCAAGTATCGCAAATGCTTCAGCTGAATAAATTGTGCAAAAGTTGTCTAGTGAGAATGATGCTTCAATGTCTATGTTCGGTATCCAAAACCCGCAACTTGTTTTGTCACTTGCTTTTGAACCATCCGTAAAAATGCGAATAAATTTATTCCATCTTCCTGTTACTAATTTGTTGTATTTCCGAAGAATGACATCTGCATTAGTAGTATTCTTTTTAACATCTAGGAACACTACTTTTGGAAGTATGGTATGAGATTCAAACGGAATTTGGTATCTTATTAATTTATCATATTTTTCAATTTGCAAGTTGTGAGCCTTTTCATTATAGTACTTGATGAACGTTGGATGCACATTGAATTTTTGATTGTAGATCATTACATATTTATTAACTGGGTGGTTTACATTGGATAAAGCACGGTTAATAAATCCTTTTGTAAGAAGATGAAATCTTTCTGGTAATGGCATGATTCCCGCTTCTTGCTCTAGAGCCAGAGTATGGGTAGAGATCATGGCGCCTAGTGCAATTCTTATAGCTTTGTATTGTAGTCTTTGTAATTTTAGTATTTCATTGTCTGGGCAGTCTAAAAGAAGTGGTGCCATGTATTCAATTTTTGGCCTTATTAAGCCAAGATACAGTAAAAGTAAATTTTGTGGATCGGAACCCCACGTTACCCCACATAGAGCCCGAAGTATATTTAAGAAATGGAAGCAGCTTTTTTTAACAATTTCTATATGGTTTTTAATTTTTAAATGAGATTCAAAGGTAAATCCAAGAAAGTTAAACTTATCTACGAACTCGACTGCTTCATTTTCAATAAAAATATTTGCATGGTGACATAAATGACTTCTTTTTGTAGGTTGAAAAATCATAGCCTTAGATTTTTGAGGCGAGAGTGAGAGTTGTAACGCCTTTAACTCTTGATTTATAGCATTGACAGCATTTTGAAGTTTGCGGATAGCATTGTGCAAAATATAATCAGAACAAAAAACGACCAGATCATCAGCGTATCCAAGTATATCTATGTCAGGAACATCAAAAATTTCATTGATGTAGACGATAAAACTTAGCGGACTTAGTATGGACCCTTGAGGCGTACCAGTGAAAGATTTTCTTTGATGGTTTATATTATTCGTTTCCAAAATAAGGTCTTTATATTGAAATAACTTGTGCATTATATGGCATGTGTGTTCACTTATGCCAAGATTTTTATATTTTGCAAAAAGTATGTCTATATTGACGGAGTGTTGATTTTGAAGTTTCTTTGAACAGCTGATTTGCATGGTCAAGTTGGCAGTGATTTTGACGTTTCTTTTGACATTTCTAATATCGTATTTTGTCAAGATGTCATGGTCATGATACAATCATTTAGTTAGATTAACAATTCCCAAAGAAAAAAAGTCGAAGAGTCGATGTCCCAATTTCCCCAAAATAGTTTGAATTTCACCTTAGGGTGATAGAAACTGAGAAAATGAGTACAACTAGTCGGAAAATACATTTCAGATAAATTGCTTCTATGAATGAAGTATAGTCCACATCAAGAAATTTACAGCGATATACCATACTTGATGATCTGACGTCAAATGGCGGAGCAATATGAAAAAATAAAATAGCGTACCTATTATTTAGAGGTCGAAAAAAAAAAGAAAATTTTTTCTTATAAAAATTAAAACTTATTAGCTTTCAAAATGAGAGGCTTACAGCGAATTTTTTTTTTTTTGTATGGGGATCGATACTATCTAGTCTATATAGCAAACAAAACGGCCATTGCATTATTATGCTGTCTGTTGTGTTATCCAGCTCTTACTGAGCGTTGAATCGTGTAATGATCGTTAAATCGTTTCCACTGAAGAAAACTAAAAATTTCATTTCAAAAAAAGTTCTTACAAATTTGAAAAATAAAATGTATTAAAACTTAAAATATAATTAAAATACATAAGAAACTATCACTATCTGTAGATGAAAAATCTCGTAAAAAGGTATATTTGAGACCGACGGGCCCATGTTCAGCCCGATTTAAAAATAAAACTAAATTGTACTGCCGATGTACACCCCATTTCATCGCCAAAGCTCCTACGTTCAGTTAATCCATGTTTATTATTTTCTCTCGGGCTGACCCCCTCTTATTGCTTATTTGAGCATATCATATAAATGGTCTAGAAAACTTTCATGGTCTAGAAAACTTTCATGGTCTTTTCGAGAAAAATGTGATTAATAAAAAAAATAGTTAGGACGACTGAAGATATCAACCAAATAGGGTGTACCAATTTTGAGATAAGGGATTCTAAATGTAAAACTTAAGGAAGACATGAAAAAATCGGTACACCCTATATGGTTAACGCCTAAAGTGATCCAAACCATTTTTCTATGAGCGACATAGACCTTGATAGTTTTCTGAACCTTTTACATGCTATGGCCAAATAGTCAAAAGGGGATTATAAAATACCCTTAAAAGCCAATAGGGGGGCTCAGGGAAAATTTCTATTTGAGTAAAAAAATTTCTTAATTTATTGCGCCCAAATTTTTTTTTTTATGATCATCAAGAATGTAGGCATTGATTTTAACAGAGTTTTGGGCATATCAATTCCAGTCGAAAAAAAGGGTAAGAAACACATTTTTCGGGCCTCAAGAATTAGGCCCGGCCCGGAACGAACACGAAACAAGCACTTGAAAAAAAGTCCGGGCCCTTGCGAATATTTTTTGTCAAGGCCCGAGCTCGGCCCGGCCCGTTTCAACCATATTATTACATACTCACACTGTTCAAAAATTTTAAGTTATTGATGAAGCTAAATCAATAATTTTCATATGAGGAAAAACAAACATTCTAATCTAATACGATGATTTGTTTGACTTGACTTACTCCATTGTCATTCTCAGCCTCATATTTATAAAAAAATTTTACTTATTTTTATGTAAGAACAAAATGTTTTCTAAGTTTATACTTCCAACCTTCCCGTGACTTACGGGCCTCTAATTTTTGGGCTTTTGTGGTTAGGCCCGGACCCGCACGAAGCCCACGCAAAACTCAATTTCAAGGCCCGAGCCAGTAGCTGAAGAGTAAAGGACCGCGGGCCACGAAAAACTCGCGGTCCGTGCCCAGCTCTATCCTACACTCAAGGAAAAAAAAAAGACAACTTTCACTGTTGATTCAATAGATATTCAATAGATATCAGTAACGATTTAGCTCCGAAGGCAAAATTATTTGAATTGACTGTGAAAAACTATTGATTTGAAGTTATTAAATTGAATGTGAATAGTATTCAAATCAAATAATATTTTCTTTTGTTTCAAAAAAATTTCCTTTTGATTTAGAAAATATTCGCGGCAGGTTCAAATGCATTTTTATTTCTTTTATTTATTTGTTTTACATGTCTTATTTGTTTTTTTATTACTTTCAAAAGTTCCTGAAGTTCATCATCCGGATCGGTTTCTTCTTCAATTATTATGTTTAGGTATTCAGCTTCCTCGTACTCGTTGGAATTATCCATTTTACTATCTTTTGGGGACGTCCTACATGGTTAGAAGGCCTAAAAAGACCTAACCAATGTACGTCACGTTGTCGTGTTTTCCTTGAACTTACCAACTAATTTTTGACATTGAATCAACAGCACCTGAGTGTACCTATTTTTTTTATTGGGTCACTTTTTTATCGAAAATACATGCCATGGCCAAATTCAAAAAAAGGTTCTTATAAAATTCCCAAAAACGCAACAACAAGGGGTCAATGTGCTCAACTTTTTTTCAAGCATCATGAATGTAGGAATTGATTTGGGCTAATCAAATTCAGTCCAAAAATATGTAGTAAAACATCAGATTTGGGATTTTTAACATCGAGCCCTAATCGACAAAAAGTAAATTTTACAGTGGGAGGATTTTTTGAATTATCTTTCCATAAAAAGTAATACTAAAGTCTAAATTGCTTTCATTATAACACCTCAACGGTTTTCTCTACAGTTATAAAATTTGACGAAAGATGTGTATAGCCATGAGTTATCAATTTCTATCAAAAAACGAAAATCCGAAATCGTGTCGGTTAAGTCTTTTTGATATGTACTGGCAACTAAAACAATGTTTGTAATAGAGAAATTATATGTAATCAAATTTTGTAGAAAGAAATAAGTGATGCCATAACCCATTAACCCTAATGAAAGCGGCATCTGTGTCAGCTTGTTCTACTAATTTTGACATTAATAGGCAAATAAGCATAGCCTACTTCACTAAAAAGAAAGAAAAAACCATTTTGGAATAGGTAGATTGTTTACTTCCGGCATTGATACTTTGTGATTGTAAAAGAGACAGCCATTGTGAAAAAATATAAATTGGAAGAAACATACTGATCTTCCGTTTTTATTCAATCTTTGCTGACAGTTAAAAAGTATTAAAATTCTTCACTTCAGACTTCTTTTTCTATTCCTTGACCGTGGAGTTTCTTCAAACACATGCAATAATAACGAAGTATCTGCAGATTTATTTTATAAAATGTATAAAAATGAAAACAACTCGTTAGATTTTATATCTTCATATAATATTTATTTTTAAATATACAACATGATTAAATATGATAATGGGATTATATATAAAAATGAATAAAATAAGTAATAAAATATCGGTAATTACATATTACTCTATATATATATATATAAATAATTTGTTTTATATAAACACTAACTATGTACTTTATTTCTTATGTTGTAAGTAATTGTTATTTGTTTTTACTTTTTCCCTTAAAAACTTTTAAATATAATATTTTACAATATAATATCAAGTATTACGAGTACTTCGACAAATCATCACAGGAATTTAAAATTCGTAATTGACTTAAAAATAATAAATATATATGTGCATGTGCAATTATTTCCAGTTGAATTCAAATTCATTTCTTCATTTTTTCAGTTTTTTTTAGCACAAGTGACAAACTCCTAACCAATTTCACATTAAAGGAAATTTTTTTAATTTGTTACTAACAAATGAATATGTATTTGATAGGGGCAAATGCCAAGCTAACATTAAATTTGGTAAAAACCTCACGGAGGTAGTATTTCGTATTAATTATGTTTATATGTATGTTTACTAAGCCTAAGCCTTTACTTAAGTTACATTTACATATCTAATTGAACTTTTTTATTTTTTAGTACAATTTTAGTTTAGTAGTAAAGTGTTGAATGACATTTCAAAAAGAGATTTTTTTTTTTTTTTTTTGTTTCAACTTTGATACCCAATTATACCGAAAAGCAAAATAAAGTATATATTTTAACAACTAACATACATGTATGTATATTATATATTATACACAGATATATGAATGCTTTAAAATATTTTTTGAAAAACTATCACAGTTCTACGGCCAACATTTTTGTTTTGTGGCAGCAAGTTTGTAGCAATTTTTTTCTTCTTCTTTTAATTTTTCTTTGTTATTTGAACACAATACTCTAAAACTAAAATACTAACCCGCCCATTAACCACTAGTTTGCTTAAGTTTAAGACCTCTGCATTTGATTTCAAACATCATAAACACGATTATTTCTTGGTGATTTTGTTGACGACGCCACTTGGTGGTTGCTGCTTTCTACGCCCACCAATGACGCTGTTTCACCCATAGACCAACGGCTGCTGTTGCTGTTACCATTAGATGCTGCTGCTGACGTATTTTCGCCTTCAGACTCAATGCATAACGCGATATCACGTGAATCATGTGAATCGCTAACGGATGATGCTAAGCCACTGCTGCCATAACTAATGGTTGTCTAAAATGATACAAAAACAAATTTTAATAAGTATTATTGTTGTTTGTGTTTTTTTGGGATTTTTGTTATTGCTTTTTAGCTAAATATATGTAATATACACGGTTTATAAATAGATTTTTTTTTGCATTAATTTGGATTAACTAATTAATTAATTAATTGTTGGCGTGCGAACGACGTAGAGTCGTCTATTATCAAGAGATATTTAAATTTTGTTTTGATACAAATAATATTTTTGTTAACAATAACAAGAAAAAAAAAACTCTGTCTTATAAATATTCAGTAGATTATAGTGGAGTTGAGAAAAATACCAAATAACATGTTTACAGACCAAAAAAACAAACACTTTATCATCAACGCAGACGTTGACACCGAATTGAAAAACAAAAATCCGTTTCTAAAGATTTCAGAGCAAAGTTGAAAAAAACAAAAAACCGCAAAATAAAATTAAATATCTGCCAACACAATAATGATGTAAATTAATGGCTTATAACGCGGTCGGAGAAAATTTTTGAACAAAAAATATCAAAACAACATTTTATCTAATGTCAATGATTTTGTTCGAAAACAAACAATTATTGGAGAAAGTAAAGTACAATCTATCAATAAAAATTATATAAAAAAAATATAAAGTAAAATAAATTAAATGAATTTGAATTTCAAAAAGAATTAAAGATATTTTTCCTTTACATTTGGCTTCCCACGTTGGGAGCCATTTTATTTTATCAATATATTGTAAGTGATGTTTTAGGAAAATTAATAATATTAAAATGAAACAAGTGATAACATGTAACAATGTTATAGTTAAAAATAAAAGGTTAAAATGTTACAATGTGTAAGAAAAGTCCAATTTAACGCTTTAGCGCAAAATGTACTGAAGAAATTTTAGAAATTTTCTTTTTTAAAACAGTATTCTTTTGCTAAGAAGTATACTGGCATACTTGTTTTTTGGATTTTTGAAATGTAAACATGGTTTTTTTAGGATAAAAAAATACTGATAACTCAAATTTTACATACATATAGCTAACAAAAAAATTTTAAAAAGTCTCAAAGAAAAATCTCAACTCACCTCTTTCTCATTATTAGAACTGCAATTGCACTTGTTGACCGCACGCTCATCGCCATCACTATTACGACGTGTTGCTGCTGCATTTGCTTGGTTGTTACAATTACCAACGCACTGTTGTTCATCCATAGAACTAGACGCCGTTGAATTGCGGCTCAATGTTGCTGTATCACTTTCATTACCCTCATCATTGCTATCAGAAACTGCTGGTTCAAGTTCAAGTGCAAAAGAATGTCGCTTTTTTATATCGATTTCGGTATAGAAAACTTCATCAGTTTCCGCCGCCGCAATACCATTACGTGTGATAATATGTTGTGCTGCTGGTGATTTTTCATTGCTTGTGATTAAACGCATTTCACATGGATTATAAACACTGCCACTGGCAGCAGATGTACGCCATAAATTAGCCTTGGAGTAGAGTGTTCCTTCGGAAATATTGCCAGTTTGTGTGAATGTGGACATGCGTATGGTAGCGCGTGTTACAGCATAACCCAATAAGGCAATACCCAGCACTAGGCCACCCCAGAAACCGATAATATCCAAAAATGGTAAGTAATTCAAATAGAAATTGAAACGGCTATCAAGCGATTCAGGCAATTGCGGCATCATCTGTAAAGTAATTGAAGTGAAGGAAGAGCAGGCGTTAGAAAAATTCGCAGAAGTTTTGTTTGTTATTACAAATGAAATATTGATTTGTGTTGGTTTTTTTAAATAAAATAAACGAATTTTAGTTTCAGTAAGTAATAAAAGATTTATGCTTTACATTTGGCAGCCCACGTTGGGCGCCATTTTATTTTTAACCAAATCAATTATGCATTATCAAAGAAAGCAGAAAAATATACTTACAATTTCAAACCACAACATTGGCGCTGTAAGATGACTGAAGCGTGATGCCTTGGGTATATTTTTTAAATCATTGAAATGCATATTTATTTGAACTTTTACAGATATCGATAATGGCAGACCAGATTCCTAAAATAAGAAAAAAATTAAAATTTAACAAAAATGCTTAAACGTATAATAATCAATTGTAAAATTTTGTACATGTAAAAAAGCATCATTTGATAACAGTTGTCAGCACAAAAAAGCATCAATGTCTAGCAATTTTTTTGAATTCAACAAGTTCAGCCAAAACGCGCTAAAATTTAAAAGCCTATAATTGTGTCTAGGTTATATACTTAGCTAGCTAAGTATGCTAGCAAAGTCTCATATTAAAAACATCATTGTTAAATTGTAATTTTATTGACCTAATTGTGTGTAAACTTGTAAATAGTTTAACTAAATAGCAATAAAACTTTAAACCAAACACATAAAGAAGGTGGCACAGATTTTTTTTTTTTTCACTAGAACATTTAATTGTTTTTATGCTGCACTATATCATTTGAAAGTGATTGAATGCTTGACGGAAAAATGTCAAAAGCGAAAGCGAAAATAACATTGTAGTAATGTAGTATTTTTTTGTAGTAAAACAATTCAATAGTTGTCAATGAAATTAACAAAAAAAGAACTGAAGGTGTATTGCTGCAATTAAGTTATTAATTTTGTAATATTTATTTAACTACTTAGTTAATTCAAAATTTTATGAATTACGCAAATTTTAATACAAAATTACATTAAAATGCATAGTTAACGTTGCTTTATAATTATAAACATCCTACAGTTTGATTGATTACAAAAAAATACGCGCATGTTTACTAGGGTGATTCAATTTAACTATTTTTTAATACTATCTTATACTAGGTTGTTCAATAAGTTTTGCGGTACGATAGAAAAGGGCGTTGCTACTAGCCTAAAAGATTTAGTAGAAGTCCTTGACTGAAGTATTGGCTCTTCGGCTAAGAAACGAATTCATGTCCAGAAATCGGCCAAGAAAGTGTTAGCATCTGTTTTTTCGGATGCGAAAAGAATTTTGTTTGTGGATTACTTGCAAACTGGTAAAACAATAAATTCTGAATATTATTGTAACCTTTTAGATCAGCTGAAGAAAAAAAGACCCGGTTTGCAGAAGAAAAAAATTATTTTCCATCAGGACAATGCCCCGTGTCATAAAAGCATTTTGACAATGGCTAAAATCCATGAATTAAAGTTTGAATTGTTGGAGCATCCAGCGCGTTCACCAGATTTGACCCCCAGCAAAAAATCCCGTTGAAACAAGTGTATTGATGTTCAGGGAGACTATACTGAATGATAAAGTGTATTTAAAACCTTAAAATTGTGTTTTTGTTATCGTCTACAGATGGTCTTTCATTTTATTTTATATTTCTAAGCAAAAAAACTGAATCACCCTAATGAGTAGATACGTTTTGCTAAAATTCATGTAAACAACAATTTCATTTTAATAAATTTAAATAAACCGCAGTGCATTGCCTTTAAGTATGCTTAAAAGTAAGCTCTATTAAAAATAATGTTAGTCACGATATGCCACATTAAGTTAATTAATATTCAAATATTGCTTTTATGTTCTTTTAAGAACTTTCCATCGATGGAATATTTCGCTATGAAGCTATCAATTATATAATTATGTGCTATGATATATTGTTTGCAAAAAAAAAAAACGATAAATTGAAATAAAGCAATTTTCTTAATAAAAACAAACCAATTATTACATACGCGTACTTTGTTAGCGATGAATCTTGGATGTTAATTTTTTCTAGGAATATTGCTGTAAATAAATCTAATTGCACTTAACTGTTTTTAACTTGATATGCTAAAAGTTTCAATTGAAATTGCAATACAATTTCCTAGTACAAATACTAATGAAACTGTTATGTTTAAGAGAATTATTCATTTTATTTGTATCAAAAAAATGCAATTGCAATAAATTAGCTGAGGTTAAGTGAAAGTTTTTTATTTATTTAAGTATTTAAATTTAAAGCCATATGTTAATGCTTGATAGATAGATGTAATGCTGACAGTTTCACAGCGTCGGTTTTCCGGCTTATTAAATGAAGTTATAGAATTTATGTTAATTTTACGCCAACAACAAAATTGCATGTAAGCCGGAAATGTCATATGCCAAAACTAAGAAAGTTGTATAACGAAAACTAAATTTAGTTTTGCGCAAATTATATATTTTTGCTATGCTCAAGGGATAAGCTTAAAATATATTTATGCTTATTGCTTTAACTTGCTAATTAACTGTCAATCAGTGCGCGTTTTTAAGAAGGGCAAAACTTGTTCTTTTTCACTTCTTTTGAGACGTAATAATATAAAGGGAATTATAATTTTTTTTCTTTGGTTTTCTTAATTTATGCAATTGACGTCATTTCAAAGAAACCAATGCAAAAAAACACATAAACAACAACAGAAGAAGAAAAAAAATAAAAAAAATTTCCATTATAAACCTATAACGACATTTCAGCAAGTTTGTAACTTAAGTCTTTTGTTTTGTAGCGCACATAACGCAGTTAACTTGCTTTACAGTTACAATCAATGCTTTTTCTTTGCTGCTACATCATGATGATGCATTTTTGATATTTTTTGTATTGTGTTATCGTTCTTGAACTGTTTATTATTATTTTTTTTTTTTTTAAATAAAACAACTTACCGGTTGCACAACAAATGCCGAGGAATGTATATCCTTGTTGGGCGCCAAGCCTGTTATGTTTTCTTGTAGGCCCATATCTCCCTCCATGAAATGTGGATAACTTAGAGAAATGGGAAAACCATAATAGCAATCGGTGACATCAATAAGACCACGTGGTTGACAAACGCCTGTAAATAAATAGCAGAAAAAAACCCAAATTTTAATAAAAAAAATTGTAATGCGTAAATTAACTAAAAATGAAAATGTGCAAGCGCATAGATACTTTCAAATTATAGGGTTTCCCCAGGCACTTAAAATGGACAACACGCAATTGTGTTGGCGATTTGTTGCGTGCATTGCTTTTAAACGGATTTCATTGTCATGGTCAGTCAGCAGTGTTATTGCATGCGTTAAAATGACGCTGGTGACGCATATTTGCAAATTTAAGCCAATTTACAACAACTTTGTTTACTTTTTTTACGAAAATTACATAATACGTACAAAGTTTAAGGTGAAAAGTGTAGATTTTATTTGAAAAGTTGTGCTTTCTTGGCTCATTTAATCTAAGCAACAAGCATCACATTTATGCAAGTTTGTCGCTTATTTTTTTGTTTTCTTGCAAATAACTATTTTTTTTTTAAATTTTGCAAAATTCAATACTTTTGCGCTATGCAACTGTAATTAAAAATTTTGCTTAGCGCTTGAATAAGCTTGTCATGCTCAGCAACTTAAAACGTCTTCCGCTGTGCGTTTTATAGTCAAGTGTCACATGCAATTTCATAGAATTATTATTGAAAAATTGAAAAAATAAACAATGCAATATGTGTAAGAAAATTTAATTAGCACTTTAGCAATAGTCGCATTACGCCTATTTTCTTAACTGTTACACAGCTAGAAATTTTGAAATTAATATTGCAATTCATTTGACTTAGACATAATATTTCGCATGATAGTAGGGGTTAGCATGTTATTCGTCAGAATCAAAATCAATTTGTAATTAATAGCCAGCCGCAAGGATGGTGGATGAATTTTCACTTTGCACACAATAAAATAAAACAGGTATAATTATAATATGCGACAAGATAATTAGTTAGTAACTAAAAAAAAAGGAACAAAAATGCAACTTTTGATTGATTAATTAGTTTGTTGTGGAAATTTTTCCACAAAGCTGTAAAGTTAAGTTATTTAGAGAAAACTGCGTATTAAGCAAACGCTTATTGGATATTTGTTGACATAGAATTTAAAATTATTTTATGACAAAACCTGTTATTGCACATTAAAAAAAAAAAAAATTGGCTGCAGCAAAGAAGCGTAATTTTATTTATTAAAATGTTTTCAAAATAGAATGAGTTCGTTGCTTAAGTCTTTTGTTTATAAAAGCTGAGAAATATATTATATGCTTTGTATTTGTTTGAGAATTTATAAAATTGGTTTTAAAATTTATTGTTACTTGAGTTCGTTGCTTAAGTCTTTTGTTTTTGTTAACTTAGAAATAAGTTACATATATACTATGTTTTTGAACTTACCTTTTCTGCAGTAGCACGTATTATTCTCATTAAATTCACCATTATCTAGTGCATTCTCTTCAAAAATATATTTATAACCGCTCAGGCTGCCATAAGTTTGTGCCTCACCATCACGATACTGTAAACAATAAATTCAAATAACACAATTAGTCATAGCTCAATTTCTTTCAACGGCATTTAAAGTACTTACCAAATTAATTGGTCTGCACATGCTCTTTCTAAAGAATTTCATTGTTTCATTTGGTTGTATGAAACTCTTAAATTTTGTACCATCCGATGCTTGTTCAATATTACTGCAATGTTCACCTTCCCACTGTGGTAAATTGGCATCACCACGATATGTTGCATAGAGACCGGAAACGCTAGGATCAGGTACACCAGTATAGAATGTTTCATAGTCAGTGCCAAAATCGTACATGCGATCGATGAGGCCAACTTTTTCGAAATGTATCCAATTTGGCAAGAACGTATTGCCCAATGTTGTCAAAGAAGATTGATAGCCGAACATAAATTCCTTAGCTGTCATGCGTTGGATGGGCGCATTTTTTGAACCCATTAATACTGCGTTCAAAGCCATGCGCGCAAAGTAGAGTTTGTCTGCCATTAGATGCGAAATGGCCTGTAAGAAGAGTAGAGAATATGGTAAAGCGTATGGTTAGTATGGTTTAATAAAGATAAAGTCATAAATGAAATGATGTAATGATATGCAATTTACAGCAGCAAAACTATTTAAACTATATTGCTTACTAACTGCATTACCAAATACATTACTTTAACAGTGACATGTCACAAAAGATAGCAGTTATGTTATTATTCAAGTTAAAAGCACAATTATTAATACAATGCCTTAGGTTGCGTCAACTATTACTTAATAATTTTCTAGTTCTGACAAATTATATAATCTTTGTTTTCAATTGTTGCTGTTAAAATGCAAATTTATGCCATTTATCCGCTTTTTTTTTAATTAACAGCATTTACAAGTCCAAGCAGCATTGTAATAAATGACGTTTTATACTAATTGCTAAGCATTTTCTAGACACAACTAAAGCGACAGACAGCTAGTAGCTGCAGCTATTGCATATGAATTGTATTTGTTTTGTTTCGTTTATGCCAAAGTTCAATCCTTAAGCACAAAATCAATATCTTTACATGACGTTGTGTGGTGAATTCAACAGTGTTGTATGAAACTTCTCGAGTTTAACTATCTAACCACTAATTGATGAGACAATAAATCAATAAATAATGAAAACTTGTTGTTGTTGATTAGGGCTGACGACGCTTATTATTAATGCAATACCGGTGATTAAGAAGTTAATTATTTAAGAAAAGTTTATTCGTAAGTACATATGTGTATATTTTATTAAAAAATAAAAATATAATTTTATTATGGAAGTTTTTCAAAGCTTATGCATTTTTTGTGCTTTTTTTTTTGCGTTAATTGGCTTGTTTGGTTGTTTGTCTAGAAATTTCTTATTTAGAAAACAAATTGTGTTTAGTTGTAGCACTTAACGCTAACGTTTTAGCAGGTTTTAAATTAAGAATGAATTTTTTGTCTGCAAGTCATACGCTGCACAGCGAGGCAGCTAGATTGTGCGTCTATTTATGCTGACATTGAACTAAAATTTGCAAAATGTGTTTAATATTTGAAATGTTTTGTGTAAACAGTGGCTTTATTGTGTACAGAACACCTGTTTTGTGCCTTGAGTTCTCTAACGCAGTTTCTTTTTCTTTATAAAATAGAAAGAAAAAAAGTTCGTTTCTTAAGTCTTTTTTTTTCACTATGAAGGAAGCACACTTGTTTTGAGTTTGGAGTTATTTGCGACAATTTTTTTTTCTATAAAATCCTGAATAAATTGCAAAATAAATAAAAGTTTGTTTCTTAAGTCTTTTGTTTTTAATACGAAAGATTTGATTTCTGCTGTTTTGCTTGAACTTTTATTTATATTTCTAAATTATTCTTTGTTATAAATTGTTTTTCGGGGTTTTATTTTTAAAATTTGTTTATTTTTATTATAATTTTTTTTTTTGATTTTTTGGAACCTTTCCCATACAACTTTTTACACAAGAGCGCTCTGTAGCATTTGCATTAAATATGCTATTTTTACTATAATCAAGTTTATACTTTTTTCTAAATATATTTCTATACATACTTGTATTTGAAGCTATTTTAATAAACACCTTCGCACTTAAGAAACCTGTTGTCTGCTTTTAATTGGTCAACAACATTAAATATCTAACAAATCTAAGCAATTAAGTCAATTATTTAAGATTTTTTCTACCACCCCATTACTATTTTCATTTGAAAACGTATTATATAATAAAAATATAAGCCAATTACTCTGACGTAGTATGTACTATATACATAATAATAAATCAATAGCATACGATGATGCTGCAACTTTTTTGTAAAACATATCAAACTTAGTGTAGAAACAACGCAATTTATATTTATATGATTTTGCTAAGAAGAGAACATGGCTATATTTGACATTTCACACAAACACTGTTTAATAAATATTTCAATACAGTCATTCAGTCACATGAAACACCAAGTAAAAACCATTAAACAAAATAAGGAAATAGAATGCCATGCTTGACGCATTTTAGTTTATTGATTTAATAGCCAGTTTTTTTTCTGTGTGTGTTTAAATATCGGCTTTTAGAAAAATTTTATATAAAGAACAACAAGCGACAAAATCAATTATGTATTACGGATAATAGCAAGTAAATTATGCTACCAAATGCAAATAAACAGAATTATGGCTGCTACTTAAAAAACCGGCTAAAGAACGGAATTTCATTAGCTAAAAATAAAATCAAAAATAATATTATGTGCACTATTCTAATAAATTGTCAAGTTTATTCTTCATTAAGTTAACAAAGTCGTGCGACATTTAAAACAAAAAAAAAAAAAGCAAAAAATTAGCTGTCAATAGCAAATTAATAAAAATCACTTAAAAATTTAAGAAATGCTTAAACCAAAAAACCAGCTTATGTTAATGTTAAGCAGCCGTCAAACATATTTAATATAAACACTACTTTACATAAGTTTCGAGAATTGCGTCAAACAAAGTATAGTAAGATATTAATTATTTAATGTAAAAAATAAAAAAGTTAAAAATTTAAATTAATTGCCTGTATTAGAAATTTACAATGTAAACAAATTTTTTTTATTATAATTTGAATTTTGCAAATTTGTTTTGATTCAAATTTGCTGTTATTTACGACTGTGCGCTATTGGTTTATTAAACAAGTTTCATTTTTGCTGGGTGTTTTTAAAAATAAATATTTTTCCACTTCATTTCATGCAAAAATACCACCCAAAGTATTTTTCCATTATTCTAACTTGTTATTTTTGTTCTTTCTTTAACTAAATGCTAATTTAAAGCAAAAAATTCTACTAAAAAAGGGTATTGCTGAAACAAGTTTTTTGCTTAAATCTTCTATTTTGCATTACTTAGAATTAAAGTTTGACAAGGCGTAGAATTGTGCTTTAACCAAATATTAGCGCTGAGCTAAATATGTAATTAACTATATTATTTATGTATGTTTATTTAAAAAAATAATTAATAAATTGATAAAAGACATTATATTAAAGAATCAAAGAACTACTAGGCAAATTGGGCTTATGTTTTAGAATTCAAATACAATTTGATTGTGCCAGCATATTTTTGATTTAATTTTGAATTTTATTGCACATAAATTTCACACATATGCTTACTTTTATGCTCGTACATTTGTAGTGTTCTCACATTTGTAAAGTTTTACTAAAAAATAATTTGTACTATGAGTAATCAACAGTTTCTGTTCATATGCCTTAATCTCTATGTGTATATGGGCTCTATTTGTTTTGTTGGAAAGGCTGTGAACAGTGCACTTTTTTTAAGTGGGTGGTGCCACGCCCCTTAATAGAAGAAACGTTCGCACGATTAAACCGCTGCAACGATTTTTATGAAGCTTGCTGTGGGGATAGGGTTTTTAAGTGGGTAGTGCCACGCCCTTCAATAGAAAAACGCTTTAATGACTAAACTGCTGCAACGTTTATTATGAAATTTTGAATAGAGTTAGGTATAAGCATAAGCCTAAGGAAGGAAATAAAAAAGACAAGAAAGGATAATAAAACTTTTTTTCTATAGTAAGCAGTGAATTGCCTTAAAAAAAAAAAACATGCAGACGTGTTTACTAATGAGAGTTTGTTTGCTTTGCGTAGTCCCTTTAAATCAAATTGAAGTCGTCGACTTTTGGAGAACTCTAGTAATTTAAATATGGCATTGAAGAAATTTTAAAATTTTTGCAAACAAGCAAAAAAAAAAAGTTTAATTATAGCTTGCAAAATACAAATATTGACATATTTAATTTAATTCAAAATAAAATTAACTGCATATATTTAAAATTTGACAAAAGTCGGTACTATTATTAATTGCTTTGTTATTGCTACAGCTAATTGAGTGCAAAAATTTGTATCATAAATAAATTTTATTTTTAGCTTCTTATAACTTTTTAATATAACGTACCAAAAAACTTGTTTATTTTTGTGCACAGACATTACTAGAGTTTTGCGCATTTCTAGGGTTTCACATTGAAAGTATTTTATATGAAAACTGTACTTTGTCAGTAACGAAAAACAGTGCAAAATTTAAATAATTTACAAAAAACTCAAGAAGTTTGTCGCTTAAGTCTTTTGTTTTTGCAAAATTTAATCAAAACAATGCCAAAAATGTTCTTTCACCGGCTGTCTAATTTAAGGCAAAACTAACGAGAAGAAATGCAGCAAAACAAAAACAAGTTGCTTGCTTAAGTCTTTTGTTATTTAATGAGGGGTGATAGAAAATTAATTAGCACTACAAGCGTTAAATATTTTAATACAAAATGTATTACTGTAAGCAATTACTCAAATTTTTCACAGTCAATAAATTACTTATTTAAGCAAAATCCTACTGCTGCCAAGTGTACAGTAGTCATCTGTGTAAACAATACACGCCCACTTTTTTGTTCGCGCTTGCTAATCATTTGTGTAAATATGTTGTCAAGTTTTTTGATTTACTGAATTTTGTTTACAGCAATATATAACTACTGAAATTAAAAAAAAAAAAATAAATCTTTTGTTATGACACGCCTCCCCCCTTAAACGCTTTGTTTTGTTTCGCTTTAGCGCCATTGCGATAGCGCACGCTTATTTGCATATTCATGCATTTAAAAATAGTTTAACGCTAATGCTGCAGTGGCGTACATGTGAGAGGGGGATTTATGTGTGACTCAGTACCTAACAATATTTTGTACTTTATTTAATTTCAACTAAAAGATATTGTAATTTTTTTCCTTTTCATTCTAACTAATAAATTGTTTGACTTTTAACAATATGCACAAATGCTTAAAAGCATTGTTTGCTATATTCATTACTAATGTGCGCCCCCTTTCTATACAGCAGCATTGTCACAAAATTAACATAGCTATTGTTAAGTGTGATTGCTGCTCACTAATTGTTTAACCGCTTATTTATGATGTAGGAAATTTTTTTGAAATTTTTTGCCGCTTGTTACTTGTAAGTAATTGCAACGTTTATTGACCTAAACATGGTTATTGTTATTGTTGTTGTTATTATTGTTGTTGTTTTACACATAATGTGTTATGAATAGGAAATTTGTCACGCGACAAATGTTGTTTACACACGTCAGAATTTATCACGTTTTAAGTTTTTTATTTTGCTGCCGCAAGCTTTGTTCAGCGATGTGTGAAGTCTAATGTTAAATTTAAAAAAAAAAAAAAAAAAAATTTATGTTTCGAATGCGGAGGCGCATTTTAATGAGCTTAAATATAGAAATTTATTGCTATTTTTTTTTTGCTGCTGTTAATTGCTTTTAGCCAAATGATGTGAGCGCAAATTTATGAAATGCCAAAATGCAAACAATTTGATGGGGTGGTCAAAGTCTTTTGTTACTTAGTATTCTGGTTTCATATGGTATTTGGTATAATTTAAGCATTAAATTGAAATATTAATTGTTTGCTATAGCGCAAATTATGGCAAAGCGAAAAAAAAATAAAAGACTTAAGCAGCAAACCTGCTAAGCGCTTAAGCCAATGTTATACTTAATAAAAGTTGCAAATACCAAAAAAAAAAAAAAAAACACAAGAACATGAATTTAACAAAAGACTTTATACCGTTATATTTATATGTTTTTGTGTGTAGTTTAACTTACCAGCATTGCAATATTTAACATCACCACCTCATCATCTTCACGACGTCCTTCAGATAAATGTTCTTGCCATACCAGTGGATGACTTGGATTTGTTGATACCGTATTGTTCGCATTAAATGTGACATTTTCATGTGTCATTATTTCTCTGTAATTTGTGAATATTATATTAATGAAACATACGACATTTACACACAATGTACAAACAACTTACTTGTAAACATATGGACCAACTTGTTCGACATGCATTTTTTCGCGTCCTGCTAAAAATGCCTCAGCATTTGTGATATTAAATAAATAGATTTTTATATACAAATCTACTGGTGGCTTTTCCCATAAATTGAAGATTTCACCATTTTCCGCAAATACAAGTTTCCATTTGAAAATCAAATCATAAGGATGAAAAATTTTCACTAGAACTGCTGTTGTTATGGCTAAAATTCCAATGGCTAAAAGCACAAAGGCACCTGTAAGTAGATAAAGCAAAAGAAAAGAATTAAAATTTTATGCTTTAATTTTTAAAGGAAATGAGAAAATATACGCTGCCGAGACACAATGTCTGTTTGGCGCTACAACTTCAAGTCAAAAGTTAATGACTGACGCTTAAGCCAAAGCTTCATTCTTATTATATTAGCACATTTGCATATAAATTATGGTTTTTTTTGTTGGCAAATGTGCTTAGTGCAATAAAATGCCATAAAGAACGTTAGATTCTTGCAACAAAAAAAACTTGTTTCGCCAAACATATTATATTAATATAAATTATAATTGTGCTAAATAAAGAATAACCCACATTTATAACATACGCGTGTTTGCAAAAATCAGCCTTTAAACTAACTGATGCAGACAATTTATTGAACGTAATAAAATTTTTGATTTAACTACAGTCTGTTACTAACCGCGAGAACTTTGCATTTTGTGCACACAAAAAACAAAAAATATAGTAAAAGTTGTAAGCCACAATATAAACTGCGTCTACTAACGTCAGCAAAATGAAATAATGAAAGGATCTGCTGCATACTACAGCCAACCAGCTCTATCGGCGACGGCAGACAGACAGCGATGCACTCAAATTACAGTGCCAATTTGGAAAATCCCAGCTGGCCAGCAATCTTACAGAGAACAAACTAGAAGATCCTCATGTAAGGATAAGAACTAGTTCTTAATTATACGAGTAAAGAACACAAAAGCACTTAAGTTACACAAAAAAAGTACAAGCAAAAAATGTATACTTTCCAGCAGGTTCTCTAAAGCAAAGAAACCGTAGCAAAATCAAAGGGAATAAAAATTTTACAATTCCATTTAAGACGACAACAAAGCGTATGCATTGGAATTCACGTGCTTACAGCAAAAAAATGCTGCTATCGACCAATTTGATTAATGCTGCGCATGTGCAACCGGCATTTTTTTTTTATTGTTTTCATTTCAAGGGCAATTTCATTTTTGTTGTTGCTTGTAATTTTTTTTTTTCATTTTTCTTACAACAAATTTATATGTTAAGCAAATTAATTTTGTTTTTGTATTTATAGTAGCGGAAAATTTTGCTTTGGAATGGATGAATCAACATTTTGTTTTTGCTGTTGCATTTTTAAGCTGGCAATTAGTGGTGTTCAATAACTGCTTAACATGCGTTGCTTAGCGTTAACAATTAAAATATTATTTTTCTTTTTTGCTAAGCGCTAGCTTATCACTTGAGATGCCTTTAAATGGCATGCAAGTTCAGGAAAACAATTTATTTGAAATTAAGTTTTCGTGGGTGATTTTAATTGCACACGCCAAAAGCAAAAGTGCGAAAGTTGCTTAATTACAAATTAAAACTATTTGCTAAAAAGCAATGTAAAATATGCACAATATTAGAGTGTGCTTATGTCAAGTTCGTTGCTTAAGTCTTTTGTTTGCTTTGAGAGTAAAGCATTTATTGAGTTGACTTTTTTGTTACTAACCAATAGAATTTGTCTTTTAAGCACAAATAAATAAAGAATTTTATTGTTTTAAATGAGAACCTTGCAAATTCCAAGTAATTTTTTATCACATCATCACAAACCGGAGACAATAATGCAATGCAACTTGAAACTTTGTTATGCATTTAATAGGTAAATTAACATTTATAGTACATACATAAAAAATATATTTATTGTTAAACGTTAAAAGCAGTTTATTAAGTTATAAAGTCAGCTTATCAAATACTGTATTAGATTTTTTTATATGACATCCCACAACTTCAAAATGCATTAAATGCAACTAAGAAAGCCACAAGTAATAAAAAACATTGTAAATTGTGCTAATATATGTATAATATAGCGCATTAAATTTTCACAATGGAAAAACTCAATACCAGAAGATAAATTACTTTAATAGCTAGTGCAATTGATTATTTTATTGGTTTAATCATAAAGTAATTAAAATGCAATAAAAAACAAGATTTATATGTAAACTAGCTGACAAAACAAAACATTTACATTAAGCACTAAAAGACAAGCAACACTGCTGTGACTAGATTTTAATAGAAACAGCTGATTTCAACAAAATATAAGCGAAAAAAGCAAAAACACAAACACTATGTTTAAAGTTTGTGCCTTAAATCTTTTGTTTTGCATGTAGTAGCGCATATTGTTGCTTATTGTTTTAATATTTTTGAATTTAATGCCACAAAATGCTAAAATTCTGGAAACAAAAACAATTAAATCTGAGCACAGGTTCACAGCTTAAGTCTTTCGTTTTACTTTTCAAATACATGCATTTTTTTGGCATACTAAACAAAGTAGTGATAAAAATTTAAGCAAAAATATTATTTTACATTTATTATAGAAACACTTGTCTGCTTTTGTTGCAGTTGTTGTTAACGGCTTAGCTTTTAACTCCAATGAAAACTTGCGCAAATTGAATCCTTCAAATTTTTGCTTTAACTTAAGCGAACCACGACGTAAACGACGGCGCACTGTCATTTTAGCAGCAAAAAATTTTTCTTCAATTTTTTGCAGCGCACTAATCAAAGGATCAAAACTTGAGAAGAATGTGCACAATTCGTTTTTGTAGCTACTTTACGTGTAGACGTCTAAAAGTTGACTGCTGGTGGCGCTTTAAGGCTCATCAAGCATTTTTTGAACAATAAAGAAATGAGTGAAATCAATATTTGGCTTAATATAATTGCGACGCAGCACAAACAAAGGCATAAAAATTGCTTTTTTGTTTTGTTTTCTCCAATAATATTAAATATAAATAATAATCATAAAAAAATAATTGCATACTTTGTATGCAAAAGAGCAACAAATTTTTGCTACTTGTGCTATCTCTGTGCGCGATCAATGAGAGGGTTGACACATAAAAAAAGAAATGTTATAAGTAAGTAGCTCAGTAGCTATTTAGAATTCTGTGGAAAAATGCAACAAATTTTGAAAGTAGCAACACAATAAAAAAAAGCTTCTAAAATTTCCAGCTTTTTAAAGAAAGATTTTTTGAGTGAATTTTATTTATATAGAAACGTATATGAAAAAATTGTTTCTGAGAAATTTTTTGCGTGATTTGTGTGGAAATTTTGTGTTTTTTTTAACCACAGCAAAACATATTTACACTTTGAGCAGCAAATTAGTAATGCAGTTAGTATGAAAACTATGAATTCGAATTTCATTTGTCAATATTTTGCTTGCCAAGCTGTCAAGCTCAAAAGTTGAAAGACCATCTGTAGATGGTCTTGCGGAAGACTTACTAATGAAGTGACAATGTGCAAAGTGCAACTGTTTGATGCGTACTTTCAATGCGAATGAAATGTTTGACAGTTTGAGCGAAAAAAAATGTTTAATTTTCATAATAATTATAACAAATATTATTATAATAACAAATATAAAGTTTGAACTAAAAATGTTTAAAATAAATGTTACTCATACGCAGTGTTAATGCAGCTCATGAATTCACGTGACTATTAACGAGTATAAATGGATATTGTAGTCACAAAGTGACTTAAAGTTTATTGCGCTCACAAACATATTTGTCAATTGTTTGTTTGCAAGTTTTGCTAACAAGAAAAACAAATTTATTAAACAATCACACAAAATAAATAAATAATTTAAGCAAGTCATGCTTAAACAGCACATAAAGCTAACAAAAAGATTTCATATACCAAAGGCATTAAAGCAAATAGTCTAATAAAATCCACTAATGAAAGCATGTTAAGTGCATGATAATGCAAAATACCACTTTCTAAATAATATATAATAGACTCCAGCGCGGTAGTTCCCCAAAAATCAAGTGACATACGGTTAGAAATTTATCTAATAACGCATGATTCATATCGTACGTAAACTTTAAAATCAAAAATAATAAAAATAAAACATTCCAAATCATTAATTTACAACAATTGCGTGACGCAAAACGGCGTGAACAATGACGCAGCTTCCGTTTTTTGATTTTTGATCATTGATTATAGATATAAAATAAACAAATCTTATCAAAAAAGCATATAATAAAAATATTTAAATAAACAACTTAAAAGGTCAAAAACAAAATTCCAACTTTAACCAAAAATACCGGACACTGTCAAAATGTTTAAGTGTTAAGTTTAACAGTAAGAAAAATAATAAATTAAAAACTTAAGAAGTTAACAAAAAAAAATGGCTAAAAAACTACTCTCGTATATTCGATATAAAAAGCAAAAAAAAAAGCCATCACATGTTGCTTTAGACCCGCTTATAGCCAAAATTTATGCTTGTCACGTGAATTTTGAGCGTGTGACTTGCTATAACAACTGTTATCTTATAGCTTAGTTGTTATGCCTTATACATAAGCAAGCTTTGCTGTTTTTATAAACATTTATTAGTTATAATTTAAGCAAAACTGTATAGCGTTTTTAGATTAGATATAAAAATCTTAATTGATCAACTACACAGCAAAAAGTTTGGGGATAAAGTATAAACTTATTTATACTATTTGCTTTTATAAACTTATGTATTCTAATTTTTTGATATAATTTATATAATTTTTTTTATAAAGTTAAATGAATGAAAATAGTTTAAATTGTCATAATACTTTATTTCTATAAATTTTATACAAAAAAGTATAAAAGATTTTTATAGAGTGATACTATAAAATTCAAACCAAAATAGTTTAAATTGTATTTATACTTTTTTTGTGTAAAATTTAAACTAAAATAGTTTAAATTGTATTTATACTTTTTTGTATAAATTTTATACGTACAAGTGTGACACAAAAGTATAAAAGTTTCAAGTTAAAGTTTTAAGTGAAACAAATTTTTGTTGTAAAAATCATAATAAATTAAAGTTTCTGCTCAAGCGTCGTTTTCGAAAGCTTAAAGCTCTCAGTCATTTATTGAAAAAAGCACTGAAGGCTTTTCGTTAAAAATATTTATGCGTATCATATACAAATCAAAGTTCATTGTCAATAGATTTCACTTTAAAGAGTTGCGCATGTGTGCATTTGCGGCTATAAAATGGGAAAAAATCATCATTACCACATTTAAGTAAATAACTTAAAGAGTGCCCACACTTAAAATAGATAGCCAATTGTGTGAATTTTTAAAACAATCAGGATTTTTCCACAGCACACAAAGAATTGCATTGTAAATATTTGTAAATAGTTCTTAATGCATTTTTAGTTAAAATGAAATTACTAATATAATTAACATATTACTAATAAATAAGTATAAAATTTGAACAAGTACATATTTACTTAAGGGTATACGTGTTAACTGCATTTAAAGTAAATAGCAACTACAGGAAGTTAAGTTATTTAAATGAAAAAACAAAAAATCATTATATGAAATCAAAATAGCAGGAAAAAGTTAGAAAAGTTGACAATAATATTATAAAAAAAAAAAATTACATAAAATAAATATATACATATATATATTTATATTAAAATATAGCCTATGCACTTAGTTACTGTATAAATAAATAGTAGCACGTATAGGCAAATAATTGGATTGATTTAACAGTTGCATAAAATATATCTAAAAGTGTTTGGTTTTTCCTGTATCTAAGCGAGAAATGTATGCTGCTGCTTTTCTATTCTGTAGTTATTATATATATGTTATATATATTATATTATGTACATACATATATATAATTATTAAAATAGAAATTTAGCAAAAACTTCACTTAAGTGCAAACACATAAAATTAATGCAAATATTCTAAATATCAAATCATTGACGTCACACGGTGGTTTTAATATTAAGCCAAAATTAATATGCCTTAAAATGCACTAAAACCATCATCATATTAACTGTTTTTCCAGTTCCATTTCGTATAAATTTGCATTATTTCAGCAAAAGTGTGCTTTTTTTTGTTATCAAAATTTCTCCTTTTCAAAAAATACAGGATTTTAAATATACAATTTGAAATAATTTATGCCAAAAAAGTGTTATTTTTAGAGGCATGACTTTGATTTTAGCTAGTTTTTTTTTTTTTTCATGAATTTATTGCTATTTATATGCTAATTATATATATTGCTATTCATGCAAAAAATCGAATGCAAAATTGATATATGTATATTTTTTTTACACTCCTATCTTTACATTTTTATGTCTTTCTTTCGAAACAATTAGACGTCTTTAAGCTGTTAAGTTGTAAGGTTAACTACTTACTGTCATCGTTTGATGACCGACACAGCATATTTTATTACCAACAAGCATAGTTCCTCTTAGCAAGAATATAAAAAATGTCTAATTTAGTACGCAGTGAGAACACGTGACAAAAGAGTAAAAAACTTATTATATTAAGTGTAAGCTTTTAGCCTTCAAATAACTTTTATGTTAACAAGCCTCTCTCAAATTAGTTAGATAAAAAACGATAAAAGCGCATTTATTGCATATGCTATAAAAAAAACAAGTCTGAAAATCGCAATAATATATTTCCTTAAAACAAAAAAAAGTCCCCGATGTGATTTTTGTAATTCTTATTGCAAGCATAATCACCCTTGCAATAAATTTGTGCATAAGATGAACTGCCAACATAACTTCAAATGTGTTGGCATGTTGCAATAGATGAGTGCAGCAGCAACTGCATTAAATGCATTTTATGAACACTAGCAACGTGTGGCAGCAACACACAACAAACAAGACGACGCTTGAACCTGCAATTACCGTCTCATTACAAGCAATTGACAACTCACTCAAAGGTACTTGAGCAGCAACGCGTTTCGGCAACAACTATCATTCATCAAGCAATGCTGGAAATCTTAACAGCAATAATGAGTATACTGTAAGTATTGCTAGCAACAATAAGTATGAGTAATTTTTCAGTTGTAAAGGAAACTTTTTGTTTTTTGCAGGAATATTTCTACATGCTGTTTGGTTGGCCTATTGACCAATTGCAAATTACAATGCACTTTTTCCTTTTGCTTCATACTAAAACTTAGCCAATGAAAAATTGAGAAATTCTTTTATTGTGCGCATAATTTTATGTTTAATTTTTTCCATGAATTTTGTGCAATTTTTTGTAGCCACAAATATGTCTGTTGAATTATTACGTTTTTTTCTTGCCTTCCAAATTGGCATAGATTTCAACTGTTGATTTAATGTTGCAGCAGCAGTTGATTAGAAATTAATTCAAGCATTAAGTTTTCTGACGGAAAACTCAGTAAGGGAGTGAAAAAATAATGAAATAAATTGGCACTCATGAAATTTACGCAATAACAATATGAAACATATTTTGCAAACAATTTGTTGTGACCAATAAAGAAAACTTAATTTATAATCAATGCTTGTAAAAGAAATGAAAATCCAAGCAATTTTATAATGATAAGTTGCAACAAAGTTGAGATTTTTAAATTTGAAGCAATTTACTGTTGCAAGATATATATTACATGTCAAAATTTCTGTTGATAACTTTAGCGGCCATTGCTCAAAAGTGAAAATTTTGCATATCAACACATTAATGTACAGAAATAACTGAACATAGCGGTTTTAAGTCATATCGGAGGTGAACTAATGCAGTTTAAACGAAAATGTAATATAAAAATTTTGAAAGTTCCAATATGAAAATGTGTAAAATTCTTGAAATTTTATTATCTTGCTAAAAATAAATATAGGTATTGCTACAAAATGTCGAAATTGCTGTTGATAACTTTAGCGGCCATTTTTCAAAATTGAAATTTTTGTAAGCATTATGGGAAGTAAAGAAATAACTGAATATAGTGGTCTTTAGTCATTTCGGAGCTGAAATAATGGAGTTTAGACGAAAATATAGAGTAAAAATTTTGAAAGTTTCGAAGAAAAATTTGTAAAATTCATGAACTTTTTTGCAAGTTAATTGAAAGTTAGCAGTTATATCGTTTTCAATAAATGTCATTATATTTCTTACGCACTACATTATTGACTACATTATTGAGTATCAATACATTATGTTTTCATAATTGTATGCAATACCAAGCAAAGTAACAAAAAAATCAAGTTTTCAATTTACCGTATAAGAAAAACGGAAGCACACAAAGCAGTAAAAATGCTAAAAAATTTAAATTAAAACCTATGCTAATGAAAATTAAAACGCCCAGCTGCAATATTTATTCTTAAGCTCTAGCAGCGAAACGTCGAACGAAAATATCGCGTTCGCGAAGTTTCGAAATTTTAAAAAATGCTTTATAAAAAAATACAAAAAAAAAAAAAAATTTTAACTAAAGAAAAAAATCTAAGCAAACAAAATATAAAGCCTTAACAACAATTAAAGCAACAAAAAAACAAAAAAAAAAAAATAAAAAAGTGGTCAAACATGCGATACAAAACAAACACGACGCAACACATTTTAGACAGAAGTTATGCTGTTAGCCATGAAGGCGGCCAAATCAATATACAAGAAAAAGACACAAAAATTCAAAGGAACCAAACTCATAAAAAGAGGAGGATGATGTTGGCAATTTAAAAAAAAAAAAAACCAAAGCCTTAAATTGTTATTAGAAAAACATTAAAAAAAAATAAATTTCTTATGCTTTTTGCGGAAAATCAAACAATCCCATGAAAAATCAACAATTTCAAGCATTTATTCAGTGTTATGACACTGACATACTTTTCGCTTTACAGTATTTGCGGCCAAAATTGAGTTTATACAACACTGCGGGGACATTATTACACTTGAAAAGTTAAAAAAAATAAACTAAAAACACCTTATGCGGCGGCACGCAACGCTCGCTGACATGCCTTTGTTGCCTGCTGTTTGTTTTATCACGTGCCATTTTCAGCGCTGCGCTAAACATCAACTCAGCAGGCCCGGCTGCCTGTTGTCAGTTAACCCTGAACTTGACCATAAAGCAAAATGCATATAGATATATAGTACTAGCTTGAAAACAAGTTCGTTCGTTGGCAAAAAACAAACAAAAAATAAAATACAAAATTTTTGTAAACAAAATTAAAGTCGCCAAACAAAATTAAACAAAAAAAAAAAAAAATTAAATAAAAAAAAAAATACGAAAATAATAATAAGCAAAAAATGTTTTAACTGCTTGAAGCCTTTGGCAACATTATAATTCGAAAGACACGTGTTTTATACAATAATTTAAGAACTAAGCATTAAAAAATATTAAAGAATTATTTTTTATGAAAAAGAAAAAACATTTTTTGAATAATTTATAAATTTTTTTTTAGTACATATTGGCATGCTTACTAATGATTTGCAAAATTGTATATTAAAACATATATATATGTACTACACGAATATCACTTTAATCGCTTCTACAAAAAAAAAAAGGTTAACTTTCTATTTATAGCTAAGTATTTGAAATGTACTCATATATAATTAAAATTTAAGCACAAGTTTCTTATTCTAAAATTGTTTAAAAACGACAAAAGAAATTATAAATTATTTGAAATATTGTTTTATCTTCATAAACTTGTAGTTAAACTGACATTAATTAAGTTTGAACCAAAAACGAAAAAAGTTTTTTTTTTCATTGTAGCACTTTCAAAATTTGTATGCGTCATTTTCACCTAAACTGCATTTTTTTTTCTTTTTTTACTTCTTATTACGATATGCAAAAATTATAAATTTGGGAAACGGCCGCTAAAGTTATCAACAAAAATTTAAACATTTTGTAGCAATATATTTTATTGCAATCATTAAAAGTTCATGAATTTTAAAAATTTTCAATTTGGAACTTTCTGAATTTATTAAGCTACATTTAGGTTTAAGCTGAATTATTGCAGCGCTGATATGACTTAAGACCACAATGTTTAGTTATTTTTGTACTTCATATTATGATGTAAAAAATTTCAATTTTGAGCAATGGCCGCTAAAATTATTAAAAAAATTTTGACTTGCAATTTATTTTTGCAACAGTAAATATCTTCTAATTTAAAAGTCTCAATTTTTTTCCAATTTATTATTATAAAATGCCTTTCTTTTACAAGCGCTGCATAAAAATTTTATTGTCAAATTGCATAAAATCCAGAAATTAATGTATTAAGTTAAATTATAAATTATTTGAAAAACAAATTTGTAGTTAAATTAACGAAAAAAAAAACGCTTTGTCATTTTATTTGCTGGCAGTTTTCAAGTACTTGAAGACGTTAACCTCTGCATATTATGCTCAATATCATTTAAGTATATCATGCATATGGTTAAATTAGTTAAGACAGAATATAAAAAAAAAATAATTTATTTTGCAAACTTTGCATTTAATGAAACGCACACATTTTTTGCTTAAAAATGGCTATAAAATATTTAATTTTCTTTTTCTTAACAATTTTCAGTCAGTAGTACTAAGTTCTTGACTGAAAGTCAAAAACGAGGCCAATACTTTGACTTTCACGTAACAAGTAAAAACAATGTTATTTTTGCACTGGTTGAAATGTTTTTTTTTTTTAAAAACAACGCAGCAAATAAATAAATAAAAAACAAAATTTTCAGAAAACAAAAAATTAAATAAAAAATGTAAGGTCGGTCTTCAGCGAATTAAATTCAAAAAAAACGAAAGCAAAGACAAACAAAGTCAAAGTAAGAAAATAAAATATTAATTCTAATTTAGAGCTTGCAAAAATTAAAACTAATTAAAATTGTAAAAATTCTGTTTTTTGACATTTTGGGTGGCAATGAAAACATTATAATTTTGACACATTTAAAAGTTTTTTTATTTATTTATTTAGTTGCTATATGACTTTGTTTTCTTGTTCTGCAAAAATGTATTGTTTTGTGTTAATTAAAACACATTTGCACAAGATTTTTTTTTTAATTAAGAATGTGTTCGCATTTTTTTTTAGTATATTTGTGTTATGAAATCTAGGAAAACCAGCCCAAAATTTAATATTTTGCTGGCACATTTAAATCATAAAATAATTTGCAACTTCTCTAAATGCCAATAAACTTTCTTATATCAACTGAATTTAACTAATTTGAACTTCTTTTGTTTGTTATAAAAACGTTTTATAAACAAAAAAAAACGCATTTACTTCCTTCTTTTCTAAAAAAAAAAAAAAAATAAACTATGCAAAAATATTTGATTTTTTATGGTAAAAAAAATTGTTACGTTGACTGCCAAAGAATTTGCACTAATTAAAAATAAAGGAATTATTTTAAGTTTGAAATTGCTTTTCCAAAAATAAAGAATAAAAATATGTCTTTTTTGCAAAAGAATTTGCCTAAATTGTTTTAGTTTGTCGCAAGACAAAATTTTGTCCTACCTTTTTTACGATGTTAGAAATGGAGCACGATTTTGAATTATACACCACTAGAAAGGTATTTGTGTGTAAATGTGCACAAATTTAAAATTCTTTTAATATTTTGCCACTAAGCCAGCTAAAATTAAATGCAAATTTTTCAATGCTAAGAGAAAAACAAAAAGCGGACTGACACAAAAAGTTCACTTAACACTAGAAAACGTGAGATAGACTCTAAAGAAGGGGATTAATAATAAAAAAAGCACAGAATACAAAAACCGACTGATGTCTGGCTTAAATGGGTTATTTTTTATTTTATAATTAAATTTTTGATAACAATAAATAAATTTGGATCGTGTAATTTTTTCAAAATAAAATTTAAATAACAATAAGACTCAGAAATTTTTATAATGCAGCGAACCTTTTTTTTTTAACTATTAAAGTCATGCTTCAAATGCAAAAAAATGTTTTATGCGTTAAAAAGATAAAGCGGCAAAAAGCTAAAGTCCTCAAAATACTCAATTACTAGATAGGCTTGTAGTTTTTTAAAGTTACCAAATTATACGCAAAAAATTGAGTGCCGTTCATAATTTTTTCTTACGTTCTTGAAAACATATTTTTTGCATAGAAAATTTTTCATTTCCCATAAACATAGCTATATAATTCGAAACAAACTTTTGTTACATATTTTATCAATTACACTTACATTTTGGCGATCTGCCTCCAGTGCGGCTATGACGTTCATTAAAGAAACTACTTAGTATGCCCGCAGGATTCATTGAACGATTGGCTTTTAAACTTTTACGACGCTGTTTCTCCGCTTCCAATGTGGCGGCACGCTGTAATGTTAGCGTAGCCAATTGTCCTGTCGCCTGCTGTTGCTTCATCATGGCCATAGCATCATCGTCCGTATTGTGGACGCTGCTGTATTGCCGTTTGAAGAATTTTTCGAATTCTTTCATTGTTTTTGAGATAATGTACAATTTTTTTTAAGGAATAAATTTTTCCAAAATAATGTTAAAAAACTTTTGTGTAAAAAAATTTCTTTGTATTTTATTTGTTGTTGCTACAACATTCAATAGTTTTTGTGTGTGAAGAAAACACTTTTTAACAAATTTTTAAAATTTTCACTTTTTTTTATAAAAAAAAAATTTAGAATTTTTCAAATTGCTTGGCTTCTTATTTTTGTGTGTGTTAGTTTTGCAAACTTTAAATCTTTTTCAGTTGCTTTACGTTATTTTAAATTTGACTTTATGTTAATTCTTTTAATATAACTTTATCTGTTAAAAACTTTTATTGAAATTCACTTTATATTTCGTTTAACGTTACGAAGAGCTTTTCAAAAAGTTCCGTCTAATCACAAGCGATGTTCACTTATGAATGAAACCCCTAGCGCATTGTGCTGTAGAAGTAATATCGGTTTCGAGACAGCGACGATCGCTCGAAACACCAAGCGCCCCTAAGAAAGCATACAATCGATCGCCAACGCCGCCGACGACAGCTTCGCACAACAACAATCTACACGCAACGCCGCTAAGAATCAGCGAAAAAACCCGAGAACAACATTAAGCATCGTCATTATCGACGACGACGACGACAACACCGATTACTTCGCATAGCGCAATGAACCAGTTTTTGTTGTGCGCCCAGTGTGCTCGCGCTGCTCTGAGCTTGGCTTAGCACTTGGCGTGCTTTGTTTTACGTCAGTTGTTGGATTGGTCAGTATCAACTGTATCGCGACTGAACGTCGCCGTGGCGTCGCTGCTGTTGTGTGTTGCGCGAAGTTAACGTTGACGTTGAGAATTTTTCACTGCCGCTTCGTTTTGTTGCTGCAATCAATAATGACTTGTTGTCGTCAACTTTGAAGCCGGCTTTCTGTTGTTGGATTGTTCAGTCAGAGTCAGCTGTCTGGCTTTTGTTTATGTCGTGTTTTTTTCGCATTGTTGCTTCTGTTATTCTGCTGCTGCCGCTACCCTTAATGAGAAGGTGTTGTTCGTGGCGTGCGCATTGGTAGCTGTTGGTGTTGATGTGTTGTTTCCGTTGCACGATTGATGTCTATGTGTATGCAGTGTAGGGGATTCCTGTTTTTTGCTGTTACTGCGCGTTGAAGTAGGCAGTGTTCAATATTTGTTTTTGTTTTATTGTGTTATGTACTACGCTGCATTATGCGCAGCACAGCGTCTCTAATTGGCACAGTGGTCATATATTGATTAAATCGATGGAGAAAGAATAACTATTGTTGTGATTTTAGTCGGGTGTAAGCTTATCGTATAACTTCAAAAAAAGATGTTATCCTTAGAGTACAGTCATTTGGTTTTAAAAAGAGATCATCTGAAGAGTATTCCGTGAGTTTTAAAAATGGGTAATTTTTGTAGATTTCGATGTGCTCTTTCCGACTTAGCCATATTGGTAAAATGGCGCCTAGAAGCAGTTTTTTAACAATATCTCGCTAACGGTTCGCTCTAGGGGAAAATGCTGCTTGACAATTTTTGAGAATAGAATTTTGCATGCTTAATTAGATATAGTTACTTAGTTAAGGAAAATTCCAAAAATGTCGGTGATACGTCAACGAATACGCCTACCTCCCATAGAAAATCGACTAACATTATTTATACCTAAAAGTATGCAAACATTATTTCCATAGGTAAGCAACACGTATAATTTGCTTATACTGCACACTCGCATTGGAAATATCATCACTTTTTCCAGAAAAATTATGATTTGAATGATTAGCCTGAAGTGTGACGAACACTAGTTTATTTTTTTTTTTTAGTTAGAAGACGTAGCTAGACGAGCCAACTTAGTAATTTTCTGAGAAAAATTGCAAACGCTGCATTTCAATTGATTTGCGCATATCTTTTAAACCATTCATGTAATTCAAATAATTTTTCTTTTAAAATAAGCCCTATGCTCCTCCTAGGAGTTAAAGGAGAATACATACATACATACAACAATAAAAAATAAGACTTAGATGTCCTCTAAGGTGTCAAAACACGCAGGGAGTGTCTGAAATTCCTAAAAATCTATCAGCAATATTTATGGTTAATCTCTGTGATGACCATTAGGTTAGAGTGTCGGTAATTGCGTGAGCAAAAACCTTACATAGATCGACTAGGTTCATTAAATAGAGATTGTTAGCAACAATTGAGGAGTGGCCGTACAAAAGGGCTTAAGTACCATTTCGAGGCAAAAGTAGTGTTACAATATGAAACGGGTGGCATTTTGTTAGAAATTAATAAAATTGTTGTCTGTTTTCACTAAACATTTTTTTGATAGTGTGAAATTGCTGTCATTATGTTCAAAAAATTTTAACAGTCAAATAACAGACTATTAGGCACATAAAAATTATGACATTACTTTTGGTACTTAGGCCCTTTGGTACGGCCACTCCTCAATTGCAAATATGTACTTGTATTCAAAGATCAACAAATATCACATATTCCTAGTCTGAAAACGTGAATTTTTTCATAAAAATTCGACAAAACATGGCAATTTTCTGTTATCGCCATTAAAAGGAAAGTTTGCATTTTTATACTGAAAGTTTGATGATCTCAAACCTTCGCAAACGCTGAATTACATCTACAATGCTACTCATCCAAAGGACAAACGACATGCAAATAGAGTTGGATTGGAAATAATCTCCGGAAACTACATATAGCAAAGTTTACCACCAAGCACTGTAAACGAGTTCACAAAAACAGTAGACATTATGGTAGACCAAAATCAGCACAAAAAGATCTTTGAAGTAGGAGAGGTTCATGAATTTTGAGAGTGGTATTGAGAGTCATAGCAAAGGATCACAGAGCTACCTAAGAAACATTTGAATTGAATTGCTATCGGTGTTGTATAAAGTATATACGTAATAGCTCAGCTTCTAAATTCGAACGTTGCGTAGTTAGCATGACAATCCTTTTGAGTGCTAAAGAAAAACAGACTTAATTTAACATTTTTGTATTGTGTTACACTGTATACATATTATGTGTTTTTGTGAAAGTTTGTATTATTTTTTTGATTCATTGTTTTCTGATTAATATTTGAATTGTTTTTCATTAAATCATTAATATTTGCGCTAAATTTTTTGGACTCATATTAGCTACCATTTATTTTATTTATTGACTTTGGTTTTAAGAAAAGATATTTTTAATTATTTTATTTATTTTAAACGCATATGTCTTATGCATAATTTAACTTGTTTTATTTTTGCGCAAAATATTTGGTAAATTTTTAAGCCACGCATATAAAATTTACAAATTTTGGCTAGGGGAATTTGTACTAAATTTTCATATAAACATAAATATATGTAGTAAAATGTTCTTATTAATATACTCGTATATGAATCAGAAAATTTCAAGATTTCAAGAAAATCCCCATAATGCGACTGACTCAAGAGATAGTTAAGTAATTTTAGATAATCGAAAAATTTCCACTCTTTACTTCGATAAAAAAAAATAGGCGACATACTTACTTATGTTGATATCTTTGAAAAAAAGTTTCTAAAATATTGAAACTGTAACGCTGGGATATTCCATAACATAAGTATGCAAATGCTATTAAAGCATAAATTAGCATATGTATGTAAGGATAAATCGGTATTGAAACATAGAAAAATAATTATGTAAATTTAAAATTCGCCACATTTTTTTCTGCAATCTTTACATAAAGCCGCACACCAAAAGCACTTTTTTGTAAGTAATACAGTTTATAATCACAAATTTACACATTTATGGCCACTTTGAATGCAAAAAACTTTTTCATTAAACTCATAAATTTCGTTTAATCCTAAGTTTTACAACTCTCTTTCAGGCTGAATATCTGATAACAATATGTTATGGAAATTTTTATTGCAAATTAATGCAATATTATGGATAAAGTTTCTTATTATTACAACTTAGATATAGTTATTTTATTTACACCTTATTGTTATAATTGTTTTGATACAGAAAAAGGCCATAGTTCTAACAATGATATTTAATACTTTTCTTTTTGACATTTAAATAAATAAAAAATACGCATAATTTGTCATAATATATTTGCCAAATCTTTATAAAGAATTTTAATGAAGTCATATCATGCATAGTTATGCTAATGATGTAGCATTTTGAAAACAACAAACTAAAATGTTTTAATTTATTTATGACTTAAAAATTAGAAAAAAAAAATTGATTCAATCCGAATTTTATGTTAAATTTACAAAAATTGCTTAAAATAAAATTAAATACCTATAAATGGCTTTTGTAAAAATCTCTTAAATTAATGAACTTTAAGATTTGTTACATTTCTCGATAAAAAAATAGATTAGTTTTAGGCAGCCAAATGACCTTTGAATCAAAAAAATTGTGGGAATAAAGTACCGGACCCATTTTAATAAGCTTTTCCAATTTAGCGCTACACTGAACTTTCCAGTTTCAGGTAAGATAATATGCTTTTGTGCTATTTTTTTATTTTTTTTTTTTTGCGGTTGAGGAGTGATAAAGCATTTGCGCTCTTAGGCCCGATCGTCGCCGGTGCTCATAGTGTCGTACTCTCCTAAACGTACTACCGACTAAAAACACTTCCTTTTTATTGGGACCTCCCCCCTGGGAATCCGTTTTTGGCATTGCATCAGAAGGGTTCCTTATAAGGCATTTAATGCCATCTTTTTCAATTCGTGTACGTTATGCTTCCGCTTTATTTCTCATGTAAGAGAGAGGTGCTGAGTAGTGCTTTAGCAGCCCTTGCCAGCATCTTTATTCTTTTTTAGTAAAGGGGGGGAAACCGCTTCGGGACTTGGGCCTTAGCCGAGGCCGAACGAGGTCCTACTGACTGCGATCTCTGCCAGGACGAAAGTTGTCCTGTTCTGGAAGCCTCTTGGTCTCTGCCATAGCGGAAGCGTTTTTTTAATGTCAAAGGATTTCTTGACTTCTGGCAGCTTGACAAGCATCAAGATCTCTCTTCTTTAAGCAAAGTACGCTCTCTACATATCGTCCAATTAACCAATTTTCTTCGCTTATCACCATAGTTGATATGATGTTTTCGACTGTAAGCAAACCAACGCAATCATGTAACTCCCATCTTCTCTCCACCCGATTTCTGCAGTTGAAGAACGTATGTTTCGCATCGTTGAGCTCTGCGTCGCCGTATATGCAGTCTGGTCTATCTGTCTTTGCTTTCTTTTTTAGGAATTTTAGAAAATATCCATGTCCTGATAGCACCAGCATTATATAATAATTTACCTCGCCGAACTTCTTGTCTTACCAGGTGTTCAACTGGGGTATTAGCCGCGCAGTCCAGTGTCCGAAGGTTTTATTTTGCCACTCTCTTGCCAGCTTTGTAAGGTGTGAGCCCTGACATCTTACGCTGTCCAATGGCTTACTAGTTCTTCTGCGTTCACAGTCTTTGACGCTCCAAGACCAGCAAGTCTATTGGTATCATTCCACTAATTACCAGCACCGCAGCATGTGATACAGTGCGGTACGACGACGCTACGCGTAGTACTGCTGTTTTTTGCACCGAACTCAAGGCTTTTCGAAAGTTGTTCTTTTTAACTGCGTCTACCCATACCTCGCAGCCGTATAGCAATACTGATTGGATAGTAGAATGTGTAATATTTTGTCATAGGAAATATACCAAAGATTTGGACCAAGAATGGAGCCTTGCGCCATCTCAGCCGTTATTTGTTTGCGACGCATGCCGCTGTTTGTATTGCAAACCAGAGTTCTGTTGCTGAGATAACTAAGTACGTACCATTTTTCGCGGGCATTTGAGAACCTGAATACGGTTTTCCAGAGCACCGATCATGTCAACCAATTTGGCGCTGTTAAAAGCATTTTTAACATCTAGTGTTGCCAAGAGAACTATTCGCCTGCTGTATTGATTTCTGCTCTGGGCAATCTATACGCTTTTTATAACATCGGCTATGGCGTCGACTGTGAAACTACCAGGCCGAAAACTATACTGTCTTTTTGATAGATCACCCGAGTTTTTTATTGCTTGCGATAATCGCGGTTTTATCAACATTTCTAATAACTTTCCACAAGAACAAAGACAATGTGAACGGTTTAGATTGCTCAAAGTTTTCAAAGATTATTTTTGTATATGGATATCAATAAGCAGATATGCAAGACCTATTCAATTGAAAAAAAGGAGCAATTAAGTACTACGCTAATGTTAATTCCTGGGTTATGTGCTTCATGACATTAGTACTTATTTAACCTAATTTAAGTGATTTTATAATTTTTATATAATTTATATGATTGCAATAACAATCGCTTCATTTGTTCATAGTAATTATACTTAAAAATATACATTAATAGTGTCACGTTGTTATGAACAGACATTAATTTGGTCAAATAGTGCATCGCACGTATTATTTACGACAAATTGAGTTTGGAAAGAATAGCACATAACTTTTGTTTCCGGTAATTTCTCATCCATGAAACTCAGTCTAACTAAGAAAAGTTTAGGTTTCTGCTAAAAAAGTACCTGCACAGATCAAACGGAACATTTAAACGATGGACTTCTTACAATTCATGTTCAGAAAGTCACAGCTGGAGACTTATGTATCTTCACTCCTAACAGAAGTTTGGTCGGTTACTGGAGAGTTATAAGTTAAGTCCAATGAAACTTTAACACTATTTGTTATAAAAATTTTTGAAAAATCAGTGAAAATTTAAACAAGATAATGCAAAGTAACTAAAGTAAGGTCGGCATGAATGACACCGCCAACACTCAAATAAATTCACTTCTAGTTAGATTCTCTTAGGATTTCGAAGACCAAGAAAATTTCAAGAAAACCTTTGGAATTAAAGAGTAGAAAACATAATGTAAGGTAAGCGGAAAGGCAGAAAGAGATCCCACCGCCAATACAACAAGAAGTAAAAACTCAGCTTTTTAACTTACATACAGTGCGATGTTAACGCTTTTTGGACTGAAGCATAAGCTAATAGGCTTCTTCTCTTACGAGCGATATTAATTTATTGGGTGCGCACTTTCAGTTAACTACAAGTTACTGGCATTATAAGTTATGTATGATATAATTCAGTAGCTTCAGCATCATAACATAAATTTGGTTCGTGATGTGATAAAAAAAAAAAGATTTATGCGTTACAAATAGATAGATAACGCGTATTTTATATGGGAAAACCTACATATACGAGCATGTAAAATCAATTACTAAAATCAAAATTTAAATTCTTTCAATTTTAAATAAATACTCATGAATATTTTACATGTTCATAGTAATAAATTCAATAATAATAATAATAGTAATTATTATAATTTAATTTTTTTTTTGGCTACAACGCGTATTTTACAAAATATCTACGTCAGTAACAGGTTTTTACTTAGGCACGCTTTGTAACAGTGGCCAAATTACGCAATGAGAATAAATTAAAACGAAATTATTGAAAAAAATTAATTTTAACATTTTTTTTTTAATACAAGTAAATTGACGTATAAACGTTATGAAAACAATCTATATATCTGTGGACTTTTGACAAAACAGCCTAACTCGAAATTGGAAATTTTTCAGGAGAGCCTAAAAACTGATTAACTACTTTCAATAATGTAGCTCAATTTCGTTGATGCAGCGTTGAATCTCCTCTTTCTAGACATTTTTACTAATCTTAAAGTGTCAGCTTTTAAATAATTTTTTTTTTTTTGGTTCATAACATTTCACCGCAGGAATGGCGCTAAGTTCAAATCTTGCGTGAACTATGGGACACCCTTATATCTCTGGAACATAAAATCATAGAGACATGGTGATTATACTAATAGAAGCGTATTTAAATTTTATATTTAGGACTAAATTCCTGGAGAATTGTCTTATCTCGACTTAGGTTGTTTTGTCAAAAGTCCACAGATATTAATACGCAAGACAAAAATTTGTCTTACCTTTTTTACTATGTTAGAAATGGAGCACCACTTGGAATTAAACACCATTAGAAAGGTATTTTTGTATAAATGTGCACAAAGTTAAAATTATTTTAATAGGTAAAATTTTTAAATATTAACAACGACAAAATACGCGCTCACACAAAGCTGAAAAGAGGATACAGCACAAAGAGAAAAACAAAAAGCTGAATGACACTGACTTCATGTTTTCTGTTTTCTTTTTGTTTCACATTTGTCATTGTACCAAGAATGATAAATGAGCTTTCTTCTTTTGTACCAAATAGCAAAAAAAGTACTAAAACTGTCCAAAAAGTACCAAAATTATTTAATACATTTGTGGTCAAATTTTGACCATTGTGCGATTCTAGTGAATATTAATATGTAAAATAAACACATTTTTGGATTTTATATAGTTATATTATATTCTGGGTTGGCAAATTTACACAATTTTTGAGCAACGAATGTATTTTACGTAAAATGTACATGTAAAATGTAAAAAACTATCAAAACTAAATGTACCAAATGAGAAAAGTATATACCAATTAGATACATAAAAAATAAATCTACCAGTTTTGCAGCAAGAATCTTTCGCTGTTTTAAATTAAAAGTAAATTACAAATGTAAAAACGTTTCGGCACTAACTGCTGAATAAGGCCGCAGTGAACTAAACAAAACAAAATGTAATTTACGTAAATAAGTTTTGTTTATGCGGGGAAAGGCGTAAAATTTTAACTCCCAAACTTCTGAGTAATTCTTTGACGATCGGCAACATTGTCCACCCTCGCGATTTGCTGTCAAAGCTTTGAATAAGAATGTATATGCTTTTTAACCCTAACAAGTGTTGCCGTCTCGCTTACTCTTATCTAGAATAAACGGCTGACAATAGCTGAAAGTAAATTCTCAACTTGACTATTTAGAAAGTCTAAAGTCCAAGATGAAAATATCATCACTTGTTGAAAACTAAATACGCAGCAAGCAACTGTAGCTCTTTTTAGTTGTAAATTTTCTATTTAATTTTCAATTTTATAAAGTTTACATTTCAATAAAAGTAAAATTAACTTAAACAAAAGTGTTTTGGGTTATCTTTTTTTATGGAAAATTCTTAATTGCTCACGTATAAGCAGATGCAATTCATCGCTTTCCTTCGGAGTGTCATCGTCACCGTCAGCAACGATTCCAGCTCATAAAAGGTGACTGCATGCCATCAAAGGTGACTCAAAGTCTTGCACAGCGACTCTTGGTCTGAAGAAGCGACTCACGGTCATCGTCAGAGACTTTCCATCGCCATCATATGTATGCCCAGCGCGGTCTAATAGCGTCTCTACAATCATCGTAGCAGCAGAAGCTGAAGTGGAGTCTTATTAAAGATATACCCATGAAATTTTTTATATAGTGAAAACTATAAATTTGATGCCCAACCAAACAAGTTTGTTACATGCCAACCCATATTATATTCGAAAAAAAAAATTTAATTAAATAAATAAATTAATAGTGTCCGGTGCTATTAACTCTTTTTCAGAATTTAAAGCGTCAATTTAACAGCAATCTAAACATTATTATAAACTATATATTGGCTACCAATTTGTCTAGCGCTTTGCAATAGTTAATTGCTCAAAAGTACAATTTTCAAAAGACTTATGAAACATATGGCTAAAATGCATTATGACTTTTAACAACAAAACGCTGCAAATTCAAACGGCAACAACAAAATGGACGGCAGCATTTTTTTTGTTTCTTTTAATCAAAAGCAACACAACAATCTAACGAACTTGTACCAATTTCCGAACATCGAGAAATTTCTTTGAAGGCTGACTTCTTAGACTACTTGATTTTTTTTCTGACTAAAAATAAAGTGGCTGTTTTTGAGCTGTTGTTGTTGTGTTTGATTTTCAAAAAAACTCTATATATATAAATGTTTGAACGCATATTTTTCCGGATTTAAACTTTTGACGCTGTTGAATTTTGGCCTTATTTTAACCACTACTTATGTAAATTGAATTTTTTTATTTAAAATTGAATTAAAAATTCATTTGAATTTTAATAAATTGCAAGCACGTCTACTTAATCTCATATATAAAAGCAAACTTTACATTTATTTTTAGCCACAGTTTGATGATGTTACTACTGTGTTGTGCATTTATAAAAAAAAAAACAAAAATTTTTAAAAAAAATTTAAAACAAATATTTTATTGATATAATAAATCTACGAATGTGATTATTTATTTATAAAACCAAAAAAATCGTTGTAGTTAAACTTGTTTAAGTGTTGTTTTGTGCAAAAATGTTTTATTATGTTTGATGTTATTCAAAACAAAAAATCATAAAAAAATAAAAATGAAAAAAACAAAAAGGAAAATTAAAAAAAAAAAATCAAAAATTTAAAAATTAAAAAATTAACATATGCAAAATTTTTGTGACTGTCTGACTGAGCAGTTTTTTCAAGTGTTCATTTTCTACAAACAGCGGCGTGAATACGAGTCGAGTATTCTTTTTGGTTGGGTTTCCTCAAGGTTGTTGTTCATCAATTTTTTTTTTCTTTTATTTTTTGACATTCTTTATCCAAAATTCCAAAAAAAGCAACGAACAAAATAAAAAATGCCGCAAATATATATTTGGAATTTTTTGATTTTTATGAATAACTTTCGATTTTCAAAATGAATTGCCTTACATAATAAAGAATATATGGCATATTCTTTCACAAATCGTAAACGAACACTATATTTTGATTTAGATAATTTTTAATCAGCTTTTTTGAGTAAAATGTTTCATGTTCATGTTTCAACCAATAAAATGCAATTGAAAAAGAGTTCAGTTTCTTTTTAATCAACAGATATCGAATAATTTTAATGTTATGTAGACGTTTACGTTCAAAACAATCTTGTAATAGCGTAAAAGTTTAAATCATTGTCTGATGACTTATGAAAAAATTTGCGATTTGTGAGAATTAAATGCAGATAAGTATTTTTAACTTTTTTATAACATATTCCTTCAAAAGAATTGGATTTATTTTAAATGTACTTAATAGCATACACAGATTTAAAATATAACTTCCCTTTAGGACCGGCTGAGATAATTGTATCAATATGTAGTCCCATCTTTGGTCCCATCCTTGGTCCCATCTTTGGTCCGAATGTAATTCATAATCCGTCATTAGTACCAAAAGTGGTCCAATTGTGTATCGATTGTTTCAGTGAAATTATAATTTTACTGACTGACTACGTACTATTTGGCAGTTCGTCGATTGTGAAGAAGAGCAAACGATAGCGCATCGGTTTAATGAATTGCGTCGCGTGGAGAAACCCGGGTTCGAATCCTCCACTGGGTGATTTTTAATTCCAATTTTTAAATTTCTATTAATTTATATACAATTTGTCTACGGAACGCAAAATGGAACAAGTGTTCAACATAGCAGAGGTATAAAATAATAAAGAAATTAATAAAAAAAAGTTTCATCCGCACTGTGATTCAAACAAACTCTTTAGAACATTTTTCTATGAAACCTTTCGACGTTTTTCGTGTATGATTCTTTGATATTTATAAATAAAATAAAAAAATGGCCTTTTCCCGCCATGGCGAAGTTCTCCTGTACATCTATTGAGAATTTTATTTTACACGTCTAGAAATATATGCCATCTTATTTCGTTATAGAATATGAAAAAAAAAATTGTTTTTCAGAAAACCTGGGTTATATAAGAAAAGATTATTTTCGGATATTCCCATATACTTAGCTCCAGGATTTTGAGATATCATTGCTTGAAGTTGTAGAAAGTGCTCTTTTCAGGCTTATGGCGCAGTTCCAGGAAAAAGTGTAACTCCAATTTTATAATAATATCAAATAGGCATATGTAATCTTCCTTATCAAACTATACCTTCGAACTTTTTCAATTGGATCCTAACTCCGTGACTCTCCGAGATATAACACTTTGGAGAAAATACTGTTTGGTCAGGGACCAAATCTTAAATCTTTCGATATAATTCGCGCTTTCTGTAGTCAAAAGTTAATTAAATTTTTTTTCTTTTTTGTGCCTTAGTAATTTTCGTAGATTATGTGAGGAGTGTTTCCTTGAACTAACCTATGTAAGGTAAAATTTTTTATCTTGGATCATTTCGACGATTTGTGCAAGATTGGCAAAAGGAATTGGTTTTTCAGAGAAATTCAGTGTGATATTTGTAAATCACATATTCGTAAAAAACTTATTGGGAAAGGTTCCCGAAATACGAAACTGAACCTTAAGTATATACTTTTAAATGGCAAGAACAATTTTCAATTTTTCATCAATTAATACTTATAGTTTTACGAACTTTTCTCAAAAAGTAGTTCTATGACTAGAAGATTTTTTTGTTCATAATGCTCAGAAGAAATAAAATCGATACGCAAAAGCGAATCGACACTAAAAGTAGAAAAAAATTAAAATTTTTTAAAATTTGCAAAAATTAAAAAGAGTCACTTACATGACTATGAAGATATTAAAAACCGGAAAACCCAATTAACCATAAGCATAACTCATAGGATATTTGAACGAAACTAAACTAAACTACGTAATGATAAAACTTACATAAATTTTTTAGGAATTTTCAATAAATTATCTTACTCATTTGAAACATTCAAATTTAAGAAAAAAGAACCAATAACATTTATATTGTATTAAATTAGAATAAAAGAAATATGTTTATTGGTCAACTTTTATTTTGTTTTTAATCGATATACTAAAAATAAAACCCCTCTTGAACCAGTTACACATAATGGAACAACAATAAAAAAACCCGAAAATTATGCAGAATTCTGGCTCAAGACCATAGTAACACTTTTTAAAGGTGAGTGGGAATAAAACGAAAAAAAAAAACCAAACCGCGACGCGCGACTTTAAGCAAAGAATTTCAGGTTTAAACCGGGTCTAATGATGCAAATGATACATTTAAATACGACTAATATAAAACTTATCAATAATAGCATCAACTTAGTTATTAAATTAGAAATTAATTTTTGTTTTTTTTTTTTTTCTTTTTCACTTTTTCAATAAAATCTGTATAGAAATTTTGCCAATTCATGATTATCAACCACAAAAAAGGTACCCTATGGAAAAAAAATTAATTTGAATATATCGATTATTGTTTTGTAAAGATATTTTGTTATTGCAAATCAAAAATCGATTGAGTTTTTTTTTTTCTATTTGAGAATTTTTTTTTTTTGTTTCACTCTGAAATTCTTAGTTGATTGCCTTAAGCAGTTAATTTTATGCAGAGTTTAACTTGATGTTGTTCGGATGTTTCTGATTTTTGTTAATTTTGGAAAAAAAAAAAGATTTTTTTTTACAAATTTCCAAAAACGGGATATTTCACAGATATAGTAACATTTAATAATATTACGAAATACTGACTCATTCATCATGAAATGTATGAAATGATGATGACTTTGCTCTTTGTGATTATGTTAAAATTAATGATGCTACTGTTGACTTGTCTCATGAAAGGTTTCAAAAGTTTGTTAAGGAGTTAAAAATAGACTAAACCCAATTTCACAATGCAGCAAATTTGATTTATCTGTTACCTGTGAGCAGCACCTTCTAATTCTATTATAAAGTATGGGCTTATAGCATTTAAATGAACTTATTTCTTATTCTATGGAATCAATGTCCAAGTCAAGCGATGAGAAAAATTTGTCTTGGTCTTCTGTCTTGGTTTTGGTAACTTTTCGAAACCAAAACCAAGACTTCTATGGTGTATCCACCATTTTCGAGCATAAATTCCATATTTGGCATCTTAAAGACCCAACTGCTTTGGAAAAATAGTGTTTGGAAATTTTGAAAATTCAATAATCTTTTGAAATTGTTTCGAGACCAGAACCAAGTCTTAATGTCCAAGGCTAAGGCCAAGACAAAATATCAACACCAAGCCAGGATTGCCATGATATCGGCGAATTCGCTCAGGTCATGGAAAAAAGGTTTTCCTAGAGCCCTAAGCTTGGCTCTATTTAGATCAGTGATAACCAAACTACAGACTAGCGTATTTCATCCATGTATAAAAGCTCATTGAAAGCTTTGATATTTTGTATAAGCTTTAAGCACAAAAGCTCAAATGCTCGTGGGCATAGGCTTCGGATATCACTGCTCTAGATAGAGCAGGACTGTTGCAGGGAAGTGTTAAAGGGAATACGCAGTCTTTCGGCATACTCGCCGATAGCCCAGTGGCCAGTACAAACCAGAGCGATTCTTGCAATATAAGAGCAGTTTTTGTATAGGAGTGTTTCTTTGCGTTATCGACCAAGATTCGACTTGACATCTCCGATTTCTACGAAAATTGGTGAAAAGTTAGTATTTGACACACATATTACTGTGGTGAAATGATTTTCCGAAATTCCGAAAATTTTCAAGATGGCGGCCATAAGAAGTTCGATCCAGCCTTTCGATACTCCCATATTTGAAAACTTATAGCTCCTCGGCTTTTTAACCGATTTTAATGAAATTTCCATGGTTCCTGTAGAAAAGTATGAGTTTTTGAAAAAAAATAATTACACTGAAAAAAAGAATTTATTTTTGGTCGAAAAAAATCTTTTTTCTTTTTCAAAGCCAATTTGGGGCTTGGAGCACCCTTTTTTTTAAATATTTTTATTTAAAAAATTGTGGAATGTTTAACGGTTATCAAGTTATGAGTTTTTAAAGTTGTATAATGTTGTGTTTATCATAAGTCGTTGGTGCGGGTGCGCTATCATACAGGGCTACCACCGTCCGGATGGTATTTTTTCTTCAGTGTACCTTAGTGAAATTTTTCATAAAATTTTTTTTTGGAATATTTTAACACATTATACCAAGTTTTTGGATAAAGGGATCAAAACGACCCATAAAAACGGGATATAATTGGTTAAAATGTTCTTAAAAATTGCTCCCTGCTTGATTTCATGTTGACTTCCTGAAACACATTATCCCATTGTATCGCGTTTCTATGGGTTTTTTTCACCCCTTTATGTGCGTGCGCAACCTTACAGGGCTGCCACCGTCCGAACGGTTTTTTCTTCAGTGAACCTTAGTGAAATTTTTCATAAAATTTTTTTTGCAATATTTTAACACATTATAACCAAGATTTTGGATAAGAGGGTCAAAAAGACCATTAAAAATGGGATATAATGGGTTAAAAGTAAAAAGTTTCAAATATAAATTGCCTTACCTTATACTATAACCATTTTGGCTTGATAATTCTAGTAAAAATATTTATGGTTAGATCAAGACATTTGCATCATATAGGTAGGTCAGTGATATAGTAGTCTTACAAGTTTGTAATTGTACGTAAAAATAATATTTTTCTATTTATCACTTGGACTTAGTCCTTTTTTTGAACTTTTTAGGTCTTATATGGTTCGTTATGTTTTTTTTTTTAACTTTACACTAAGGTAAATATCAAAACAATATACAACCATTATGATTTTAAAATTCTAGTAAGAATATTTATGTTTGGACAGACACTTGCTTAATATACAAATTTTATACTACCCATAAATCATATGGGCCAGTAGTGCAGAGGTTATGTTTTTATCCATCACACGGACGGACCACGGTTCGAATTTTTTTTTTTTGCTTGAGCTTTTCAGTTCTCGTTGTTTTGTTTTGTCAATTGAACTTTACATTAAGGTACATATCACTTAAAGTTTTCAAAAAAATAACTAAACTGTAAGATTATTCGAAAATTTTGAATTGACTATAATAGGAAGGTCACATTTACTTTATTGTGGAGTTGTCACTATTCCGACTTGAAATTCTAGTAAAATTTTCTAGAAATAAATTAGTACGAACTATTTGATTGTTCCGTGTACGCACTCTGAATAAGTGTCACTTAGAGAGAAGCCATTTCTTGCTAGTACAGTTCGCAAACTATCGATAGTTGCGACCATCGATAGTGGACGATCGTTTGGTTTTGGAATGAATACTGCGTGAGTATCAGTATCATTTTTTAATTCGAAAATTATGTTAAATTGGTTTATAAGAGTACATAGAACAATATGAATTTTATATAAAATGCTTTAAACTACTTTCATATGAGCTTCTATATAAAATTTATACAAAAATAGTATAAAAGATTTTTGTATGGTGATACTATTAAATTTAAAATGTAATAGTGTAAATTGTATTAATACTTTATTTGTATAAATTTTTTACAAACAAGTATAAACGGTTTGTAAGCATATCAAGTTTAAGCATAGATTCTATACCAAATTTGGTGTGGATTTGTATTCATTTCAATTTGGTTTGATGTTAACATTACTGAGTTCAGCGCATTGATGGTGGGTTTTTTTTTTAAGATATGGAAAAAAAATCAATTGAAGGAAATAGTTAATAAGAATCAAATAAAAATCCTAGGATACACTAAAAGTTCGTTTTCATTTTCAGAGCATGAAATTTGTACTTTAGAGCCGGGTTATATGGAAAGAGCAACCCCTTTAAAGAAAGATCAAATTTTGAATATTGGAGCTTTCCTGAATGTAAGCAGTGGTTTTGCGAAACTCCAACTATTGAGTGGTATGTATGCCTTAGAAATTAAAATTTCCTATTTCTCCATTAAACAAGTCTGTTTTACAGGCTAAGGAACAATGCAAATAATGAATTATCATCATAAGAAACATGATATTTGGATTATTTAATTTTTATCGAGCTCTCAACATGATATTTCTTTTTCTCTTTTACTAAGTAATAAATAACTAAAATCAAACCGTGTTGCCTTGTGTTCAAGAAATATGAGATATAAATTCTTATGTCTGAAAGATTACTCATTATCACAGTGACAAAGCAAATATTTAGAAATTCAAAAATTCTTAATAATATTTTGACCCACAAGAAAGAAGCATATTGTAAAACAAGATAATTAAGAGTTGTAGCTTCTTGCGAAGAACAAATCGATACCTCCATATATGTACAAAATAAAGGAATGTAATGAGACAGGTTTATCTGATGACTTTATACGAATTGAGTGTTAACAAATTTGCATTTAATATTATGAAATCTTTAGTTTGAGGCTTCATTTACATGAGCAATTACACAAACCATTAGACTGTTGATATAGAAACTATATAGCTAATTACTCATTTCTATTAATTAAAAAAATTTTAATTTGTTATTTATTCAAATAATGCTTGTTGTCACCAGCAATAAACAAAAGTAATTGATCATATCAATAAAAATTAAAATTTTAAGTTTTTGCTTTATATAAAATTGGTAATGCCATAAATTCTAAAATTCTATAAAAAAGTAAACACTAAACTTCTAGTAAGTTCAAATATGCAATAAATCAAAGGCAGCTACGAATATCTAATAAAATAATGGTAGTATAAAATATTTTAACATAAAATCTACATGAATTTCCGTCTTTTTTATATGAAGCATGAAACGTTCACTATATATATATGATACAATATATGCAAATCCTATCAATTTAAAATATAGCTTATGTCAAAAATCAATTTTTATCCATAAGATATTTAAGAGACTACTCTATCTATCTACTCCAAGATACTTTAGAAGCCACTAGAAGAAACACTAACGAAAGGAATAATGAAAATTGAATTGAATAACTTTGCGACAAAACATTTAAGTCTCGAAAAGTCAATGAACAACTGAAGGTTGCAGCAATTGTTGTGGAAAAAAAACAGTATTTCTATCCAAAAAAAAAGTAAAAGTTTATGCACACAAGTTTTTCAAATAAATCATTTAACGCAATTTTTATCATAAAATGCAAATTAATTTTTATTAAAAAATAAATCACTTTTAATCACCAGCATATTATATTGACGTCTCCCACACGCGAAAAAATTATTTTTTTGTCATAATTTGCTCAATAACTGGTAATATTTAAGTGAGATAAAGATATTAAGATATTATCGTGTTTGAGTGGTGTCATTCTAACTTTTTTTGTTGAAAATATGATTGATAGCACAGGGCGACAAAATTTTAGTTTTTTCGAGCAAGTTCTGATGCCCTTAAGTTTTTAAGTACACAGGGTATGATTTATTTTTTAAAATCAACTCCAGTTCTCAAAGTTGTCTTAAAGAGTCGTTAGTTATGTTGAAAATGTAGAAAAATTGGCTTTTGGGGTTTCATTTGTTGTCGTTTAGTGGTAAAGAAAAAAAAATGCAAGCCCCTAAATCGTAACTGATCGGGTTCTTGAATTATCTTGATGATACATATTCCGTACAAAAAAATAAAAACATAAATGAAATACATATATAACAAACAAAACTTCTCTGTCTCGTATTGATTTTGAGATAAAAAAGAGCGTTTTTGCTATTATTTAAAGCCAAATTAGAACCTTCATTCGTAAGCTCCGATTAATTAGTTAAAAATTAAAAGTTAGTTAAAAGTTTTCTTGGAGTTTTTTCGTCATAAAGAACAGCAGCAGATTTTTTCTCAGTAAATAAAAAGCTAATATTATTCTTAAAAGTATACTAAAAACTAATTAAAAACTACTAGTGACTACCTAAAGTAACTTACGACTAGAATTAAAACTAGCTTAAAGTGGTAGTTGTGCATTTATTCTACTTAAAAATAAAGACAACCTAACCTAAAAATACAAGAGGTGTGTTTTACTCCGGGATTAAGTGAGTTTTTTTTTTTTTTTTTTGAGACAGACTGCAGCCATCGTGACAACATTCGTCATTGAAAGCCATTGCCAGCGGCATCAACTGATTGTTTCACCACGTCATACAAGTGCAGTTGTAGCCGTGACACTTTGAAATTGAATTATATTGAAATATATAAGATTTGGTCCCTGACCAAACAAATGTAAGAACGTGATTTTTGTGCAATTTTAACTTTCAGGTTAGAATCCCTCCGAGAAAAATAAAGATATGAACATAGTTTGAAAAAGGTTTTTAGAAAAATATTAGAACCAACCATATAATATAGAGCTATTCTGAGGCCAGATTCGAATTCAGCAGTGCAAAAGATTTATTTTTTGGTACGTGTATATGGATTTTTGCGATATTTCGAGAAAACTATCAGCCACAACCTTGGGTTTTGCATTTTTATGACCATAAAACGAACACAAATAAAACCCCAAAAGCTGGCTTTTTCCACATTTTCATCACAACTATCGACTCTTCAAGACAAGTGTTCCTCTTTAAAAGTGCATAACTCGCGTTTTTGAGGCATATTTTAAACTGTACCACACTTCGATTTAACAATGTAATTAATTTTTTCTGATGACATCGCATAGGCATTATCTTTCGCAGTAAACTTAACCTTTCCGGTTTTACAATTAGGCCCTTGCTTTATGAGTTATCATCCATTAAAGTAAAGGTCTCGAAAATCCACGCAACGGACTTATATATGTAAGGATAGATGATAAATCGTAAAACAATGATGTACTTAGAAAAGTCGAAAAATAAAGTTTATTGAGAAATATCATGGTTATCCGATGCTGTTAGAAAAAATAAATTACGCTGCTTACAATAAGAGTGGTATCATGTTAAATATGCCTCAAAACAGCGAGTTTTACACTTTTAAGCAAGAATATCATAAACACTTAAGTCAATTTGGCGAATCTGAAATTATTGCCGTAATCCAAATATCATGATTACTCGAAATCAACTTCAAAACCCTACGCCGCAAAATCATTTTCGCCTTATGTCATTAATAAAGCACTAAGTATTTTCACAAAAAGTTTGATGATTTTCATATTATTCAGAAAAAATCTATTTCATTTAAATAATTCCAATAAGACAAGTAAAAATCATAAATTTTATATATTTATTGTCGACACACTAGTGCATTTTCGGAAATGATTTTTTAGATGACATAAAACTTGAACAAGGTGGAGTAATGGCAGAAGTTATGTCATAATGTGAATTGGCTGCCAGTTGTTTGAAATTACTTTTGAATGTTTCTTTAAACTTTCCAACTCAGTATCGTTAGCATTGTGATGGCGTTGTCAGTCAAATAGACCGTATGGAGGTTTTTCGACTTGAGAAATTTTTGTTCTTCTAGTGAATATCATAATACGACGAAGATTGTTGATAAAATCGAAAAATGTTTATCGTAAAAGATAGCTGGGATGGCATAAAATATGAGCGAAATCAGTTTACGAACACGTTCACAAAAAAATCATTTCAAACGCTATACTAAGAGAGCTATTTACGGAAATGCACCCAAAGTACCTACTAATAGTGTAAATAGTAAGATTTTGGATTTTGGTTTCTAGCAAGGATGTAGGTGTAACTTTTGAAAGTTCAGCTATGGCATCGTTCCAAACTTGAAGTTTTTTGGAAGGTAGTGCAGAGAAAAATATCTATCCGATTAATGTACAGATAAACGTCTACCTTCAAGATCATTTATATTATACTTATGTATCTTATCCATATTTAAAGCTTTATTTTGTTATTTAGTATATAGTAAAAAAACTAATAACTAAATAAGTAGTAGTTGCTTGAAAAATAATAACAAAATTTTAATGCTTTCGAACCACATGTTGCTAATTGTAAGTGCACTAAATGATAGAACGTAATATTAAGTCTTTTTATATCCTATGATTAAATGCTTCTATTCATTTGCTTGCTTTATAATCTAAGCTAAAGGCGCAAATACGAGCGTTTTGCTTATGAAATTTAAGGCTCATTTATTCAATTGATACATTTACAAATGCTTAGCCATTCTACATAGGTGTACAACTTAGATATGTAGGTGTGAAACCTTGGCATTGGCGTTTGTAATGGAAACAACCCCAAAGGTCACATTCACGTAAAATTTGATTTTTTTTTTTTGTCTTATTTTGTCACACACGATCATGAATTTATGTAAAGCTACTTTTTGTCAAATTTATATTGTAAAATTGTAAACATAAACACTTGCCTTGTTTTTTTTTTTTTTTTTTTCAAAACGAAAATTTCAATTAATTTATTTTGCATAAAAACTGTTGTGGCTTCAGCAAAATTTGATTTACTGTCTGAATAGTTAAAAAAGTTGGACTAAATAAATTTTGAGCAAAATTAAATACCTTATGTTGTATCAAAAAGTACGAAAATGTTAAAATTATGAAAAAACTTGTAAAATAATACAATAGTCAAAAAATGTCGGAAATGTCGAAACGTTAGAGATATGACAAATTTGGTTTTTTTTTGGAATGAGGGGGTGTGGCCTCGCCCATTTTTATTGAAAATTTTTTTCCCAATGCCAATTAGATATGTAGCGTTGCCTATTTTTTTATGGAATAATATTTACTCAAATAATTTCAAAGATAGGTTTGATTGTTTCCTTATTTTCATATAAAAAGCGTTTTACCAACCTTCAACGGCCCGACGATACGGTCAAATATGTTCTTATCGGGGCCAAACTTGTTTGCTTGGTTTCTATACCAAAGAGACAAAAATAAGAAAAAAAAAAAATACTGCTTCCATACCAACTAAGTACCTTAAATTGGTTGAACATTATAACAGTGGTACATCCTGTTCACTTCACATTACCTGAAATCAAATCTTATTCATATGTGTAAAATAGTTTCAGAGATGTGACAAATTTATTTTTTTTTTAGAAGGAGGAGGCGTGGCCTAACCCATTTTTTATTGAAAATTTGTTTCCCAAATGTACCAAATCTCATTTACCTGATTCAAATATTTACAAATATACGACGAAATTCGGATAGAAGCGACATGGCATTTCCTATTTTTTTTTTTTTTTTTTTTTTTTTTCTTTTAATGCAATTTATTCAAGTATTGTTCATATACATACCAAATCTCATTCGCTTATGACAAATAGTTTCAAAGATAGGATTAATTCTTTCGATTAAAGCATCATATTTTCATATAAATAGTGTTTTTCCGACCTTTAACGGCCTGAAGGCATGGTCAAATATTTTCTGATCAGAACCAAAATTTTTATGCTTGAAACCTACACCAATAGGAAACTTTTTAGCCCCTGGAAGCAATGTTTTATACATTTTTAATTCTTGCTTTATAACATATGGTATGTCCATTTGTTCTTAGTAATTTCTGATTTATCAAAATATGAATATGTCCATTTTTGCCCAATGCAAGAAATGTCATTTCATTTTCAAAAATAAATGTATCAAAATGTCCACAGACACCTTAGTACATCGTAACATACCAACATTCAGTAGTATTTACTCTATTATAAATACCCAATTCGGCTATCGAGCGGGAATTATTTAAGCAGTAGGTGACATAGTCATGTTGAGAATCATAAACACACAGATTAATCGCAAATACGAAAAATTAATTTTTTGATAAACAATCACAAAAGAGCTTGAATTAATTAAAAATGAATTTGTTTTTTTTTTTTTTTTTTCGATAAACAAGTACAAAATGGCATGCATTGAGTACAATTGGTCTATATTAGCAAAATTTACATTATGCCCAAATTTGAGCGTGAATTCCGAACAAGTTTGGTGTATTTTAGAATGATTTTATGCTATATTGGGCTTAGTTCTTAATATTTCATTTAAGAACGATTTGAGCTAGATTTTCGAACATTTTTTTCTCTCCGTGTTGTAATCGCTAAGGTTATGAAGCTTCTGAAAGGTGATACAGAAGGCATAGACTAACAAAATATTGCACCTAAAGGAGTTTATAAAGCGAAGATTTAACTAATTGTATGGGCTTACTAAATAAAGCATTGTTTATAACGTTTAAAAGGATTTCGCCAAGTTCTGAACCTTTAATTTTGATATTTTAAAGTTTTTCCCTATTTTTTGACTTTGGCAGCCATTTAAGTATGAAAAAAGTCTTATTAACATACCTTTTTATAATTTTTCTTCATATTCTCGTTAAATTTTCTTTAGTTCGATAGTACATTTATTATAGCAGTTTATTAATTTGTTGTCAGAAAAAAATACTTTTTTGTGTAACAACACAAAAGTTACATACTCACGTAGCTCTCAAATGGAATGTTCTTGAAAAATACTTTTTTCTGAACTAAAATAAAAAAACTGCTATGACAAATGTACTATGTACCATATTAAAGGAAATTTAACGACTATTTCAAAAAAATGTATAAAAGGGTTTTTCATACTAAAATGGCCACCAAAGTCTAAAAATAGAAAAAAAATTGACTTATAGTTCATAGCTTTCAAGTATCAAGTCAATGCCTCTATTTAATACTAAATATACACTTGTGTTTAAAGTCAATGTTATAAAATCGAGCGAATCAATTTTTTGACACAAAAACACTAAATATTTAATGTAAACAAATTTTTTGCCGCATAAGACGAGTTGCTTTATTTCTTCCATATTCTACTGTTTCCATACTGAAATTTGCAATTTGTACCCAAATTCTAATGACCATTGTGAACTCATTTGTATAAAATATTTTTAAATGTAGCAATAGAGAATGCTTTTTAATTTTTTTTTTTATATTTTTTTGTATCTGATCTTAATTCGAATTGAGCGTAATAAAATTCTCCATTAAAATTGAAAAAAAAAAAAAACATATTGATATGTTATATACTGAGTATATTGAATTGTACCATTAGGCACACAAAAGAAAAGGTTCTTCACTTTTCATTTCAAAAGGTAAACGCTTCATTTTAATAATCTTTGATTTTAGTACTCAGCTCTAGGTCTTGCAGATAAGACGTATATTCTCTCTGCACCTTAATTGATTCAAATAGAGCGTGCAATACATTGTTTTTATGTGGGAAAACAAATCGTATCATGACTTGGCCCTTCAACTTAATATTTCATAAGTATTACTGCTCTCAGTTCTTATCAATATTTTGTGAAATAAATTTATAATAAATTCGCTTAAATTTACAATATTTTATTTAAAAAAAAAAAACCTTTTCATTTACTTGTTCGTTTTACATACTCTCAAATAGGATCAATAATTTTTGAATTTTTTGTTATTTTTACTTTGACAGCAGTTTTTCGCGTAAGGGAAAGAAATACAATAAGTAAAAGAACGAAATGTATCGCTTTAAGAGCTGTCTAGAATATGTCGCTGAAACTTGGAGCACTGGCAGTGCCACGAACTGTAATGGGCGACATCCAGATGTGGAGGAGACGCTGTAGTTGAAGTTTGCGGCGTAATAACATGTTAGAACTATTCTACCCAAGAGTTGACTAACTCTAGAAGGAACAACCCAAAAGATCTTTAAGCCCAAAATTTAGTATAAGATTGCAAAGCTTCTGGGAGGTGATAGAGCAGGTCTTGAGCAACAGAACATTGCACCTGGTGGGTAGTCTAAAATGTACTCCTGAGAAGTTATAGGGTTTAAACTTATTTTTGTTTTTTTTTACAAAAAAAATAATCTTGGGTCACCTTAACGTTTCAGTGAAAGATTTTTTAAAGAAAACTTTTAGCTAATTGTATGTTCTTTCTAAGAGTGTATTTGGTTTATATTAATTGTATTCCATAATTTTTGAATTTGCGGCCATTTTAGTAATAAAAAGGTCCTATTAACATAACCTTTTATATACTTTTTTTTTTAAATTCCCGTTAAATTTTAATTCAGTAGTATATTTGTATTACCATTTTTTGGATTTGAGATCAGAAAAAAATACTTAACAAGAACAACCCGTTTGAAGGCTCCGGTAGAGAAAGGGAGCGTTTCATATGCAGTGCAACGCATGCGAGGAACTCATATGTTATTAAATAAAAGAATCATTTTCTGATCTCAAATCAAAAAATTTGTATGACAAATATGCTACCAAATTAAGGGAAATTTAACGGGTATTTTAAAAAAAATTATTTGAACCTTTTTCATACTAAAATGGCCGCCAAAATAAAAAAATAAAAAAGAAATTTAAAATATTAACTTTAAAGATCCAGAACTTTGCGAAATCCTTTTAAACCCTAGGAAGCTCATACAATTAGCTAAAAGTTTTCAATACAAAAGTTTTATCGAATACGTCAGAGCGTTTGTAAAAAAAGTCAGCAAATCAGTTTTAATCATATAACTCTTCAGATGTACATTTTGGACCCCCACCCCAGTTGCAATTTTTTGTCTGTTCTATCACCTTCCAGAATATCTACATCTATATATAAATAGGCAAACGAAATCGGTACAGTCTCTGTTTCTATACCTAAATCTCAACCGATTTGCTTGGTTATATTTTTGTTGGAAAGATTGTGATTAGGAGCAGTGCATAAGACTATATTTTTTTTTCAAAAAGTGGGCCACGTCCTTAAATAGAAAAAAAGGCTCTCACTGCTAAACCATTGCATCGATCTTTACGAAATTTTGTATGGAGATAGGGTTTACACTAAGGAATGATAATATAAAGGGCGATGCCACGCCCTTAAATAGAAAAAAAGCTCTCACTTCTAAGCCACTGCATTGATCTTTATGAAATTTGGCATAGAGATAAAGTTGGCACTAAGGAATGATAAAATGTCCATTATGTTTTGAGTGGGCGGTGCCACGCCCCTAAATGGAAAAACGCTCTCACGGCTTAGCCACTGCATCGATTTTAACGGAATTTCGTGTGTAGATAGGGTTAGGACTAAGAATGAAAAAATAAACACTATGTTTTTCACGCTTCTAAATGGAAAAAACGCGCTCACGGCTAAGCCACTGCATCGATTTTTACGATATTTGGTTTGGAGACAGGGTTAGTAGTAAGAAACGAGAATATGGGGACAGTGCTACGCGCTCACAGCAATGATTTTTATGAATTTTGGTATGGGGATAGAATGAACAGGACGGAAAGATATCAAAAAGTTTTTGCTCTTTAGTATGAGTAACATGCCAATAGATGGAAAGCATGCTATTGGAACTAAGCTGCTCCATCGATTTTATGTATGCAAATAACCTGAACTCTAAGGAAAAATATTTAAAGCTTTTTGTATTTTATCGACAAAGAAAGGTGTTGAAGATTAAGATTCTTCAGAAATCAATATTTTTTATTTTGATTTTACAACACTTAAAGTAATTTTTGACGTTAACCAACTTTCTTTATTTTGACGTTTTCTTGAAGTTTTGTAATTCTATTTTATGACACTTGAAATATACATTGTGAAGTAGAAGGAACGTGTTTTTTCTTTTCCCGAAATATCTTTCGCTCTACCAGGAATCTTGGGGTATAAAAAAGCTTATACCCTTCTTAAACAAAAGGGTATACCAATTTTTCGCTTTATAGTAAAATCGAAATGGTCGAACTTCGGCCACAAGGCGAACTCAAGTATAAATCGATACGTAATTTTATCTTGTAAATGTAAAATTTAGCTGACATTCAATTATTTTAAGGTCATTTATTAAAATGTTGAAGCCAAAAGATATACACATATATTAAATGCATTATTATAAAATTGTAATTATAAATATGAACAACTAATAAAAATATTATTATTATTCCTAAACTTTTCTAGAACATCAATAACAATTATAATGCAATAACATTAATTTTTATGGGAATGTTCGAACATTTTCTTACATTTTTAATATTTATAATGGAACACTTTAAAACAGTGTATTAATCTGTCAGTATTTAATTCATTATTGCGCTTGATTTAAGTGAAAAAACTGACGTAAAAGAATCAAAGTGATATATTATTTAATAGCAATTAATTTGCAAGTTTATTATATGACGCTAAAAATGATATTGCATAAGATATTAATTGCTAAAACTGTAAGAATAAATGATTCATAAAACCTACAATAAACAATTAAAAAACATTTAAAAAATACTCGCAATAAGACAGACAGCAGCTGCTCCTTGTCCCAGCCAATAATTTGTATTGGTAACACTACCTACCTAGCTACCTATAGATTGCAGCATTTAAAAGTTGTTAAAATGTTAATAAATAAATATAATTTTTAATTGTATGAAGTGTTGCTTTTGTTTTTAATCGTATTGTTTACATATATACTTATGTAACAATTTGTTGCATCCTGTGATAAATGACGGTCAAGTGCAATGTCATTACAAATATCTAAACATATGTAATATGCAGTGAATGGAGAGATGCAGATTTTGAGTAGTTTAATTGATTAAATTTTCATGATTTTTGTTAATATAATGAAAATTGACCACAGAATTTAAAACTTAATGAATCAGAAAGAACTTTTTGCAGTACTTTGAAACTAAAAACTCTAACGAAGACATTCTTCAAATATATGACCTACATAATATGTAGAACAGCGTAATTGTTTTATGTTTCAATTTGAAAAAAAGTTAAAGCAGGCTATGTTCTGAATTATTGAAAGTGGGTTATTTGTCATTCGATCGTACATATTTATAAACCATAAATCAGTATTTCGACTAAACAGCTGCTTAATGTGTCACCCATCTAATAGCTATGATATGGAAATTTGTATGCATAGAATTTTTTAGTGCAGGAGGTCCCTTAACTATGCTATAGTTATATACATTAAGGTAAATAATTTGAATTTTTTAATTTTAAATTACAAGTACACGGAATATTCATATTTTGTTATTTGAACAGCTCACGTTGCCGCTTATCAGTTGCAACAGAATGAAAGTTCACTGAGTTACACTAGTAAAACATTAAATGAAATATATTTTGTTGATTTACTTATCAAATTACAAAATGTGGAAGTTCTTCTTTTTAAAACCGAAATTGATATTTTTCTAATTTTGACTGATTTGTAGAAATGGCTGATCGCCAGGAAGGCTATAATATAAACATGTCGACTTAAGATATTTTAATGAATCGAAAAGGTTGTCGAAGAATTTTCTACTTAGAAACATCGTCGCCAGAGTTCTCTTTTGCCCCATACGCATATTCGTTAAAAAAGTAAAATCACATAACTTATGTCGACACAAACACAAGTTATTTGCTTTTGTTTTTTTTAACAAATATGCGTATGGGGCAAAAGAGAACTCAGACGACGACATATGTATTTCTACTGCTACCCAAAGTGAAATACTCATGGGAAAAGTATTGATTGGGTTTTTTTTTCATCAAAATATCCATTTGGAAATATGTGGCATCACCTAAGTCGCAATCCTATCTGCCAATTCTCGTTCGGAGAGAAAGATAAAATCCGGGACCGGAGGGGGTTACATACGTGGCCTCTCAATTCCTAGATTTTTTTATTTGAAACTTTTTTTTTGTTACTCTGTCAGCTTTTATTCGATACTTACAGTTATTTTAATCATTTTTAATAAAATAATAAATAATCAGGCCTGTTCCGTAATCCGTGTGGTTTCAATTACTTTTCATTGAGGAGGCTTTTTGATGAAAATAGTGAGTCACGCGATAAAAAGTAATGGAATAGGAGAATTACATGATCTTAAAAAACTGCAAAAAGTACAAAAATTCGACTTTATCGAATATTTTCGAAACAGTTACTTTTTCGTTAATACTAATCAATATTACTTGTAGAACATGTAATACTCCATAATAAAGATTTTAATAATTTTTCTCGCGTGACTAACCATTTTCATCAAAAAGCGTCCTCAATGAAAAGTAATTGAAACCACACGGATTACAGAGCAGGGCTGAATGTAAATTTATTGTTCAAAATAATATAGTCAGTAATCTAAACAATAGACGAGAAGCATTTTTGTTGAAGACAATTTGAGTATCTTTAGGAATACTTTAATAGTCTTTTTGATAAGCATGTGCCCTTGAAGTCGATAGTTATAAAAAATAAGGAATGCCCATGGATTACGGCTAATATTCAAAATTCTATTAAAAAACGTAACAAACTTCAGAATATGTGGGAAAGGTGCCCCACTCCAGATAACTGAGAAAAGTTTCGAATTGCGAGAAATATCTCAGTTCGGCCCATTAAACAGTCTAAAGCACGATTTTGTAATCTCAAAATTAAATGCGTCTCTTCCTCCTAAAGAGCTGCGGAGGAACTTAAATGCAATAGGTATTGGTGAGAAACATTTTTTTCTCTCTAACTCTGCTTCTGCTCCAAGTGCTAATACTGATTTTTCTGATTATTCTGAAAATCTAACTTTTAACAGTAAGCGAGAATGATGTGAGAAAGTCATTGTTAAACATTAAATCTAATGCAATAGGTGAGGATAGAATTTCATTGAAATTCATCAAGATTATTCTCATACACATATATTAAACCATTGTTGTACCACATCTTTGTGTCCTTTATCTTGGAATGGGGCTCTTGTAATGCCCGTGGCAAAAAAATCGACTGCAAGTGAAGCTAGTGATTACAGGCTTATCGGTATTTTATCTTGTTTGGCCAAAGTGTGTAGAGTCCTTTTGGCAAATCAAATGGTAAATTTTCTTAATGAAAACAATTTAATATCTCCATTGCAATCTGGTTTTGGAGCTGAGCACAGCCGTGCCACTGCTACTGTTAAAATATTTGATGAAATGAGATCACTATATGGTGAAGGACATATAACACTTCTTTGCTTGCTTGATTTCTCAAAAGCATTTGATAGTGTCAACCTTAATGTGCCAGAAACTGCAGCATATATATGGTTTCAGTGACAGTGCTATACGTCTCTTAAAGAGTTATGTGTCTTATCGAGTTCAACGAGTTAAGGTTGGTGATAAATATTGTGAGTACAAAAATGTTTGTAGTGGTGTACCCCAGGGTTCGGTTCTTGGTCCTTTGCTATTTGTGATATTTATAAATGATATCTTTAGAGTCTGTAAATACTTATTCATGCATGCTTATGCTGATGACGTGCATATATATCTCTCTAATAGAATTGGTTTCCTAGATGACTTAAATTTTAGGATAAAAGAGGATCTTGATTTGATAAGTAATTGGGCACTACGAAACTGCTTTCAGTTGAATGATATCGAAAGATAGAATCATTGTTGAGGATATTCCTGATTTGTCTATAGGCACTGAGATGCTTAAGTTCGCAAGAAGTGGAAAAAGTCTTGGTTTTTATATAAACTCTTCGTTGACATGTACTGATCATATAAATAATGTGGTATGAAAATATATTATGCTCTACGCAATCTGAGAGTGTCTCCAACTCCAATAGAGCCGCCCTATCAAAGACAAAAATGGAAATCTTTTAACATCTGCGGACGACCAAATAAAGAGATGGAAAGTGTATTTTTGTGATATACTAAATCCCATGTCTACCACATCCCCTCAACCAGAATCACCAACTACAACTGCCGCAGTGACTCGCAGTAGTAGTCGAATACAAACACCACCGCCTACAATCGATGAAATAGTGAAAGCTATCCAAATCATGAAAAACAACAATGCCGCCCGAAGGCATGCCCCATAACATCAGCTAAAATTCACTTTCCTCTGCTCACGAAGAGCGTTTGCCAGAAGATCAGAAGATTGGCTATATGGCATGTTAGTCAAAAGGTGACCTAAGCGAGTGCCGGAACTATAGAGGCATTACCTTGCTCTCAGTACCATCAAAAGTATTTACGAAAGTGCTTCTAAACAGGGTACGCGAAAAACTTGATTCGGCCATCCGAAGGCAACAAGCAGGATCCCGGCCAAACCGATCATGCGTGGATCAAATCAACACCCTCAGAATAATTGTCGACCAATCATGCGAGAGGCGTGCTGCACTTCAATTTGTCTTCGTAGACTATAGCGCTGCCTTCGACAGTGTCTCCCGAGAAAACAGCTGGGTTTCACTGCAACGAAGAGGTATTGCCGCAAAGGCCATAAACTTAGTACGTGCACAACATGAAGGCTTTAAATGCAGTGTGTTACACAACGGGTTGTTGTCACCGACATTCACCACTAATTCAGGCGTACGGCAGGGGTGTCTACTATCACCATCACTCTTCCTTATCGTTCTTGATGATATCCTAGTTAAAGCTCTTAATAAGGCCAAAAGGGGTATCTAATGGAACTTTACCGAACATCTGGAAGATCTCGACTACGCTGACGACATCTGCCTCTTATCGTCCAAACATTCAGATATGCAAAGCAAAATTGAAGACCTTGTCTTGGAATCACAAAAGGCCGGCCTAAAAATCAACGTATTCAAGACTAAAAGCATGAAGCTAAACGCAAACCGGAATTACATCACGTTTAGAGCTGGCAGTGATGACATCGAAAACGTCGATAGCTTCATGTATTTAGGCAGCATTATCTACATGGATGGTGGAGCAAAAGAGAATATCAACTCAAGGATAGCAAAAACAAAAGGCGCGTTTGCTGAACTAAACAAAATATGGTCTTTATCCGTTATATCCACTAAAACGAGAATGCGCATTTTTGATTTGAATGTGAAATCGGTTTTGTTATATGGGTGCGAAACATGACTTGTTACTGAACAACTAACGAACAAGCTGCAAGTATTCATCAACAAATGCTTAAGGCGTATACTAAAGGTTTGGTGGCCTTGCACTATATGAAATGCCGAGCTACATCAAAAATGCAATCAGAGGACTATAGCAAACGAGGTCAAGCTGCACAAATGGAGATGGATTGATCACACTCTCCGAAAACCACACAGCAAAGTTTGTCGCCAGGCTCTTGAGTGGAACCCAAAAGGCAGTAGAGGGCGTGGTAGACCCAAAACCAACTGGAAAAGGTCGTTGAAAAAGGAAATCTATGAATCGGGAAAGACGTGGCAAGTAATCAAAGTCATCGCAAGGGATCGCGACGAATGGAGATGTTTCATATTGGCCCTATGCTACTCCTAGGAGTTAAGCGAGAATACATACAATCTGAGAATGTCAGCTGATTTTGACACCATCCAGCATTGTTCCTATAATTACTTACTCTGAAATAGTTTACAGTAAACTCGACTCAAGTTCCCAACTTAAGCTACAAATAGCATTTAATCATGCTACGCGGTATGTTTACTGGCTTCGCAAGTTTGATCATACTTATATCTCAGTTTAATAAAAACATCCTTGGTTGCAACCTAGCTAACCTAGCTAAGGTTCAAAAACTGCATATTTTTACACAAGCTAATTCATTCAAAAACTCCATCCTATCTACATATATGAAAAATTACAATTTAGTCAACTACAAAGAAGTCATATGCTCATTATACTCCACGGAATTCAATAATTCTGAAATTGAAATTGCATTATAATTTCATCAACATGAAATATTTGTAGGACAGCAATCTTTTAGGTAAATGTACTGATTGAACTGTACTTAAACAGTTCAAACTTTACCTGATAAGGACACGTGACATATCAGAGAAAAATAAAAATACATTTTCATAAGAAATTTATTTCCTACAAATTAAAATGTAAATTGAATAGAGGCTGCGATATGGTGGCTCATTTATGACGGCAACAAAAAAGAGACAAAGATTAATAAGTGAAATTTTTAATGTTGAATTATTATAAACATACATATATTGCAATGTTAATGAGTACTTAGTTAGGGGTGCTTATTAACAGTCACGTTTTTGCATAAACAACTCAGTCGCATATTAATCAAATTTCTTAATCAGCACAAGACAGGCGCAATCAAATCACATTTCAAGTTCAAGGCATCAAATTAAACTATTTTTAATTACAAGCATACAAGTACTAATTGAAAGTTATTATGGAAATTATAAAAATATTTCTATGATTAGGTGTGTGCGATATGCTCCTCAGTATGGCGCATCATTCCTTCAGCGTCAGACATGTGACTGTGTTTACAAATTTTGTTTGAACTTTCTAAATTAGAAATTTCATTTCATATTCTTATCAGGCGTTAAACTCTTAATAAGTAACGTTCCACCTCAGACGCATGGGCTGTTCTATATTATATAATTCCCATGCTATTCCGAATACATTTTGTTCAAATGTTTGCGATTTTTCTTTATTTTATTTTATTTGCGAAAACCTTTTGCTCGTTTTATTTGCACCTTAATTGACTTTTTTATAAATTTAATTTTTTTTTTCTATTTAAATAAATTTTTTTTCCTGATATTGAGTTTTGATTTTAGTTTTGTTTTTTTATTTAGTAGAAATTTAGTAATTTAATCGCTAAATCGTACGCCGACGTAAGCAAAAATCACACATTTGTTGTCGGGCACGTGGAGTAGTAGGCCCGCCTTGCGCGAATTGTTGCGAAAATTAATGAAATCAATATACAGAGTATGGCATTCAAATTTAATGTATTGCAAACAATTTGGAGAATGAGTTTGCAATTTGAAAAACGTATGCATTTATCAACAAAAGACCTCAAAAAAAAAAAAAACCACGCGTTGATCTATTAGCAAGCAACATAATTATCATTTGATATATATACGTACATCGAAATGTATATTAGTTGGGAAACCTAGAGTTCTGTGTGACTAATACTTGTGACGGATATTAAGTTTGAATATTGTCTGAACGATATTGATTTTGCACACTTAACATAATTTTGCCATATGGATAAAATCTATATATAAATATGCAAGACGAAAATTTGTCCTACCTATTTTACTATGTTAGAAATGGAGCACGACTTTGAAGTGTACACCATTAGAAAGGTATTTATGTGTAGATGTGCACAAAGTTCAAATTATTTTAATATTTTGCTATTAACCCAGGTAAAATTAAATACAAGTTTTTCAATATTAGCAACAATAAAATACCCGGTTACACAGAGCTGAAAATAGGATACAGCACAAAGAAAAAAACAAAAAGCTGACTGACACTGACTTCATGTTTTTTGCTTTCTTTACGTTTCACATTTGTCATTGTACCAGGGATGATAAATGAGCTTTTCTATTTTGTACCAAATAAATAGCAAAAAAAGTACAAAAACTGTCCAAAAAGTATCAATATTATTTAATACATTTGTGTTCGAATTTTGACCATTTTGCGATTTTAGTATACATAAGTGTTTGATTACTTAATTAATGTCAGATCAGACCTCATGCGACAAACTATGTACATACTTACAAGGTTATTCTTTATGCGAGTTAACTTAACTGTTTGAATGCATTGGCGTAGCGATCATATTTGCTGCCTAGTGCAAACTTTATGTGACCTTAAAAAATTTCCTGAATGTAGCCATCTAAGTAATGCCCCAGACAGACGACAGCTTAAATCTAGATTACTTATAGACGTAATATTCTGAATCTTTTTATTGCATGATTTTAGGCATTTTTTGATGTTTTAGAGTTTTTTGGCCCCTGAATTGGAAAATTTTCTTTTAGTCAATGTCTATGTATTAAAAAACTGCCTTAAATCATCCAATAAAAAGATTCACATTATGACGTCTATAATCTAAATTTAAGCTGTCGTCTGTCTGGGGCATAAGTCTTCTAGTGCCCTCTAGAGCATGGCGCTCGAGGCAGTGGCCTTCCTAGTACAAAAAAAAAAAATAAAAAATTGAACATATTTTTCAACGTTAAATTAACAATCCTAGCATGTTAAATTAACAGTTTTACCAAATCAAATAAGTTGCATATAAGCAAAAACTCTAATAGAATGAAATAATATATCGGTAGCATCCCTGTATGACCACGGACTATTCCAAAACTAGTTTGGAAAATACATCATAGGCGTGACCGACTAGTTCAAATCTGGCCCCATCACATATTGATAAAGTTCTATTTACATTTCACATTGCATTTGTTGGACGTAACCAATTGTCTCTTCATGCATTACATTCAGACCTGAAAAAGGTCAATTGTTTCCTTCTGCATTATATTGAGACCAGAAAAAGGTCAATTAATCCAGAATCAATTTCAAAAAATTTGATTTAAATATAAATTTCACACAAAAATGTTAGAAACTTATACAGCCGATATAGAGCCTCTTGATATTTACGCTAAAGGAGTTGCAGCAAAAAGTGCCATTCGGTTGAAGGAATCTGGCGTCTGGACTTCAAAACTTTATGGCCATAGTAGTATTTTTGCACAATTCCCTGGCTGCGATATTGATGTTGGAACTGATTACATCACTCCCACTCTCATGTTCTCAACCAACTTTCAAGTGAAAATATCTGAAGGAAGTGGTTGGACTTCGATTCTAAATTCCAAGGGAATATTCACTGATGGCTATTTTGCTCACTCAAAAATGGAGTCTGGTACTGGGTCTGGGGTTTATTCTAAGGATTTGCATAGCAGCGAATCTTTTGCTCTACCTCTCTACTGCAGTGTATTTCAAGTGGAAATTCTAGCTGTCTGGAAAGCATGACACTTTTGTCATTTACGTTGATAGTCAGGCGGCCATTAAGGCTCTTAGTTGCAACACCACTAAGTCTAGCTTAGCCTTAGATTGCAGGAAAGCCCTATGTGAAGTAGGGCTCCTATGTAATCTTACAATATGTTGGGTTCCTGAACACAGCAATTTCATTGGCAATGAGAATGCTGACGAACTTGCTAGGAAAGGATCTTCAACTGACACAATTTCCGAGAGCTATATTATGAAACCACTTGCATTAATTAGAGCCATTATGACTCAAAATGTATTTTATGGACTAATTTTAGATGGTCTAATTTAACAACATGTTCTACGTCAATGGCGATATGGCCACTTTATGACGCAAATAGAACAAGAAAAATTATCTCATTAGACAAGCAAACCCTCAGAATCTTAATTGGTGTCATTACAGGACACTTTTTTGTAGATGGGCACGCCTCAAGGATGAGGCTTACCGACGTAGATGATCTTTGTAGAAGCTGTAAAGATCCTGATGTCGAAGAGTCTATTTTTCATTTCCTTTGTGAATACCCAGCGTTGGCTAACCGTAGTTTTAAGGTGTTCGAAAGTCATTTTTTCGACTCTCTTGAAGATATCGCTCAGAAGAGTCCCAAATCCATTTTGGAGTTTATAAAAATTTCTAAATGGCTCATATAGATTGACAACGAAGTTATATATCGGGTATACAATGGGCCCAATCGCGGCCTAAGTTATGATAGCAACTGCTATCTCCCGCGCTAACCTAACCTAACCTATACAGTCGATATACTTGTTGTATATTTCTGAGCATTGTATATTTTTCTACCACGGTACGTTGATACATGTTTCATTTTCTGCACCGAAAACTCTTCATACAAATTGTGTTTAATTATAAGAAACTGAAAAATTGGAGTTGAAAATTTCATAGTGGAGGTTTTGAACTTGGGCCTTTCCACGCAGCGCAAGTCATTATACCGATACAGTATCAATTGCTCTATAGTGGACGAACTGCCAAGCACTACGTAGTCACTAACGTTGGTCTTGGTTACTCGTATAACTTAAGTCTTGGTCTTGATCTGGATCTTCGAAATAAAAAAATTATTAAAAAAATTCCTAGAGGGTTCGGAATATACAAAATTTTTAAGCCTCATTTTTTCAAATCATTTGGGTTTTTAAAATGCCAAATTGAGATATGTTTTTATGTTCATAAGTGGCGTGACTATAAATGACCAAGAACAAATAACAGTCTTGGTCTTGTTTGTCACCTCGACCAAGCAAGGTCATTAGAATCTAACACTGATATTATAACAGCGTCTTGATCTCAAAAATTACCAAGACCTAGACTCAAGACCGAAATTTCACTTATAGCTATAAAAAAGTGCTACACCCACTATGCTCACCACGCTTTTTTCAAATATGTAACAAAAGCCATTGAAACTTATTATATATTGGCAATTATTTTACCAAAATAACAATAAAAAATAAACTTACGTTCAAAGGTGATCAGCATATTGAAGCAGTTCTTTTTTCTCAGCAATATAGTTGGATGTACACTTCTTTATATGAATGTTTGTTTTTTAATCACTTGAGTATTTTTATGAAATCGAGTTTGTTACAACTTCACTTTAGCTTTGTTTATGTTTGATATCTTGAATAATACCAAAAATTTCACTATTTAATATATAAGATTTAATATTCAAAAGGTAATGTTACGGTAAATTAAAAACAATTATATATTAAATATATTAACTGTATGTATATGGTGCGTTTATTTTCATTTCAAAACACTTTAAACACTTTTTCTTAATATTTCTTTGTACAATGATCTGATATATCTGATGTACAGTTTAAAGCCACGTTTCGAGCACAATTAAAAGCGAATTTACAAAATTATTTCGTTTTCATCAAGTTACTTTTACGTATATGAAATATAAATGAAATTCAATATAATTAATGTATTCATGTGTTGTGAAAAGTTCATCATTAGCAAAGATGCGACTTGAGCCTGGTTCAGTAACTGAGTCGTCGGGGTTTAACAAAAAAAAAATTTTACAAAAATGATAAGAGTCAATTAAAAAAGAGCACACAGAAAACTGTGATTAAAATGTGCTCTTACATATTAGAAAATGAATGAGAAATGCACAGAGTAAAAGGCCTATGTAAGCAATGACTTATCACAAACAGTACTCGTATATGCCTAGGATACACAAAATGTGTGATAAACTTCATATGTCTCTGCATACAAACAGTAAAAGTTATCATCATGAAAATAGAAATTGAAAATTTATATAGGAAATGATAATGCGTATTTGATTTACTTGTAAGTAGACATACTCGTACATACATACGTATATTTTAAAATTTTATAGATAAAAGTTCAAACACGTGGCGACCTCTATTGCCGAAAAAATTGAATTACAAATGATAGTCCAATAAAAATTGTAAACAAAATTGAAAAAACAAAATAACTAATTAGAACAAAGCACATTAATGAGGTAGCTACGTGCCAAAAACGAAAGAAAAAATAAATAAAATAAATAAAATAAAAAAAGAACAGCATATGCCCTCCCAAACGGCTGTTCGGGATAATATGGATTGTATATTCAATTTATGTCGAAAGTATAAAAAAGATATTGATTGCTTCAACCAAGGGTATCACTTAATGATGTTCGTAATAAAAAAATACATCATTCACATATTACTAGGACGCAAAGTGATTGTGTAAAATTTGTAATTGAAAAAAATTTATTATTAACATAAAATATTTAATCATTTTGTTGTAAGGGAGCATGAAATGAAAATAAAAATGAAAAGATCATTGTTTTTCTACGCTTACTTCCTTTTGCAGACAAAAAAGTTGATAGTAAGATTCATGCAGGCATTGAAATTTACACTAGTAAACAAAACATATGATAGATAACACTGTACTAGTTGAAAATTTAGTCTGACGAGAAATAGGTCATTCTTACCTAATTCGGGCATGGGCAATTCATTGGTGTAAATCGTTTTGCTGGATTGTTTCATCGCCCCATACAAAAAGTTCAAAACAACATTTTGTCTAGAAAGTGGTGTTTGTCATAACGGATCTCTTATTAAATAGTGATGAATGAATGATTTTTCATCAAAAGTATATTTTCCTGTTCAGGATATATTAATTGGCAATGGAGTTGCTAGTTTTTTTTATCAATTTATCGAAAACTTCTTAGCTTTATCTTTAATTTTTACCGAATTTCCTTATAGAGTGAGCGCTAGAAGGACTTGAGTATGTAAAATATGAGCACCGAAAACTGAGCTGAAATTCTCATAAGTCTGATGCTGTCAGGATCTGCGGTGGTCCATGTTTTTAAGCTCCTGCCTACAAATGACTGAGCAAAAAATAAAATTTTACTAAAAATCGGAAGAAATTCACGTTAAAGTCCAATAAATTGATTAAAAAATTAGCAATTCGAATGCCCATTAACTCATTACGAACTGGAAAATATACTTTTGGTGAAAAATCATTGGTTTATCAGAACTTACTAAGAGTTCTTTATGAAAAACACCTTTTTCCACGATGGACAAATTTCTCTAGAAAACAAGAAGGTCGCCCAAAAGCTTAGTCCGATGACAGAAAGTTTTTCTTCCTAAACGTCAGTTGCTTTGTATTGAAACAGCATTTTCATTAAAAAAAATGTCGCATAAGTTTAGGAGCTTATTTTTTTACTGCATCAATGTTGCATTTCATAACGCCGAAATACAATATGTTGACAATGCATGGCAATCATCGCATCAGTAACGAAGTTGATGCTTTTTATAAACTTTGCTTCGAATAAATAAATAGTAATAGAAGTCCTAAAATTATGCAACATTTTGTGCATGAAAATGTTGTAGCAATACAAAGCAACTGACGTTTAGGAAGATGACCAAACATTACACTGGTCAAGACTAAATTTGACGAAGGTCGACGAGTGATACAAGAAATGATTGCTGACGTTTTGGGGTTAAACGTCATGGCTGTGCTTTGAATATTGCAAAACGATTTACTGCTCAACGATCTCATAAATTTCAAATGAGATGCAAAAAGAAGCTCCATTACGTTTTGCCTAATATTTCCTAGACAAATTCAAAAGCGAACGTCCTAGCAATTTCAATAAAATTATGAAAGGTGACGAAGCTTGGTTTTATAAATATGACGTGGAAATCATGCAATAGTATATAGTATGGGGTGAATTCTTTTGTTAAAGCAAGACAAAAAAAGTCAGCAACAAATTATTGCCAATAGCTTTATTTTTCAAGAAAATTTTCCCCATCCAGAAATTTTTTTTTGCGATTGCAAACAAGGGAATAAGAGAACAAATTCTCGAGAATATTTATTTGCGATAAGGCCCAATATATCTGGCAAACGAAGCAAAATTACGATATTTTTTTTTTATGCCGGAAAGCAAATTTGCCGACATGATTTTTTAAAGTTTCTGGAAATTAAAACCAAAAGGTTTATAATAGCATTTTACACCAATTTATAAATGCTGTACAGACAACCTCCTACCACAACTTTTTTTCCTGACAAACTTTCAGGTGGTAGTACCTAAAAGGTATAGTTGAGCTATTTTAAATACGTTCCTTAATTATACATATATGGGTCAAAATTGAATACAGGTACTGGATCAGGAAATTTTTCCGAGTATATGGAACTAACAAAATCGTACAGACACCCAAACGACTGTACTGTCTTTCAGGCAGAAGTTTATGCTGTTCTTAAAGTCACAATTTCTTGGAAGCGTTGGTATTTATTCACCTTGATAGCCAGGTGGCCATCAAAGCAATTTCATTAAATCACATTACTTCAAAACTTGTACTAAGCTATTAAGAAGGTTCTTTTGCGATATTTGTAAGGACTATAGTATGACACTTTGCTGGGTTCCCGGTCATAGTAATTGCTGATGAACTAGCTAGGAAAGGTTCAAGCCAGAATATTCTTTTAGCTGACCTATCAACAAGAAAACACATTAGCGTTATCACGGGAACAATCGAAAGTAAATGTATTCAGCTTGCTTATTCCAGACGGGTAAATCTACAAACTTGAAATCATATTAGTTCAATTTATTTTGTCATCCTTAAGTATGAATCGAACTAAATTATTTATAGTTATGGAGAAAAATAATGTGCGTAACTTAATTTGTGCTATTACTAGAAACTGTGGCATAGAAAACCATACATTTGTAGAAGTCATTTCTTTGGTCATTTCAATTTCGAACCGCTTGGCTCACTATCTGAATTGTGTCTTAAATCCATATGGTAGTATATGTATGTATATCAACATGCATTTGGTTCTCCTAGAATTACTTTGTTAAAGCTCTTTGTGTCGGGTACACAATGAGGTCAACTCCGGGGCCTAAGTTAATGATGACAACATGGTCATCCCACGGATTTCACCTAACTAAGCCTACATAAATCATTAAACTAATCAAAATTTTCTTCAAATTTGTTTTGTTGTTAGTGTGCCGCCAAATTTTGATATTATTAAAAATGTGCCGTAACAAAAAAAAGGTTCAGAATCACTAGGCAAGAGATAAGTAAAGACATATTTGAATAAAAAGGAGATAAAATTTCCTTTAAAATGCTTTATAAAAAAATTTCTAAGGTTATAAATTTACCGTAATATGGCCACTCGAAAATGAAAATTTTGTTTATGTGGTCGGAAAAACGATTTTTACTTAAAACCAAGGCGTCTAACGAAAAAAGTGCATGAAAAAATGCTTAGAATTGTCCAAGGAATATGTGTGAATTTTTTAGAATTTTTTGGAACTTTTTAATTTTTTTCCTGATACATTTTTTTCGTGACTGTCACAGTACAAAAACTTGATATATTAGACTATCTAAAAAACCTATCAGACCTATCTTTCAAGAGTTATCTGATTTCTTTCAGAAAATGCATGCTTTTTAAATACCTACAATTAATGCTGATTTTTTGTTAATTTTTTGATAACTTTCGAATGTTAAATTTCCGATGAAGATGAAAAGTTAACAACTTGAGAAAAATGTCATAAATACATATGGCTTAGATAAGAAATTAAGTACTTATAATATTGATGCTCGGTGTTAAATATAAAATTAAATGCTCATATACATCAACGCTACTACGAAAGCATTGTAATGATAACGAAATAAATGCGGAAAGTCATTTAGTATACGTAAGTAGTATAAAAATACTACAAGAAAAAAAAACAATAAATGACGAAAGAAGAATTCCATTTTAATTTGGCGTAAAATTAAGTAGGTTAATTTTTTGTGCCAATTAAGTTATGATTAGGAGCTAATATTGATTGAATTGTATTAAAAGTGAAAGAAGAGCTCCCAACAAATGGTTGCGCTAAAACAGATGTTATTGAATTACATACATATATCAGTTAATATAAATTTTTGTATTTAATTTTAAAATAAAAAGTGTTTTCTTTCAATATGCTTGACTGGACAATACGCGAAACCTTCAACAGCAATGAAGACTAAGTAACATTGTATTTACATGGGGTGTTATCAATTGTAAACATTAACGAAGTGCCCTTGAAAATTTGTTTTCTTTTTTATAAAAATGAAAATATGTACGTGACATACATTGAAAAACATTTTAAAGGAATGAGTTTAAAATTTTTGAAAGAATAATATGGATCATTTTAGAAGCAAAATTCAAGTCTCTTGTGGAATGACTTCAGCTTTAAAATTGAGTACAGATCAAAGTTCACAAAGATCATTATTTTTGAGTAAACAAATTTTTTCTAATGCTAAGAAATGTCAAAGACCCCAAGTCGCCATTTTTATCAAAAGAAAAAAAAAAACAACAATCAAAGTATAGATAAAATAATTATGAAAAAACTTTAAAAACACTATAAATTGTGCATCTCAAAAAACTCGCTATAATTAAGTATGCTGCATTTTTTCACTCTGAACTTCATTATTTAAAAAAATATCACCAAAATCACTTTGCTCAATATTTTTATGAATATTTGTTACACATTTTGTTTTTTTATATATTGATTTTGTACCACTTGTCACTTTGTTTGTTTCTTACAAAATATCAACAACTTTAGTTTTTGGTTTTTAAAATTTTAAATGCATAGAGCTTTAGAAAAATTTCCAAACAAAAATGTTTTTTTTTTTTTTTTTTGTTTTTATGTAATTTCCTTGACCGCTTTTTTCATTTAGAATAGAATCATCAAATTTGACAATAAACGTGAGCCAAAAAATGAGAGCGAAAGAACTGTCACATGGTTCAGTCACTTCCTCTGCTCTTATATGACCAACAACGGATCGAATGCCGGAATCGAGAAAGTTAAATTATTTACATAAAAATATGAAATGAAGAGAAATTAAAATAAAAAGTAGTAGGGGAAAATATTGAGAGCAATTTTCAGTACGCATAAAAGTCATTTTTATAAGTGAAATCTTTTTGTTTTATTATTCTGGATTAAAAAGAACATTAACGTGCTCTCATTTTGAGTATGCATAAGAAGTGAGGCGTGTTCCAGCAATGCAACATAATCTTATGTAGTTTATTTATGATAATAATTTGTTGTTTGTTTTTAAATATTTTTATAATCTTTATTAGGGTGTGTAATTTTTTTTTTTTTTTTTTGGTTTTTCTCAAATCAGCTATTCCATGCCCAGCGTGAGAAGAATTGACCTCAACATCTCGTATATCGCTGAAATTTGTTGGTACATGCATAGTTTCGTTTTATGATAAAACTGTTAAAAATGGCATGTGGAATTTTGATGGGTGCACAAAGTAAAAAATCGGTAAATTATGACAGACGCTACTTCAAATAATTTTCCATAACTCGAACATTGCTTAACCAATTTGCATGTTCAGACCATTTTTGGAAAGGCATTAAATCAAACTCTAAGCAATAGGCAAGTTATTGTCACTAAATTTAGTACATTTTAATTGTACTTAAGTAGTACATTTTAGTACAAAATTTAGTACTTTTTTGCCGAATGTGGAAAAAAATCTTACCTATTGCTTAGTCTGATTTAATACTAAATTTAGTACTTTTTAGTACTAAAATTACAAAAAACGTTTCATGGCCTATTTTTTAGTACTAAACTTAGTACTTTTTTAGTACTAAAGTTTAAAAAAACGTTTAGTAGCCTACTTTTTAGTACTACATTTAAAATTCGAAAAAGGTTCCCTTTTTTTAGTACTAAAACTACAAAAAACGTTTCATGGCCTATTTTTTAGTACTAAACTTAGTACTTTTTTAGTATTAAAGTTTAAAAAACGTTCCATAGCCTACTTTTTAGTACTAAATTTAGTACTTTTTTCGTACTAAAATTCAAAAAACGTTTCCTCTTTTTAGTACTAAAATTAGTAATTTTTTAGTACATAAATTACATAAAAACGTTCCATGGCCTATTTTTTGATCTTCGAAATTACCTTTCATATGAACCCAAAATCAAAATGTTCTGCTTTACAATTTTGGTGTAATGAGTTTTTTGACACTTCAAAACATGAAATCGACCAATACGGCTTCACAAAATTGCCCCTAACTTTAGCATTTCTTAATCGATTTTCATGCGGTGACCTATTTTGGAAAGGTAGTGAATAAAACCAGGCATAATTTGAAAGCAACTTTTTTTTTTTTTTTTGTTGTTTGAACTTTACAGTAAAGTAAATATATTTTTTTTTTTTAATATAGCTTAAGCTTTTAAAAAAAAATTACTATAAGGGAAGATGGGGTAGATTCGTACAGTTTCTACTTTATGGCTAAAAATAAAGCAAGCTACCAGCTTTTTCAAAATAACTAGTATGCAGTAAAATAAGTACAATATTAAGCTTTTAATGTAGTGTAAGCTAAAGACGGTCCGATTTATCATTTAAGAGCAATAACAGACTTTCTGAAGATACTCAAAATGTACGAATGTGCCCCATATGCGGGGTACTTTCGTACATAACGTGGGGTGTACGTGCAACGGTGAATGCAGCAATTAAGGCGATGAAATCGTATGTGGATCGAATGAAAGAGTATCCTCATGAAAGTATAGAACATCTTTCGCATGCAGATCTGCCATAGAACTTGACTGGGAAGTCCCAACAGATGCAAAATCTTCGTCGCTGCACAAAAGTTTGTTAAATGGCCATATTCTTGTTATTTCAAATGCACTTGTAATATTTTTACCATGACACGATTGAAAACTTTATCCAGACTTGGAATATTGTACATAGTAGGAACTTTTCCATGGTTATTGATATTCCAATTGCTGAATGCAGTTCTCAGTTTTCAATTAAAAGACCCAATCAAGCCTCTATTGGTTGGAGACGGTGTGAAAAGTGTGAAAGAAGTAAGGAATAAACTATCCCGTTGCCCCAAGCATAATTAACTGCATCTATTGAGAAATGACTTTCATAGCTGTCGACTAGCGGTGTATTAAGGTTATCTTTGGAGTATTGCGTTTGCTTTTAGACGTGTTTCAGTAATTCCATGAATTAATTGGTAATTATACATCGGCTCTTAATTTTGTTATACTAAATAAATTGAAATTACGCTTCATAGGGGTAAATTTGTGTGTACGAATGTACCCCGTAACCATTAGCACGAATGTGCCCCCAACTGATCAATATAGATTGTTGTTATTTCTATTAAAACTATTAGCAAAATTGCAAAATTAGTAAGCACACAGTAAAATAGCATATCTTTTTTTGAACTAACAGAAGTATTTTAAAATTTTAGCATAAAGTTATTACCATTAAACGAAGTTAAAGTCAGATAAGAAAATTACATTTGCACTGGAAAAACACACAAAGTCTTTTTTCGGCCAAGTCAACAAACGTACCACCGCCACATTTCACAAGCTAAATGGCTGCAAAAGCACCAATATTGCATGTGAAGAAGCGGACATGCTAACTTCTATAGTTTTCGAAATAAAGCCACTGTACGAAGGTGCCCCGTGTACGAATCTACCACGTCTTCCCCTACTGTTATATTTTGTGAAACATCTAATTTGACTAAACCAGTAAAATAAAATTTACTATATTGTTGTCACTATTCTGACTTGAAATTCTAGTAAAATTTTGCTTGAAATGTTGTAAGTACTTAGCACAAACTATTTTTTTTTTCCCTTGGGCCATATGATAAGATTTTCGTGTGCAAGAGAAAAAATAACTTTTGACTTTTTTAAAATTTTCTGAGATAAATTCAACTTCTTTTCTAAAAGGTGTATATTTAATTTATTTACCGATGCAGCTGCATTTCAATACTATTTAAACACTTTTTTTTGCATGTTGAAATTTTCTGTGTCTTTTTTTTCCTTAGGACTCCTTTTAAGAAGTTTAAGCTCTCCATTTACATACTCTTATGTTCATACCTGCAGATCAATTGTATGTATGTATTCTCCTTTAACTCCTAGGAGAAGCATAGGAGCATACCCCTGCGGGTAAGGACCCCTGCGGGTAAGGGATCAGAATATGCCCGAGGTAAGCATGCTTGTCGTATAAGGCGAATAAAAGCGGGTGACCAGCCATGGTGTGGAAGGGTGTAGCGTTGGACAGCATTGCGCCTGGAAAGAAAAACACACAAGGCCCGTAACTGGCACTGACAAGGCGAGTCCATGCCGCCTTAAAATAAGTATCTTGTCGAAATCCTGAAGCGTCTGACCCAAAGTGGGCGGCTCCCAGGTCAGCGTCTGTTCCAGATTGGGCGGCTGAAATTAAAAGTGAGTTTGGCCATTATAGTTGCAGCGCTTGCCGGATCCAGCTTTAAGCTTATAACTTACTGCGTGGGGCGTTGCAGAGAAGATTACACTAATGAAGCATGGCTCGAAAAACGATGGAAAACAACTCTCCAAGTGGTACCCACCAGAGTGTGGTTAATCCACCTGCCTCGGCAGCATGCACATCGGATTTGGAGGTGCAAGAAACATGCATAGTTAGGAATGATTCTCCTATAACTGGAACCAATATGGTTCGCAAATCAATTAATATATTCATTTCTTAATATATAAGAATACATTAAACCACATGCAGAATTTTATCGAATTGAAAAACTTTAAAATACGTAACTCCAATCGAAAACGAAAAGGACTACTTTAAGATTTCAAGTATTCAAATGGAATCTAATTCTATCTATCTACCATCGTATTATTAAATAAAAACTAAAAGTCATTGCTCCACTCTCCTACCCTTAAAATTCATGAAATGTTAATGTTCCGCGCATGTGAAACATTAATAGCACCATAATTTAAAACATGTGCCATTTCCCGCCGCAATAAATTCATATTGATGTAATGTTCGACAATAATGCAAAGCTAAGAAACAGTGATGAAACCCTTTGATTGAGCAATACGCGGAACTGTCTGTTTTGACATCACCCGCAATTACAATTAAAATTGCAATTACAATCACAATTAAAGCACTAAACCAATTATTAAGGCGTTTATTTGAATAACTACTAATTTATTGCTTGCACATACCAAGTAGCAAATGCAAAAAGTACTCCCAAGACAAATTAAAAATAGGGAAATTATTTTTTGTTTTAATGACTACAAATGATAGACTCAATTACCAACTAATAAAAAAAAAAAAAATCAACTCTAATCAAATCCAGTGATCAGTCGTTAAAGTGTTGATATAATGATAGGGTAAATTAGGTAAATGAATTTAAAAAACCTAGGACTGCGTCTATTGGTAGCTACTTATCTCATTTACTAGATAAAAACAAGATTTGGGTCTAAGAACACTACTGCTATGTAAACACTTGTCTATACTCAAAAAAACGTCTGCAATTTTGACTTTCTGTAAATTTTAAATGGATTCAGAACTGCGGATAAAACAGACCTCATTCCCTTTAGTACAAAATTGTTACTGAGTACAAAAATTGAATTGGGGTGACTGTTTTTATTTAGTTGACTCCTTAATTTGTAATATGTACTTTCTAATGTTCTTTAAGGAAATCAAAAACATTATGTTTGCAGAATCAAAGATAAATAAATTTTAAAATATATAAAATGAAGAAATTTGATATTTTAGATGGTTGCTTTAAGAAAATAAATTAAATTGTAAGTTAGCACTGAGTTAGGTGCACGTGCTTTAGGAATTAGGGACTAATGCAGTGTTTCTAAAAGTATAAAGAATTACCATAATATAAGGGTTATGATGCTCATATTCCGCACTAATCGTCTCCGGATAAATCAGTCCTTATGAAAAATCATATATTCGATCTCAAAATTGAGCTGTAAGACTTACAATCGTTCTAGAAGTAGAGAAAACCTTCACATGCCGAAATTCGGTACACTTTCCTTATAAGTCCATACTATTTTAATGAAGAATTCCATACTTAATTTCGTAGTCGAGCGTTGTAAAGTATTGACGATTTATTGCCTCAGCCTCCTGGAAACTTAATGATGCAATTTTTGTTTTTTAGATACTCAGCCTCATAAACTCTTTTTGTCTCTTAAACGGCCATAAAATTGTATGGACTCAGATACAAAAAAAAAAAAAAAATGTTGTGCCGAAAATAGTGCATTTTTCTTCCTTCGTGAGCAGAATCACCCATGTATTGTTTGGAGCAAACTGTCAAATGTAACTTATCTGATAAAATTTTAAATATCTCGAAAAGTACTTATTTAAGTCCCATTTTTGAAATCTAGCAAAAAGTTCAATGACCAATTTTTTTCATTCTTTTTCGATTTTCTCGGAATATATCTAATGCGAATATAAGCCTCACGGCTAAGTCATTATTTTCTTTACAGAGTAGCTAGAAATTTTGGCTAATTATTACTAATAACTGTTTCTTTGACAGCACTTCTCAGATAAGGTTTTTATTCTTATATAAAAACTCGTCTTTGTCTGTTATTAAGTATAAACAAAATCTCATCAACTGCTCTTCTACTTCAACGCCTTCATCATCACGATTGAGCAAACATTTCCGCATCGCAAAAGAATCGGAAGGACATGTCAAAGCAAACATTTACATACATACAATTTTGCTTGTAACTTTTGTGCAATCGAGTGCGAAATTGTCTGTGTTAATTAAGAAATACCTGCAGCAGTTGTCACTTCAAGCAAAGATTTTTTGTTTTGCATGTTTTCGAAAGGGATTTTATATTTATTTACATTTTTGCTAAATACCCTACGTTAAGGCTCCAATATACACATATTTTGATCAGATTATAAAACAAAAAAATTTTTGTAGCAAATTTTTTTTTGCATTTTAATGCAAATACAACTATATATGCACTCGTATTTCCTGCAACCTAAAGTAATGCAAGGTCTTTTAGAGTAGTAAAAATGTTGCATGAAATGATGTATGTATATTAACATAGACTTAACAGACTCAAACAATGCAGTTAACATACCAACTTGGCAGGCAACATTATATTCAAATTTTTGAAAAGCAAACGCAATTTTTATAGTGACAACTTGTCATCTGATTTTTACATGCAACTTACATAGTGCCTTAATTAGACAATAACTAAAAAATGTCACTACAATTTACACGACTTTGTGGCTAAACATGTATATAAATTAAATTGAACTTCTATACTCTAATGACATATATGACCCTACCTACCATGGAGACTAAATTAAACGCACCGGCCACGGGGCACGTGCCTGGGAACGTGCTGCTTAATACCTATTCCATGTAGTTACCATTAACAAACATGAGTTTTCTATGTTATTTAAATTTCTATTGCCTTTATTTATGGAGCGCAAGTTTATCATTTCAATAATTGTGATTTTATTTTCTTTTTTAAATACAACAAGCTAAAGTTGACCCGCCTACCATATCTGAGAATTACCCCCTGTTGGCGCGTATACAATAAAATCAATTTGAATGCAGCTGAGTTCACGCATTTAAGAGCTGCAATTGATGGAAATGATAACTCGTTTTAGTTAAATATCTGTACAAATATGTATAAATATGAATTAGTTAGTTGCATTACAAGTACAATTAATTCTAAAATAAAATTTATATAAATGATATTTCAACGCCCTTGTTTTGGCATCGCAATGTTCCGCCTATGAATATAATTAAAATGTAGTATTCTTAAATTAATTAGTTAACATTTGCACTTCAGTACTTGTACTAACAACCTACGAATTTTATTATAACAACTATTAACTATGTTCGAACAATTTTTTTAGTTTAATAGTTATTTATTCTTTTTAATAAAGTTTTTTTTTAATTTAATTTTATTTATTCTTATATTCTATATCTATTCTTATTTTTTTCCTGAAATTATCATACTCTGTCCCGTAATCAGTGTGGTTTCAATTACTTTTCATTTCGAAAACTTTTTGGTGAAAACGGTAAGCCGCACGATAAATTAGAATATTAGGATGCAGAATTACAGGCTGTGCGAACTATAAATCATTAAAAGTTTTCTCTATTGCGAGATTGGCTTTGAAAATTTAGATCTTCCGCACTATTTGTTGTATTGCTATGATCTTAGCACCTGGTGGATTGTGACTTCTTTATTACGACTTTGAACTCTGTCTTTTACCATTATGTCAGGATAATGAGTTTTTCACTCTCAAAATTGAAAACATCACTGTTTTGAGGTCTACTTAAAGCTATAGGATAAACGCGGGAGATATGGCACCCTTTTCGTTAAACTGCTATAAGACCAAAATTAAAAGAGATTTTTAAAAAAACTAAGCACAAATTTATTCCTTTATTAATTTAAAACAAAAAATTACTTCAACTAGAATAAAAATGGTTGCAAAAATGTTTTTTCTTCAGTACAAAAAAATGCTATAAAGTGCCAAATCACCCGAGATTACCGTTTGAAACACTTGCTGCTTTGGTTCAAGCCTCAAACAAATGTTGAATGTGCTTGGTACCAGAATACTTTGCCCGTATTATTACAGATGCTGGTTGTTGGCCCTTCACATCCAGACTTCAGTTAGGTTTATGTTGAACAAAGTATTGAAAACCCAAACACAAAGATTTAGCACTAAGTAAGAATATTTGTACTCTCAAATATCTTATAACAAGGGAGATATGGCATCAGAACCATAAAACCCGCAGTAGTGGGGTGCCATATCTATCTTTCGGTATATACCGACCAAAAAAGCCACAAAACGAATAAACATGTTCACTCGCGCTCGTGTTCATCCGAAAACGAAATCACATTCAATTCTGATTGTTTTGATATATGCACCATAAACCTGTATCAAATACTCATCGCTCTTCTGTCTCTCAAAGTATATGCAAAACAAAAGACATTTGACGTTTAAAAAAATTTTTAAAAAAATCCCACACACAAGCTATTATTGCAAGTAGAGCTAAACAAACAACATACCACGAAGTCTCTCGAGCAGTTGAATTAAACTGTGTCCATATTTGAATGTTATGAAAGCTGAAAGTATTGAAATTGATAGGGGTACCATATCACCCAGGGGTGCCACATCGCCCGCGTTTACCCTATAACAAAAATAGCAAATAGTAAAATTGATTTTTGTCGTTGTATAGCGAAAACCACCCTCAAAAAGCCGTACTTTAACTATTTTTAAATTGGATCCCTACTTTCTGAGTAATAAATATTTAAAAAAGCATATCTCTCAATAATGTACAAAGGCCAATCCTGCACAGAAAAATTAACTATTAAGGGTGGTATCTTTGGCCTGGCCAAAAACTAAATACCCTACACTGCATTTCAAGTATATTATTAGGAGAGTATAAGAACAAATTGCATATGTGGGAAGTGCCATGCCCTCGCCTCCGAGATTACATTGATTTTGCGTAGATCTTGCATTTACTGTTCTGAGTGTTTGAGTAAAATTCGGTTAGGTTTTCTTAAAAAAACCTTTTAGTATAGCGTTTAGAAACTTTCGCTTATATGGGAGGTGCCACGCCCTCTAATTCTACTTCGCCTACTTTAAGCTCAGAGGTTATGATTAATGTTCTTCGTGTTTGAGTGAAGTTTGGTTGGATTATCTCAAAAAACACTTTCATTATATAATTTTGAAATTTTTGCTTATATGGGAGGTGCCACGCCCTCTTGTCCGAGTTTACCTAGATCTTGCGCATAGCTTGCATTTATAGATCCGAGTGTTTGAGTGTAATTTGGTTGGGTTATCTCAAAAAACGCTTTCCGTATAACATTTTGAAAGTTTTGTTTGTATGGGAGGTGCCACGCCATCTAGTTCGAATTCGCCTAGTTTTAGCTCAGAGCTTACAGTTTTTTTCCCTAGTGTGTATGTGTATTTTGCTTTTGTTATTGCAAATAATGCTCTTATTTTTGCATTTTGAATATATTTTGTGTATGGGCGGTGGGCGTGTCCGTTGACCGATTTCGCTCATTTTCAATCCCCCGAGCTAACTTTTACGACGGAGGCAGAATACAAAATTTCATTGAATTATGTTGGTCAGTTTTCCCAAAAAATGTATTTCCACACACACCCAGCCAGACAGACGCGCCTCCTTCTCTGCGTTACAAACGGAAGGACAAAGTGAATATACCCTTGGTGTAGGGTATAAAAAAGTTAAATTTTTTTTGCTTTCATGAACAATATATGTATATTATTTCGAAAATTTATACCCCTTGCGGACCAATATCGGTTGAAAAATTAACGTACTAAATTACTGCCGTGTAAGTCTTTTATGGCCCTATGCTCCTCCTAGGAGTTAAAGAAGAATACAAACATACAAGCTTTTTACATATATCTTTATTGAAATAGCAAAAATATACTAAGTAAACAATCTTTGAATTTTCAATTGCATATTTTGAAATCAAAGTATTTTTATGAACGAACATATTTAAAGGTTATGGCAACCCTAATAGTCTTTCGTTAAAAAACAATTCGCTCATTTCTTAAAGTTTTTTCGTTAAAATCTTAACGAACATCTAGAATGCGATCAATTTCCGGTAAAAGTTATTAATGTGTGTCTTCTGAAATGAAAATTTGGTCGGTGAATCTGTTAGTCTGGTGAAAAAATATATATAACATAAAATAATGAGGTTTCAGCGAAAATAATTAAGGCGCAAAATTTCAAACGTAAAAGAAATATCAAGAAACCAATAAAAGAAAATATAATCTATTTATATTTTAAACGAAAATCTTTGACAATAAACGCAAAAAAAAAAAATTAGTTTTGGAAAAATTTGCAATTTTAAATTTATTTTTATAAAATCATTAATATCAAATTTAATGATATAATTATATAAAAATAAAAACACACTAAAACCACACATAGTTTTTATTGCTTAAAACAACAAGTGATTATTTGTAATAAATAATAAAATTTTTAAACACGACTTAAATACAAAAAATAATAATCGAATAAATTTATAATTTTATAAAAAAAAAAAATATTTAACTTATTACAATTTAAAAATAAAAAATTCTTAAGTTGCAAATAATCGTCTAAAACGGAAAATAAAAAAAAACGTCGCCGCGAAATTTCTACAAAAACAACAATTGGCGCCTTTTTTAAGCGTTGGTGGCTTAAAATATCCCAACAGCAGCAACAAAAACAATAACTATTGTTTTTTTTTCTCTTCAGAATGTAAGGCATCACGCATTTTAACTGTTACCACTTTTGTTACACAAACAACTCATAGAAAAAATAAGAGCGGCAAAAATCTTTTGCTCACGAAACGGTAAAATATTAAGGGGTTATATACAATCATCTTTGCTTGAAATAATTTCTAACCAGACCTTGAAACTTTTATACTTTCATTCAAAAAATTTATAAAAACTTCGACCATAAAAAGTTTTTAAAAACTTACTTACTTGAAACAAGATTTTTTAAACTCTTATTACGCATACATTTTCTTGGAAAAACTTTTATTTAAAAGTATTTTCTTTAAATATTCTAAACATTTTTATCCATAAAACTATGCATTCAACTTTTATTTTTAAAATTTTTTTAGCTATAACTTTTTTAGGGTCAGAGATAGGTAAAGACATATGATTTTTTTCAGAATTTTTGGGGACATAATTTATTTTTAGAACATATTAACCCATTATAAAATTTTATGAAAAATTTCACTAAGGTTCACTGAAGAAAAAAAACTGTCCGGACGGTGGCAGCCCTGTATGGTAGCGCACGCACATAAAAGGGTCAATAAAACACATAGAAACGCGATACAATGGGTTAGTGTGTTCCAGAAAGTTAACATGAAATCAAGCAAGGAATAATTTTTAGAACATCTTAACCCATTATATCCCGTTTTCATGGGTCTTTTTGACCTCTTTATCCAAAAACTTGGTTATAATGGGTTAAAATATTCCACAAAAAAAATTTTATGAAAAATTTCACTAAGGTTTACTGAAGAAAAAAATCGTCCGGACGGTGGCAGCCCTGTATGGTAGCGCACACGAACCAACGACTCATGATAAACACAACATTATACAACTTCAAAAACTCATAACTTGATAACCGTAAATCATACCACAATTTTGAAGGCTGGAAAATAATAGCAATAAAAATTACTTTTAAATAAAAATATTTAAAAAAAAAATAAAAAGGGTGCTCCAAGCCCCAAATTGGTTCTGAAAAAGAAAAAAGTTATTTTTCGACTAAAAATAAATTATTTTTTCAGTGTAAATATTTTTTTTCAAAAGTTCATACTTTTCTACAAAAACCCTAAGAATTTCATTTAAATCGGTTCAAAAGCCGAGGAGCTATAAATTTTCAAATATGGGAGTGTGCAAAGGCTGGATCGAACATCCTATGGCCGCCATTTTGAAAATTTTCGGAATTTCGGAAAATCATTTCACCACAGTAATATGTGTATCAAATACTAACTTTTCACCAATTTTCATAGAAATCGGAGATGTCAAGTCGAATCTTGGTCGATAACGCAAAGAAACTCTCAAGTGCAATTAAAGCGTTGGAATAAATTATTAACAAATTTATTAGTAAAACTTTCATAAATTTTTTCATTGCAATTTTCATATTGGTAATTCGAAGTCAGATTAATAGTTCTGTCATTTGGTTAAACGCTTACCATCAGTTATCCGTATTTAATTGTCGTTCTGCTGTTAATTAAATTCACTGAGTTAATGAACGTAATTTTATTTTATTAATGATTGGATTACATTTAATAATTCTACATATATTACATAAAAAAGTGATAATTTATGTTAAATGTTTAGTGAGTACTCGTACAAGACATGTATTTGGCATTGCTATACCTTAGTTGAAGAAATGCCACAAAATTAAAATCAATGCGAATTGTAGAAGTTTAGTGACATAAGATTAAATTTTTTTCTGAGATACGCTTTATTATGGTTTTTTCAATAAATCAGTTTTGTCCAAAACTAGTAAGCGAGTAACCTTTGGCCTGGCCAAACATTAGATACCCTACACTGCAGTATTTTGAAAATTTTGTTTATATGGGAGGGTCCATGCCCTCTTGGCAGAGTTCACCCAGTTTTTGCTCAGAGCTTGCATTTATACATAGTTCTTAGTGTCTGAGTGAAATTCCGTTGGATTTTCTCAAAAAACGTTTTCAGTATAACGTTGTGAAGCTATTGCTTATATGGGAGGTGTCACGGACTCTTGTCCGAGTTCGTCTAGTTTTAGCTCAGAGCGTGAATATATAGTTCTTAGTGTCTGAGTAAAATTTAATTTGATTATCTTAAAAAATGCTCTCAGCATAGCGTTTTGAAGCTTTTGCTTATATGGGAGGTGCCACGCCCTCATGTCCGATTTCATCCAGTTTTTGTTGAGAGCTTGCATTTATAGTTCTTAGAGTCTGAGCAAAATTTAGTTCGATTATCTCAAAAAACGCTTTCAGTATAGCGTTTTGAAGCTTTTGCTTGTATGAGAGGTGCCACGCCCTCTTATCCGAATTCGCCCAGTTTTGTTTCTCAGAGCTTTCGCTTACAATTCGTAGTATTTATGTGTATTTCGGTTGCATTGTCGTGAAAAATATTCCTAAAGTTGCATTTTGAATATATTTTTTTTTTTTAATGAACGGTAGGCGTGTTCGTTTCAATCCCACGAGCTAATTTTGACGACGGAAGCAGTGAACCAAATTTCAGTTTTCCTAGAAAATATATTTCCACGCACATCCAGACAGCCAGCCACCCAGCCAGCCACCCAGCCAGGCACCCAGCCAGCCATCCAGCCAGACAGATGGACTTGGCTATATCGACTCAGGAGGTGACGCTGATCAAGAATATATATATTTTTCTATATCTGCCATGTCTCCTTCTCCGCGTTACAAACGGAAGGATAAAGTGAATACACCCTGGATGTAGGGTATAAAAATATGCGCGCAACTCACTGCACGTAAAGGAAGTGAAACTTTTATTTGAGGCGTGGCATTTATCTTATCAAGCTCCTTTTGCGACCAGTCCATGTTATTCATGATGGGCGCCTACCTATTAAATTTCATCAACATAGCTTGTGTAACTTGCAAGATATAACATGTTTAAACTTCAGAAAAAGTAGGCGTGGCATTATATTTCTACGCCCATATTTCATCAAAAGCATGGTACTCATGATCATGAATTTCATCAATGTAACTTGTATAGCTTGCGAGATGGTATAACGTGTTAAAATTTTCAATCGTTAAAAAGCGGGCGTGGCACTAATTAAGACTCGCCCACTTTTCGACCAGTGTATGGTATTTACGTTCAGCTCCTACCTACCAAATTTTATTAAAATGGCTGCTATGTTTTAACGAGATATAATGGGATGTAACGAAAAGTGTCGCAAAAAAAAGTCGCGGCTTTCAAATTTTACACCTATTTGCCGAATTTTCCATCCATCCAAAATAAAAAAAAAAAAGGCGGAATTATTTTTTTTTTTTTTTTGCCATTTTTATTGGTTTTGGCCTGAAATGAAATCATGTACCGATTTTCAACAAAATCGCAGATTCTTGTTACGCTGGGCATGGAATGATTGAAATACTAAAATTTGTGAGCGAGACTGCTGCATAAGCAGTTTGCTAGATCAGAAAACCTACTTTCACTGGACTATGGCAGAAAATCGTACGTAAACAACTTTCACAACTTTTCTATAGAAAGTTTCCTGAGCTACAAAATTGTGCTCCAACTTTTTTCTGTAAAAGTAAACTTTAGTGAGATTTTGTCCCGCAGAATATATATTTTTCTTTACCTTAATTTATTGGCTCTGGTAATAAATGAAAAGGGCCTATTTCGTTTTTGTTCAACACACATTTTATTAAGTAGTTATGTTAATTTCATCTTTTCAGACCCAACTCTAACTAAACGACCACAAGCAAAAGCCATAAAAATTGACAACTTGGAGCAACAAAATGGCAGAACATTTCTACAGGTGCGTCATATCTTTTGAACAAAAATATTGGCCGACTTCCAAAACGTCAGTTGTATTGCATTGCAAAAGCATTTTCGTAAGAATAAAATGTCACTTATTTTTAGCAGCTTCGAAATAGAAATTAATATCTACATCTGAATCAGATCTCGTTAACTTTTGTTGACTTTTTCCTATCAGGTTTGGATCCGAGTTATTCTTGAATTAAATTGCAGAAAACGCTATTTCCAGGCACATGGCGTACATCCAGTAAGTAGTGTAGTTAACTTTTGCCAACGGCATCGAATAGCCCTAAGCTTTCTCCTTAACTTTTTCAATTGGATCACTACTTTACAAGATATCATCTGTTGAAGTAAAAGTATCGAAAATCCATGTAATGGATTGCAATAATTTACTATGTACTTGAGATACCTTTACTTCAATGGATGATTTCTCAGAAAGTAATGAAAAATATTAAAGGTATGGTTTAAGAAAGATGCTTAGGGCTATTCGATGCCGTTGGAAAAAGGCATATACACTATTTCCTGGATGTACTATATTTGCTGAAAATAGAGTTTTCTGCACTTTAAATCAAGTATAACTTAGATCTCAGACCTGATAGTTATCGAGATCTAGTTCGGATTATATTCCCTTCAATTTGTTGCATTTGTGCAACTGATCTTTTGGAACTCAGCCATTGGTATACAAATTCTTATTTCATTTAACTTGATCACTTAGCATTCATCCTGATGAGACATTATTTATGAGTTATAATGCAACTCAGCAACAACAACAACAGCAACAACATCAGCAAATGCAACAACAACTTCAACAACAACAACAACAGCTACATCAACTTTCAAGCGTCGTCATGGGGGGGCAACAACCTCCAAGCAATAATGCTGCCAATTATCTACCTGGAAATGCCATAGAAATGGATTTCACGCCTGGCTCCAATTATTTTTCAACTGCCGCCATTGACGTAAACAACAACAATTGCCTCAGATCATCACTGCGTTATTTTGGCAATCCACCACAGAACAACAACAACAACAACTACAACAAAGTACCAGCATTTCTACCAAAATATACTCCTAGTTACATGCAGCAGATGCAACAGCAGCAGCATCACATGTTGAGCGCCGTCGCCACCGGTACGCCTTCTCATCATGCGCCTGGACTCTCGTTACCACAGCATACAGATGCCAATAGCAGCAGCATTTGTCATTACGCACACAGCAATGGCAATGTCTCATGTTTTACACGCAACCGTTATACACCTTACAATCATAATCGCGCATGCGCAGCAGCAGCAGCCGCAGCACAAAATGCGGCCAGCTCATCACCGCTTGTAGGCACAACTGGCATAACTGGCTTTCCCTTTCAACAGCAACAACAACTTTTTGCTCCAATTTATCAAAGTGGTGGTGGTCCACCTGTGATTGCCGCCGCTGCCATGACAGCAACAGTAGCTGCTACACCAGAGCTGAAGTACACTAGCACGGTTGTAGCACCCATTGTTTCCTGTAGTGTGACATCAACTGGTGCACTACCGAAAGCAACAAGTGCCAACAGTATAGCTACTGTATCCTCTTCTACATCTAGTGCCGCTGCAGGCAATGCCATCGTCGTATCAACCACAACCGCATCACAGCCCTATATTAACACCACACCTCCAATCAATACGGATCTAAGTCAAACTGTTACATTACAAATAACAAATTTGGATTACTCAATGGATGAGGCAAGCTTACGCAGTTTTCTGCTCAGTCAATTAAAGCCCATCACCCCGGTGGTATCGCTTGTTTTTGAGGGTAGCTCTTATGCCAAGGTAACTGTACCAGATTTATATTTTGCCAAGCAAGTTGTCTCTTATTTGCATCGCAAAAAGATTGGTCACAAACGTATGCTGGTCTCTTACACACGTGACTCCTCGCTAACCGAAATCAATACGTTACGTTGCCAAGTAGCCGGTTTACTTAAGGACGTACCATATTATACGTTACCGATGTATAAGTTCCGGGAACTCTTTCAGTCACGCTTTAAAACTTCGATAAGCGTCTTGGATCTATACAAAATGCAGGATATTTGCAGCATAACTTCGGATAACAATGAAGAGAAATTTATAAGTCTACAACCGGAGATGGTTAATTCACTTGAAAGCTCACCGCTCATGGAAGGCCTACATCATAGCGTGCCATATTGCACCATACACTTTAAGCGTGAACAACACAAAGGTTGGGCTGAACAAGAAATCGAGCCGCTGCCAAATGTTTTCATGACAATAACTGAAATACAACAAATCATATATCCATTACTTAAAAGCCATCCGGGGGATATACCCGTAGCCTCTCTAGTCCACTGCATCGAGGGTGAGCTAAGCATACAAATTACGACCGATGAAAGTGGCGTCAATTTGGAACATCTGGTATGCTGTGTACAGGGCATACAGATACAAATGAATAACTTTGGTATTAAGATTATCGGTTGGTTGGAATTGGACAAAGAGGGCGGTGGTTCCAGTAGCGCACAGGAAAGAGGCACTTATAGCAAAAATTCAACAGTCTCTGATCCATTATATCAAATCTCACGCGAAGTCGTTGAATTGGTTAAAATGTCACCCAAATCCACGATGAAATTTAATCGTTTCATTCCAGCCTATCATAATCACTTTGGTAAACAGTGCCGTGTTGCGGACTACGGTTACACAAAGTTAATTGAACTTTTCGAAGCGCTCTCCTCGGTGGTGCAAATAATGGGCGATGGTGAAAATCGTCAGATAACGCTTACACATCGCACGCAAATACGTCGTTTTACCTCAGATCTGTTGCGTATACTGCGTGCTCATGGCAACAAATCGGTGCTGTTATCCGAATTACCATTGATATTCGCACAGACGCAAAGTCGTAGCTTCGATGTAACCGACTATGGCGTTTGTGATATTGTTGACATACTTGACGGTTTGGTCAATTCCAATATCGTTGTTGTCACCACAGTGCAGAATGGCAAGGATATATTGATATCAATACCGAAGCGAAAGCAAACGAACAGTGAAATTGAGAAGACTTGCATATTTGCTGGTGAAATGGTCGAGCTATTTAGCAATGCACCACAATACACCATACTATTTCAGAAATTTGTGCGCTCTTATCACTATCACTTTGCATTCCAGTGTCGTTTGAGTGACTATGGATTTTTAAAGCTTGCTGACCTCATGGATGCTATACATGGTGTTGTTGAGATGGAATTTGCCAACGAGGAAGATAAGAAAGTTTCTCTCTCGCCAAAAGTAGCACGACGAGTTTTTGCTGAGCAATGCAAAGAGTTGATACGCAGCGTTCATGCATCATCCCAGACACCAATGAAATTGGACGAAGTATTGAAACTGCATAAGAAAAAGTTTGGCTATCAAATGCAAGCGCAAACATTAGGTGTTAAGGAGTTATGTGAAGCCGTAGAGTTGATGCCGTTTACGGAAGTAAGTGCATATTAATTTAATTTCCTACAATTAAGGCTTGTTGATAGTCTGCCATTGATATTTTTTGTTTTGACTATGGAGCCTTCGAGTAACTTTTGGGAATCTTCGGATGTTTCAGAAAACTGTCAATTAAAGCTAGTTGTAGTCCGCAATAAAATTTGGTTTTTTATACAAATTATTCTTCGTTTTCACTGTGAATCCTTCGAGTGATATTCGGAAACCTTCGTGTGTCTCAGAAAACATTCAATCAAGGGTTGTAGATAGTCCGCCAGGGATGTTTTGCCTCTAGTATACCTAGTTATTCTTCGTTTTGACTATGAAGTTTTCGGGTAGTATTCGATAATTCGAGTGAACCAGAAAACTATAACTGATAGTTGATACTCCGCCAATGTTGTTTTTTCTCTAATATACCAGGATACTCTTCGTTTTGACAATGAAGCCTTCGGGTAATTTTTGGGAAACGTCGAGTGGACCAGAAAACTTTCTATCAAGGCTAGTTGATACTCCACCATAGTTATTTTTTCTCTACTGTACCAGAATACTCTTCGCTTTGTTTATAATGCCTTCGGTTGATATTGAGAAGACTTCGAGTGAACCAGAAAACTATCAGTTAAGGCTAGTTGATAGTTCGCCATAGTTATTCTTTCTAAACTGCACCAGGATACTCTTCGTTTCATCTATGAATCCTTCCGGTGACCTTCGGAAACCTTCGAGTTTCCCTCTAGTATACCTAGGTATTCTTCGTTTTGACATAAATCCTTCGGGTGCCCCAATGACCTATCAATTGAGGCTTGTTGATAGTTCGCTTAAGATGTTTTCCCTATAGTATACCTAGACAATGAAGCTTTCGAGTGATTATTTCCTTCTAGTATACCGAGATATTCTTCGCTTTGGCTATGAGGCCTTCGGGTGACCTTCGGAAACTTTCACCATACCTGAGCTTCACTCACTACCAAATTTTCAGCTTGATTGGCCGAATAGTTTCTTAGTGATAATGCTTCAGACACACAAACAATGGACTGATTCGCCATACAAACGACGACCTTAAGGGATAATTTCAGATGATGTCCTTCCCAAGGTCTCCAACTATCTCCATAACAAATTTCATCTAAATTGGTTCAGCGGCTTAGGCGGGAAAAGATAATAGACAGACAGACGGAGTTACTTTCGCTTTTATAATATTGAGGCCTGTTCCGAAATCCGTGTGATTTCAATTACTTTTTATTTGGCATGCTTTTTGAGGAAAACGCTAAGTCGAAGGATAAAAAGTATTAGACTCTTTTTTATAACGGATTACAGGTTCTACAAATAGTATTGATTTAGATTAACGAAATAGTAACAGTTTAGGATATATTCTTAAAAAGTCGAAAAATTCGATTTTATTGAATATTTCCGAAATGGTTAATTTTTCGTAAATACATATAAGTATTATTTATGGAACCTGTTATTCTCCACAAAAGAGAGTCTAATACTTTTTATCGTGTGGCTCATCATTTTCATTAAAAAGCTTCCGAAATGAAAAGTATTTGAAACCACTCGCATTACGGAACAGGGTTGGTAAGTACGGATTAGTATGGTTTCAAAAAGTTTTACAAAAGTTTTTTTAACAAGTTTGTTTCGAAAAGTTTTACAAACTTCTATTCCAAAAATTTCGAACAAAAAACTTAAAAAAACTTAAGAAAAAACTTAGCTTAGCTCAGGCCATCGGCTGATTGCAAATAAGCGAAGAAGATAATGAAAAATTCAAAAATTCTGAGGACTAACACCAAAACGTGGCTTAAGCAATTTTGATAATATGCTAATCTCATTTATAGATCTACGAAAGTGATAACTGCAACTGGATTGTTTGTCACAATGATAATAAAAATTTTCGTATAAAATGCTATCGAGCCTGTAAGTTCTTACTTGCTCACGAAACCGAAAGTAAAAACAACAACAGCAGCAACAGTGACACAAATAATGATGCACACAGCCCTCATCCAAAGCCGGCGGACTCTAAATCATTAATGAAATTAAAGGACTTTTTAGAGAAGTTTAATGAAAAGTATAAAAATGAAGACAAACTTACCGAGAGCACAGTCAAAGCAATGAAACCATTAATTGAGGTAAGATTTTTGAAACTGATCAAGTACTTAATTGGATTAAAAAATGTCTATATATGCATGACTGTTATTGAAAAATACCATAATAAAAGTTATGTACTTTAAAAGCAATGGTAGTCATGTTTCAATGACCTAAGCGGCAAACTTCTTTGTGCAATAAAATGTTTTTTAGAGAAAACTTTGCTGTTTAGTAATTTTGTAGCATATTTTTAAGTACATGTAATGAATATTTTTGTTTTTTTCTTTTATATAAGATTGTTATAGAGAATGATAACCAACACGTCCAAATTTCTAAATGCATGAAGTTTTTAATGAAAGTTATTGTTTTACTTGAGCAACGCCATACGATGATTTTGCATGAAATCAAAAATGTACTGGATTGTACAATTTCAACATGTTTTGAATTTGGTAAGACAACAGAAATTATATATAAATCGGAGAATTAAAAAATTTGTTTTACGTTCACAGGATATCCTAATCTGTTTAGTTTACTCGAAGCCTTTCCTGATATATTCACTGTCAAAATAGGCATAACGCAAGAACGTTCCGAAATAACACTGCTGCGAACAACGGAAAGTAAGTCTTCCTTCCATATATTACTTAAGCTGTTCATATATATAGTATTTTGTTTTGACCTCTGCTTAGCCTGCACAAGACATCTTGAAAAATAGTGTAATATTTTTTAACTCGCACATTTTACAGTAAACTGAAGTGTATGTGCCAAAAAATTCAAGATTACACTGTAAAATGTACACTGTCTTATTTTATCGGTATCAAAAAAAAAACCCGATTCTAACAAATACTTCAGTGTACTGTATTTTATGTAAACAAATACTTCAGGTCAGTGCAAAACGTGCGAGTAGAAAAACTACAGTAAAATGTATGATATGGTTACACATTGGTAACCCAGGATTGTAGTAGCTGTCATATATTTTCGAAGAGAGGCACAAGAAGCGAAAAACTACTTTTATCACTAAAGTAGCAGCTATACATTATAACTACAGTATATGCACTGAACTGAACTGAAGCAAATCAAACAAGATAGATTTATGCAGTATACGTACTTATTTGTTTTTTCTTCATTCATATCCAACTTCTGTCAAGACATTTAAACGCGACACTGAACTGAAGTATTTGATAAATAAGGTATCTTGAAACGGGATGTCTTGAAACTCCAACAAGACGTCTTGTGCACACTCATAGTAAGTACTAAACGTAATAAGTGCATGACTCCTCCTACCCCTACGTGATTTTGTAATATATATACACAGCATTTATTCTTATATCTCGAAAACTAAGTCAGATAATGATGTTTTCAGAAATCTTGATCATACATACCATAAATAAATGTTTTTGTTTTTCATTTTTAGTGCGTATTTCTTCTCTTACCAGTCATCAGCATTTATTTGGTTCAATAAAATTACCTTCAACCAAACAAAAATCAATGCATCACTCTTCACGCACACCGCTTAGCGATTATAATAATCGCTCATCGAATTTACAAGGACCACCGACTAAGACACGTGCCATATGCAGCGACAGCTCTAACAATACCACTCACCATTACCAGCAGCAGCAGTTAACAAAAGCGTTGATTGTTACGCCTCAGCCACAACAACAACAAGCAATACAATTCTGCACCGCTAAAATTCCAACATCATATAACTCCAGTAACACCACAAACAATTCATCTATTTACTCCACTGCATCACAGCAATCGAATATTTTCAATACATCAGCTTTCAATACAAGTGGTGGTAGCAATAAAGAGAATACTTCAAATAGTTCACTTAATATGTTTAATATTTCATCTAATTCATCTACAAATAGTTCATTCAATGAGTTAAATTCAAGCACTGGTAGCAATATAATTACACCAGCGCCGCCGTCAATATCTGCGTATTCTGCAAAACTATGGGATCGTCGTCATAATAACCAAAACTACTATCAAATGCAACATCATCAGCATCAACTATATGATAACGCCGCTGTAGCATCGATTGGTGTAGGACTTCATCCATTAATAATGCCACCACCGCCACTACTGAGTAGCCAACAGTTAGCAATAAAAGAATCGCTGTCAGCAGCGGCACCACCACAAACAATACATGATCATCAGCCGCCGTCAACATTGTATGAGTTGGTCAGCAATATTCAAATGTGTCCTATGTTTGAGCCACCAAAGCCGGATACGCCACCATCCGATGTAAGTACATGCATCTTAATCCAGTGATAGGTATTTAAGTCATGGTTATATGTTTACCTTTACAGAATATGCCTTTTTGGATTGATCCTATATGGGCAAACAACAACAGTCTTGCTAAAGCTAACAGAAATGTGACGGTAAATACACATACTTAATACAAGAACAGTTCAATAAGTCAATGAAAAAATTAAGAAGCTCATGTAGACGCCTTTTAACTTAGATCCGAGTTCACAGTTATTAGTTAACCAATTAGTTTACTAAAATAGTGACATGAGTTTAACTAACAATTCATATTCAGAATGTTTTGTTTAACTAAAACAATAAACATGAGAAAAATATGACAACACGGCTAAATTTATGGCTTTTGTGAAATCATATGTTTTTGATTGCAAGCGAAATCTGTCACGGAATTCCTTGACGTCGTAGTTTTGGCAAACGGGATCAACCACAATATATATTCCAAATATTGTCAATATCTGCGCCGCTTGCAATATTAAATTCAAAATTTTCTGAAAACATCTGATAAAATGTTTAGAATTTTCGCAAAACTTATGTGAATTCTATTTCTCTAGCATCAGCTGTTGGTTGACTAAAATTTAACCAATGAAATTTGGAGGTAACTAATGGTTAACTTATGACTGAAAATAATATTTTGTTGGTTAAACCCTTGTCATTCTTTAACTAATGACTGTGAAAGCTGGCCTAAATGCAACAGCCCCTTAGCTTTTCATTAATACTTTTTTGCTCTCTGGTGGGGCATATTGGATACATTTCAGCCAATACATGGTCTAGCGTAACAAGATTTATGGAATTTCGCTAAATTTTAATACATAGTTTCGTTTCAGGCATGGAATGACTGAATTGTGAATGATTGTAATTTTCACTGACTTGCTGAACTGCGCTCATACGAAACCGCATAAAAACCAATTTTCCTTAATTTTTTTTTCCCCTAAACAATTTTTTTTTTTTAATTTTTACATTTTAGCTTAATATAAAACTGCCCGAATTGAAAAATCACAATGTTCTACCCATGTTGTTTTCACCGTATACACTTTCAAAAACAGAAAACATGAAAAAGCAAGTCTTCAATTTCGAAAATCATGATAGAAAAATTGCATAAGCGGAAAGCGCACGACGATTATTTTTAAGTAGTTACATATTTCAAAATGTTTAGATTCTCAATTGCATTTTTTTTTTTGTAAAACGCTAAATGGAAAAATATTCCAAGACTTAGCGTTTAAATTAGCAATTTATATATATAAAAAAAATATTGTTTTGTCAAAAAATATTTAAATTTCACATAATTAATAGATTTTTTACATAAAAAAAAAAAAAAACTTTAAGGAAAATTAACATTCTCAACATAGAAATATCAAGGAAAATTTGTAAAAGTACCATTTTAGTATGTTATTGTTTACGCAACTAAGTTTAGAAAAAATTTTTCCAATTTTTCCGCATGCATTTTAAAGAAGTAGTTAATATTTTTTTAAAAATTTAATATATGTATATGTCACATAATTTTGTTGAACAAAATAGGGCGTATGTAACAAACTATGTATAAAATATGTTGCTGTAAACTTTGCATACTTATAGGCGCTTCAAGTGAAATTTAACGAATTGTATAAAACCTAAGAAATGTTGGTTTTGATTTTTTCAATATCAATGTTGTTACTACATAAGTAAAATTTATTAAAACAAATACAATTGCATGCTTTGATAAAAAAAAGTAAACTGCTTCGTTTTAATAAAATTTATTGCAATTTATTAATTTTACTACATAACTTCTCATATAAAAAAATAGTTCAAGTAAATTTTTGCCTGGCAATTGTTTAAGAAGTTATAGTTTCTTTTTTTTCCTATCTAAATACTACAATTTAAAAAAATTCATAACGTTTTTTGTGTCCTGCAACTAGTTAACTTGACTATTACTATAATGTGTTTACTTAAATTTTAAACAATTTGTTAAACAAAAAAAAAAAAAAAAATATCTAAAAGTTTGGCGCAACAATCTTGAAGAATTCATTGGCCATTTCAATGCCAAAGAAACATGCAGCATTCGCTGGGAACGCTCGTAGCATTACAGGTATAACACCACGATAAAGTGCTGTTGGTCCATCCTTTACCATGAGTTCTTTAAACACACTGCGTATACCATGCTTGTATGTACCCTCGGGTGCTAAAAGTAAATAATTAATAACAATAAATTAATAAATTCAATTTTGAATAAAAAAATAAACTGGCAGTTTTACCTGTTTGTAGACGACTTTTTAATACATCAGCTGGCATGCCTAAAATCCAATAGCCCATGCCTGCCATACCGCCAGCGAAAAGTGCCGACCAAATACCAGCGTTATCACTACCGGCACGCTTTTTAGCCTCATCTTGTAAATATTCATATATTAAGAAATACATGCCGTTTGCTGGTACATCTGTAATAAATGATTAATAATGGTAAAGAATTAAATTTCTGTAGAGATAATATATTTATGTATATATGGTGACAGACAAAAAAATAGGGTCAACCATTGCTTCAATATGTTTTAAGCAGAATATTATACTTAGTACCTTCGTGTCCACCAATAAATGGCCAAAATAAGCCTTTGGACAGTGCTTTTTTGATGCACCTGTTTTTTTTGAGCAATAACTAAAAAAAGTGGTTTATATAGCACAATAAGAATTTTATATGAAATGGTTTAAAATACTTTCATATGAACTTGTATATAAAATTTATACCAAAATTGTATAATATTTTTGTATGGTGATACTATTAGATTTAAACCAAAATAGATTTTATACTATATTTGGTGTGGATTTGTATTCATTCCAATTTGGTTTGAATTTAACACCCAAACTATTTGCTGTGTGGATATGGCTTGGCAGACAAAATAATGCTTGGGAGATTTTGCGATTTTCTTTGCTCTAATTTTGCTCTGCATCTGCCTCTCTTCTGCACAGATGAAACATTCGTATCCCAGTAGCTATTTGAAATCTGCCTTAACGTGTGTTTCATCGTCCATTTCGCTACAGTCAAATTTAGTCAGGAAACCTGCATATAACTTTCGGACTTGCTTTTAAGACTCCAGCTGCTTTTCATCGGTACTTTTTGAAATCTGTAGGTCTTCAGCATACGTTTATTTTTTAGCCTTTATACAGTTGATTACCGAGGTACCTACAATTACAGCAATATCTCGGATTGAAGTGTCGAAATTCTGCTCAAAGAGTTGCTTCGCTTTTTTGACCAACTTTGCGTCTAAGCTAAACTTTCTATTTTAGATAATTTTTCTTACGATAAGTAGACCCTTTCTAAGATTGGAAATAACCCTTTGGACCGTGCTTTTTGATGCACCTGTTTTTTGAGCCATAACTAAAAATTTTAAATCCAGTTTTTTCAAGAAAGTGGACAAAATCAGTTTTCAAACTTTTTCTTGATCCTTTTTGTTTAAAGTACTACCACCAAGTGTTATATATTTTTTTTATTGTGATGTTATATAGTAAAACTAGCACCCATATTTAGACTTTCACGATCATCAGGTAAATCATAATCTTAAGAAACAAAAGTATCAAATTTTTCTGGAACAGTTTTTAGCTAAGTAGCGACCTAAAACACATTTCGTGTCTTGCAAAAATATGGCTTTCGTACAATAATGTGGAATTACTGACGTGGCCAGCGCAACCTTCGATAATTTGTGGAAAATAGTTTAAGAGAAAAAAGGACCAATAAAACCAAAAAACAAAGAGGAGTTTTGGGCAAAAGTTCAACAAGCTTGATGCGATATTCCGAAAAGCACTTGCCAGACCTTGGTGGACTCAATGCTAAGAAGGTGACGAGCAGTGATTAATAATAAGGGCAATGCTACCAAATATTAGCTGCTGCAATTTTTGTTTTTTATTACTTAAGGAAAGTAATATTTATGTTGAAGTTAATGGAAATGGAAGTACTATGTTAACGTGATAAAAAAATGTTCTATTAAAAAAAATTCTTCCATCAGCTGTTATGTGTTATAATGAAAAACGAAAATTTTTCAACGGACCCTATTTTTTTATCCGTCACTGTATGAATGAAAATAATGCACATCATGCAGTATATGTATATAAAACAGAATAAATGGGTATAATGATTCTGCACCACTTTTTAAAAGAGATTAAAAACAAACCTAGATAAGTGCATGAAAATGTAATCTACACCGAACACCCATCGGTAAGTATTTTGAAAAATAAAATATCAAGAATTTCGTTTTGGTGTAAAATTTGGTCAATTTCAGAAAACATTTGTTGAACTCCAAACCTTTGTCAAAACTTAAAAATGCTCCTAAACACAGAAAAAAAAAAAAAAAACTTTGAAATTTCAATCGAGGTGTATAGAAGCAAAGGCAGCAATCTCCATTTTGTTCTAGAGATATTGTCCATTTAAGATGGAAAATTAAGATTTCATTATTTTATATTTTTTAACTTTTCACCTTGAATAAACAATATCTACAAAGAAGTACAAGACATGCAGATTCGAATAAAGCGGCTTAAACCCGTATAAAAAGTTGAATAATTTTAAATTTTAAGTAAAAAACTTTTCCATAATTAGGAGCAATTTCGGTTTTGAAAATGGTTCGGATCCTTCAAATGTTTTCTGAAATGGACCAAATTCAAAATCAAAATTTTGGTGCCGTGAAAAGAAATTCCGAGCTACTTTATAGCCTTAGCCTGGAAGACGAAACGAATAGAGTGAATGAAAATGTGTCGTTAATATCAGCCGATTGAAACTTTTTATGAAGAACTTGCTTTGACTTAAGATTAAAGTTTGTAGACAAAAATTTCAATTATTTTCTTAAATCTTTCGATATAAGCAGTTGAAAATCAATCATTCGATTCGTTGAGTCTTCTATGCTAAGGCTATTATTTTTTGAACCATTAAAGTTTCGAGACGAAATCTTTTACTTGGGGGTTTTTGAGGTCGCTGATTACGAATATGATGTTAGATTTTTAAAAAAGAAAATGGCGGATTAAAAATGGTGGACGAATTGCATAAATATTCAACCAAATCCAACAAAAAAATTTACTCGGGGATTTTTGGGGTCACTGATTACGAATCTGATGTTAGATTTTTAAAAAACAAAATGGCGGATTCGAAAAGGCAAAAAATAACACTTGCACAATTTTTATATCTGATTTAAAAATTTATTTCAAAACTTTATCTTTGATAGAGTTGTGTGCAACGGTAAATTAATCCACATAAAAATGGGTTTTAGATTCCGTTATCACGGAGTAAAAGCTGTTTCCATTTCAGGCGAGCAACACATATTGACACTTGGGTTAAATTTTCCTATGGGTGCTTCAGAAAAAATCGCGTCAAAGAAAAAAGGCAAAAAAAGGCACCTCAATTTTTTTATATGTGTTAGAAAAGGTTTTAATCTTCTAAAATCCAAAAAATTGCATACTGATTTTGTGAAATAATTTGATTTTAAATTAATCATAATATAAAGGTTCGATAGTATTTCCTTTTACGAAGAGATTCTATATTCAAACATTAAATTCGGTTCAGTTTTACAGTAACCACATAATTTTTACAGTGAACACTTAATTTTTACTTTTAACTCACAGAATTTTGTGTCTGAGAAGCGTACTTTTGGAGAGATCCCAAGAGCATTGTAGGAATACCTGGATCTTTCTTTTTTGAGGTCTATGAATATCTGTTAGACAATACGGTTCATAAAAAGTTAATTTAAAAAAACTTTTTTTTTTGACTTTTGGCCAGCTTTTAAGGATTTTGAACCAGTGTGAGGCATGATGAAAAAGTTAATCAGTTTCACACGCACAACTTTGGCTCATTTTTTGAAGCAAAAATGACTTTTTAGAAAAAGTATTAATGGCACCTTTTTAGTGAAACATTTCTCTATAAAACTGTATCATTACATTTTTGAAATTTAGTGGAGGGTGGCGCTTAACATTAAATTTTAAGTCACTCCATTCAATTACTTGTTACTTCTTGTATAAAACAAAATTTCAAAAATGCTATAGGTATAACTAGAAATATTTGCATCTGAAGTTTTCACGCGGACTTAAACTCTTGATGCGGTGTTATAAAATTTGTTTTTAAGATAAAATGCCAAAAAAAAAAAACATTCCACGTCGGCCGAAGTGTGCCACTTTAAGAAATTCAATTGAATGCATATACAAAACTTCAGCATTACTTATTCAAATTAAATTATGTACAGTGTAAATGTTTTTTTTTTTTTTTAATTTAGGTACCAGTATACTTACTATTTAAAATAGTAAACAAAATATTATTTTTATCAAAAATATTAGTATGTACAATATAAAAATCACGAAGCGCCAATTTATATATAAATAGTGTGAAATGTCTACAACACAATACGTACAATTGAAAAATAAGCATCAGCTACAACAAAAAATGTGTAGATAAGCAACATCCTTTACGTCGTCACTTCCTTTAAGAAACTTGTAGTTTAATCTCTTTGGAATGAGGAAAAATACGAGTACCATATAAATGAACATATTTTGAAAAAAAAGCAATAATACTGCGAACACTTATCAAATATGTATCCAACCAGCAGTTGTGGCGTAGCTTCAAAGACGAAAACAACTTGAATAAATGTTAAATTACGCAGAGTTTAAAGAAAATTAAAGAGAAAAAAAAAAAAAAATATAAAAAATGGGAAAATTGGAAAAACCATATTGATATCCTGTGCTTTCATTCAAATTTAATATAAAAGTGACTGTTGCTTAAATTAATCGTTCATTGAGTGTAGAAATATTTTGAAAAATGTGGCGATTCCACTGGATTTGTATAGTGTTTCTGTTCTTGTTAATAGTAAGTGTTTTAAACAAACGAAAAGTTGAAAAACGCAGTCAGTCTTGTTTCAGAATTCGTCCGATTTCAATTACTTTTCGTTTCGAAAGTTTATTGATGACAATTGTGAGTAGCACGATGTATGAGGATCGCTTTTGTTAGAAATTACATGCTCTACATATAATATGGATTTGTATATACGAAAAAGTTACCATTTCGTAATTCTTAAAAAAGCAGTTAAAAAATTCATTATTAGCTACCAACAAGCATGGATCAGATGACATTGTTTATTTGAGCTTGTAACTTGCTTACTCAGCAAGCGAAAAATAAATAAAAAACTTTTGCATGTGCTGTATTTACTTTTTGCTGTGATTCTCAACAACTTGAAGAAAAAGGTTAGATATAATATGCGTGTGAAGTTCTATTGTTTGTCGGCAAATTAGTCTGATGATATGATTTTGCTGACCATCAAAACTTAGCGAAAACCAGCCTTATAATAAATTTTCCCACTACTAAAAAAAGTCATACAATTCGTTTGATTAACATATGTACATAATTATTATTTGTAGAGCATCAGATTTCCAACAAAAACATTCCTAATGCTTTTTATCGCACGACTTAGCATTTTCCGCAAAAAGCTTTCGAAACGAAAAGTAATCGAAATTCCGCGGATTCCGAAACAAGCCCGCATATGCATAGTATGTGTATAATGTCTAAAATTAATTTTTATTTTTTGATCAATAAAAAGCATAATGCACAGTCACGCCAATTACAACGTCAACGAAATAGTCAAGATCTAAAGTTATCAAACCTTAGAAGCAATCACAGAGATAATGCCAAATACCAATTAATATTAAAAGAAGCTGAGGAACTTCAAGAAAACCTTCTGCAATTAGAGCAAACCGCTGAAATTGAAGAAGATGCTCTACAATGCCCACAAGGTTGTGTTTGTCAGTATGCGCATTTGATGGATTTACCCATATCACGTTGGATAAATTATATGCAAAGGCGGCATGCACCAACTAAAGCAACTACTGCCGATAATGATGATATTGACGACGAAACGAATGAGGATCTTATAAATGATAACGAAACAGCATTTGAAGGTGATGAAAGTTTTCTAACAAATTCATTTATCAAGCAGGCCACATGCATACTGCAAGAGAATAATAACGCTGAGGAATTGGTTAATAGTCTGCCACATGATTTACAAGCATTGATATTGCTATACACTGGAATTGGAAAAAATAAGACAGGTAAATTAAATGCGTCCAATTGGTTTACAATTTTTAAAGAGTTTTACTAAACGGAAAGAAAAAATATAAAAATTACCAGAAACGGGCTGTAAAATGCATGTTTGATAACTTTTACTATGCTAATATTGAAATCTTTCTTTCTGAGCAAGTTTGATAAATTTATAAAATTTTTAGGCAGATTGTAATAGATATGTAAAATGAACGAAGATTAACAAAAGTTCAGTAATTTTTGAACGATTTTCGCTACAAAAATTATAATTTTTGTTTCCGTGTAGGAACTATGAACAACTTAAGCGAAGCAATTTTTATTTTTTTTTTTTTTTCCTTATCATTACAGTGTATTCCAGCGTTTTAAAGCCGTTGAATCAACTAAATACTTTAGAAATTCGTGGCGCTAAAGATCGCACATTTAAATTGGTAATCGATGAACCATTAAGTTTTTTGCAACACGCAAATTTTGAATCAATTACACTACTTGGCAGTGAAAAATCTAAGCCTCCAAAAACGAAGGCACATCCAAGTGAGAGCTTCGATTACAAGCCACGCATCGAATTAGATTTTTATTCAACTGAAAAAGAAGAAATTTCGGCAGAAAGAAACGAAAAAATGCTCAATAAATTGGGTTTCGAAACTTTGGAAGAAATTGAGGAAATTGTTCCCTACGATGTTTACTTAGAAGAAGTGAAAAAAGCGCGTATGCCAACATTCTTTGGCTGGGAACATCTAGAAGTGCTACGAATACAATCGTGTCAGCTTAATGAATTGCACTGGGAAATGTTTGATGGCCTGGATTCCTTGCAACACTTATCACTTGAGCGCAATGCAATCGAAGTCGTTACTGCGTTGGCGTTATTTGGTGCAAACAATATACGTACTTTATCACTGGCACACAATGCTATACATGATTTGCATTATCGCGCGTTGGGCGGATTGCTCAAGTTAGAAATGTTGGATTTGAGCGATAACAAACTAATGAAAATAAGTGAAATGAGCTTTCCACCGTTTCCTAAATTGGAAAGTGTCGATTTTCGTAACAATCCAATTAGATATATATTTCCAGCTACCTTTGGCGTAATGAATAATACGCGTTCCATGCTGTTTGGCTCTAAAGAAGTTGCACTCGAATTATGGAATAATGAACCATTTCAGTGGCTGAGCAAATTAACGCATTTAACATTAAATAATGTCAGTATAGGCAATCTTGAGCATAATATTTTTCAGGTAAGTGAGTAGCAATAAAACAAATTATTTAACTTGAAGGGCCTTGATTTGGTGTTAGGAAATAACGCGCAAATTAAAACGAAATAACGCCCAAGTTATTTTCATAAAAATTTGAATAACGCCCAAAAACAAAATGACGATATAACGCCTAAAATAAAAATGAAATAACGCCCAAGTTTTTGTGAATAATAATAATCTAGGGGAACCTGCCTATCTATCATTAAAATTCTCGTAATTTCTAGAGCTTGCATGTGAACAAAAAATCCGCCCTTGTAGGTTTTAATTGCGGCTAGCGTAGCATTTCTCAAAACCAGAGTGTGTTACCAACTAAAAACAAATTTGGCAATTTTACACAACAGACGGCGCTAGTGAGCCTTATGATCTATACATATGTCGTTCTTGTACAGAGAAATTCATCCTTGGCAATAGCCTAATTGGTTAAGCACAGCGTTTTCTTTCATTAGAATACCGAAGTCAAGGGTTCGAGTGTGGCTTGTGACAAGAAGTAACTAAAACTGATCTGATGAGGCTATATATGTACATGTTTATATATGAAAATATATAAATACAGTCTGTTAAATAAGAGCGTGGTCACGATTACTCGCGATCGGTAAAGTATAATGCTGTAATTTTTTTTTCTCACACAGAGGGCAGTATTGTCCTTCATGCTTCGTGAAAGTGAATCAGCTGACCACTCTTTTCAATGCGTTCTCAGCATTTTTCCAAAATGAGTACCGCGTACGCGTCGCGCTTTGAAGCCGTTTTTTTGTGTTTGCACCCCAAAGGTCCCAAAATGACCCAAGCGGCGGCTGCGAAGTATATGCAAAAGTCGAAACAGTTTGTGAGTAAGTGGGTGAATCGCTTCAAAGAAGAAAAAAATGTCGATGACTTTCCAAATCGCGGGTCTGTCGGTGTAGTGACGGAAAAACAGGAAAAACTGATCTGTGCTCTATTTTCGAAAAATCCAACATTAACTTTGCGTGAAGGTGCTTCGAAATTGTCCCAAAAAGGTTTGAATATCTCCCACGGAACTATTCGTAATCATTTGATTGCAAATAGTGTGAAATACCGAAGTACTTTGCAAAAACCGATGCTCAGTGAAAAACATGTCCAAAAACGTCTTGAATGGGCCAAAGACAAAATGGTGTCGTGACTTTGGATTGGCCGTCTCAGTCGCCCGATGCCAATCCAATTGAAAACGTTTGGGCGCAAATGAAGATGAAGCTTCAGAAAAACCGACCCTGCAACTTGAAACAGCTGGTTCGACGCATTCACAAAATTTGGAGGTCGTTTTCAGAAGAGTATGCGCAAAATCTTGTTCAAAGTATGTTTTAGAAAAATGCTGAGAACGCATTGAAAAGAGTGGTCAGCTGATTCACTTTCACGAAGCATGAAGGACAATACTGCCCTCTGTGTGAGAAAAAAAAATTACAGCATTATACTTTACCGATCGCGAGTAATCGTGACCACGCTCTTATTTAACAGACTGTATGTATGTGGAAATAGCCGAAACATGTTAACACTTGTTTGCGTCTGTTGTTGAAAAATCACAAAAATTACTGTTTAATTATAATTAGTTCAATATAAATTTATCGTTATTACATATTGAGCGTTATTTCCAAAAAAAATTAAAAAAATTTAAGGTTTTTTATTTTTTTCTTTCCATTTGGCGGCATTTCCTAACGCCTTGAACCATATCATTTAGGGCTGTGCAATGAGCTGATCGAACCTGTTCGAGTTTTCGCCACACACAACCACACAACGAACAAGATCGATCAGCTCAGCTCAACTCAGTTCGTAAGTTCGTGAGTTTTGAGCTGATCGTTTGATCGATCAGCGAATTCGTTGTGAACTGATCGTTTGTTTGTTGAGCTCGTTAGTTATGAGTTTTCTCGTTTGTTTGGTTACGTTCAGCGTGTTCGATATGCGTTGAATATGATTGCAAGTTGCAATCAGCGTTGCAAAAAATGTGTAAGAATTGGGATAAGTTTAAGGTTTAATATTATACACGAATATTAAACAAATATTTTGCATAGTTGTTATTTGTTTGAACTTCGGCTCTTCGGTGTACACAGCAGAAGCAACTTTCATTATTGCCTCATATTTTTTTTTTTTTTTTGTAAAATTTGCTTAAACCATACATTTCAAAAAAAAAAAAAAATTAAATTTTAGCCTTTAACCGCTTAGATAAACTTTAAAAAAATTCGACATATTTTTTTGGGTTGCATCCTGTTTCTGTTAATAAAATCAAAATTTTCTATCAATAAATTGCTTAAATCATCATTTTCTCTCTATAAATTGACATCTTGGGTTCAAAAACGACGAAACAAAAATTTAGGGTTGCCATATGAGGGTTCCCAGTCGTTTTTTTGGAAAATGACTTTTCATTGTCAACTTTCCTTATTGAAAGTTATAGAATCGACCCAAAAACCCATAGTAAATTTTTTGGGGTTGCCACCTGGTTTTTTTAATAAAATCAAAATTTTCTTGGAATAAATTGCAAAAATCATCATTTGCTCACTATAAATTTAAGGTTGCCATATTAAGGTTGCCTGACTTTTTTTTCGCAAAATTGCAATTGGTTGTTAACTTTTTTTATTGTTTTTGGACCCAAGATGTCAATTTATAGAGAAAACAATTATGATTTTAGCAATTTATTGAAAAAAAATTTTGATTTTATTAAAAAAACGAGGTGGCAACCCCAAAAAATTGGCGTTAGGAAATTAATGTGGGCTTTTGGGTCGATTCTATATTTTTCAATAAAGAAAGTTGAAAAAGAAATGCAATTTTCCAAAAAAACGTCTGGCAACCCTGATATGGCAACTCTAAATTTTTGTTTCGTCGTTTTTGGACCCAATATGTCAATTTATAGAGTGAAAATTATGATTTTAGCAATTTATTTATTTAAGAAAATTTTGATGTTATTAAAAAAACCAGGTGGCAGCCCCAAAAAATTTACTATGGGTTTTTGGGTCGATTCTATAACTCTCAATAAAGAAAGTTGACAAAGAAATGCAATTTTCCAAAAAAACGTCTTTCAACCCTGATATGGCAACCCCAAATTTTTGTTTCGTCGGTTTTGGACCCAAGATGTCAATTTATAGGGAGAAAATGATGATTTTAGCAATTTATTGATAGAAAATTTTGATTTTATTACAAAAAACAGGTGGCAACCCTAAAAAAATTAACTTTTTCATTCAAAATCATTTGTCAAAACGTCTTAGTTTTATTTTCAATTTTATTAAGTTCACAATTTCAAATTAAGAGCAAAAAAACAACTATGCAAAATATTTGTTTAATATTCGTGTATAATATTAAACCTTAAGTATTATTTCTACGCAATTCTTACAACGCTGATTGCAATCATATACATCGCATAACGAACACGCTGAACGTAACTAAACAAACGAGAAAACTCATAACTTACTAGCTCAACAAACAAACGATCAGCTCACAACGAATTCGATGATCGATCAAACGATCAGCTCAAAACTCACGAACTTACGAACTGAGTTGAGCTGAGCTAAACGAACTCAGTTCGGTACTGAAATTGTGTGAAAAGCTCATGAGTTTTGAGTTTGATCGAACTAGTTCGGCTCGTTGCACAGCCCTAATATCATTACGTAACAGTTTTTTGATATTTAAATATTTTTGTTTCCTCAGGGTCTTATCGCACTAGAAGTACTTAAAATTAAAGGTACAATAAACAGCATTGAATTTGATGCCTTTGCTGATCAGACACATTTACGTGACATCGATTTGAGTAACTGTCAAATACAAGAAATTTCAATGGATGCATTTATGGGTTGCAAGAAATTGGAAGTCGTTAATTTAGCACGCAACAATTTATCTTACATTCCACCTGGCTTATTTGATGATCAAAAAAATTTAGAAGAGATCTATTTAGAGGGCAACCAACTACGTACATTACCGATCAACTTTTTCTATCAAACGAAGCTTAAATTGGTACGTCTTATAGACAACCCATGGAAATGCAGTTGCGACATGTACAATTGGCGTCCAAAATATACAAATCAGGTGCGTGGACAACGCATTGAACGTTGTATTACCGATTACCAATCGCGTAAGCAACTTTCATGCCATAAGGTAAACAACTACGAAATTGATCATCGTTTTGCACCACGTTGTGAAAATTATAATGGACGTAGCGTTTTCTATGTTGTACGTAAAAATCTACAATGCGGTGAGGGTCGAGTGTTGAATACATACAAGAAACATGATCCAGTTGCTGGTCGAAGACAACGTTTGACAAAGCTGCGTCAAGTGGCCGAACGTCAAGAAAATTACAAGGAAAAACTACAGCAAAAGAAATTGCTTTATGGTCAGTCGCTTGGTGAAAATGACTACAGGCCGGAAAACACTCGTTTGACTTGGCAAATACGAAGAGAAGACAAAATTCGACGTACATTAGCAAGGGAGAATAGTATTGAGCATATATTGCAACAACAGATACAACAGCAAAAACAAAAGGATAACGTGAATACTAATGTAGAGGAAATTTCAAATGAAATTTAACATTTTCGTATGAAAAATACAAATTTTAACAAAAAAAAAAAAAACTTTTTGTGTAAAAAAATTTCGTATTTAGTTAGAACTTAAGGGTTTAGTTAATATTACTAATTTAGACTGAAATTAAGTAAATTTTTAAAAGCTATTTATAGGTTAAATTAAATCATGTTCTCGGTTTGTGTACCAACGCTACGACTAGCTTTGAGATATGTATTTGCATTTCCGTTTGTTGGCTGTCCTAGAACAAATGTTTAGATATTTACATACCTATATATGAAATTATGCAGCATAGAATTGCATTTTTAAATAAAAAAAAAAACAATAATAATTCGAATTTTGTGGGTTAGTATACGAATGCAAAACAAGGTTCAAATATATACACAAAACATAAACGAATTTGTATTTTTGATGTGTAAAAATCTCTACAGGCGCATAACAATGAATTGAGAAATTTTTTAATAATCCCAAATTTATAGAAAAATGTTTCCTTCGATATTCCAGCGTGTTACTACTTAAAATGACCCATATGTGATATTTGCGAATTAAAAGAAGACAGCACTTTTATTATTATTAGCTACCAAACAAGCATGTATTAGATGACATTGTTGGTTTGAGCTTACTGTTCAATGTGTTTTATATTGGAAGGCTGGTTTTCGTCACGTTTCAATGATCACTATAATCATATCCTCAGACGAATTTACCGCGTTCAGAAGAACTTGCCAAGCATACTATATTTAACCTTTTGCATAGATTTCTTGAGAATCATAGCAAAAAGTAAACACAGCGCATGTAAAACTTCTAATTCTTTTATTTTTCCTTTACTATGCATTGTCCGACTGTTGTAACTCATTGTGGAATACATTGTCTTTAAATCTATTAGTCACATATCAAGAAGACGATCTTATTTTACATACCACTAATTAAAACAATTGTTTTTTTTTTTTTGTTATATACATTTTTTATTATATTTTACATCATATTCTTTAGTACATACTTTTTGTTAAATTTATTGAGCTTTAGAAAGAGCTGGTAACGTAATCGATATCAGGTTATCGATTGATTGGAATGAACAATTTTTTTTTCGACAATTAGTCCACTTGATGATGCATTAATCTAATGACATGCGCCGCGTAGTGAAGTTTATTATAACCGCGGGTTCACTTGCAATTTTTTCTATTTCCATAACACTATTGCTCCAAGGGGTCCGGGAGACGCAACATGTGTCACCATAACCGTTTTATAGTCGATCTTCAATTATCCATAATTAGGTGTTTCAAAAATGCACAATTTCTCGAGATCGGTAAATATGTAAGCCAATATTTAAAAAGAAATTTAAAATGTGCCGCAAAATAGTAACGTTTACTATGTAGCCATAACGCGATATTTTGTTTTAGATATTTTTTTCTTAATATTGTGACAAGTTATGGAAGCAGAATTCTAAATTTTGTTCAGTCAAAAAATATTTGAAACTTACCTCTTAACGCTGTTGCACCGATACCCTTGAAAACACTACGAATACCACCTTCTTTAAATAATTTCAAAGCAGTGTCGACCATTCCATTATATTTACGTTCACCACCTGCTGCCTGCTGCACCTGCAACAAACACTTAATACGCTCACCAGGTGCTGTAATAACTGTGGTAAAAACACCCGAAAGTGAACCAGCGAGGAATATTTGCGGATAAGTGAGTTTTGTACTAGTATCAGTCTGTTGAAGCCGTTTGCCCAGTGAATAACCGGCAAAGCAACATGCAAATATTGGCGTTACACTGGTTAATGGAGCAGATATACCTTTGTAAAGGCCGCCTATGCCTTCTTTTTGTATTGTCTTGCGTGCACAATCTAAAGTGCCACTATATAGAGGTTGTTGACCAGCAGCAGGTGTTGGCATCGTTTGAAGACGCACCTTAATAAGAAAAAAAAATTAGTTTTATAAGAAAAAAAAAATGTATTACCTACCTTAATGGTATCCAAAGGATGTCCACATAAAACATTGCATATGCCACCAAACCCACCGCTAAAAAAACCTTTAAGGGGGTTAACTTTTTTCGGTGGTTCCTCTGAAGACATTTTATGGCTAAAAAAATGCATACAATTAAAATAGAATAAATTAGGAAATACATGCAAGATTTTAATTGATTTAGTTATGTATGGGCGCGTACCACTTACATATGTACATACGAATGGGTTTATTTGAAAGTGGAATAAGTCCAATTCCGGAAAAATTGAGTTTATGGTAGTTATAGCTAGCTATATATGTCCTCTTTTTATATTGAAAATTACAGACTCGTTAGACCACGATTTCATCAAAAATTACTCAAAAGAACTTTTCATGAAAAACATTTTTACAAAAATGATTTTTTTGAAAGTGGAATAAGTCCATTTTTTCATCTACTGCTATGCAGAAGATTTTGCTTTTAAATCAATTAAAAAATATTGGCAAGCGTTACTAAACCGGTGTTAATAGAAAATGGTTGAGTTTTTTTGGTCTGAATGGACTTATTCCACTTTCATTTATAATAAATTTAAAAATTTGTTATACTTTTGTATGACTTATTCCATTTTTACTCACAAAATATTTTGTAAATTAAATCAAAGGAAAATTAAAACTTAGAAAAATTTTACTTTAAAAACTGTTGTTTCTTTTTTTTTTTTCTTTTTGCTCAAGTAGGGCTCTGAAAATTAGTTACAACAACAACAAAAACAAAAAGTTCTTGTCGGACCTACTTTCGGAGATATAGCCATCGGAAGATCGAGATATATTTTTTATAAAAATTATTATAAGTTGGGAACCCCTGAAAGGATTTTAATAATATTAGTGTCATACAAAAGATATGTTAATTTGCTACAAAATTGGTTTACAAAGAATTTTAATCCGAGTCGTGGTTTTAGAGATATTGCAAATTTTCAGAAATTTTGACCATTTTTTTTTTTTTAAAGCACTATTTTTCCAAAAATTGTATCATTAATGCATAGTTTTAGTAACATATTATAAAAGCTCAATTTATTACTTTTCATTTGACATGTAATTTGTACTTGATTTCTTGCAATACGTATTTTTTTATAGGAAAACAAAAAAGTAAGCTATTGGAAAACATCGGAAGTGTCTACCGGGATCGGAATTAATCGAAAACTATCCAAAAACATCGTTATTGTTGTTTTTATTGCTGTTATTGTTATTTTTGTAGTTGGTATTATTGTTGTTCTAGCAATGTTTTCCTAATTTTCATGAAAATTTCTTTGGTTCACTTTTTTGTTTTCCTTTAAAAAAATAAGATAATGCAGGAAATTAGGTACAAATTAAATGTCAAATGAAAGCAATTAAATTGGGCTTTTATAATATGTTACTAAAACTATGCATTAATGGTACAGTTTTTGGAAAAATAGTGGTTTAAAACAAAAACAATGGTCAAAATTTCTGAAAATCTGCTATATCTCTAAAACCACGACTCGGATTAAAATTTTTTGCAGGTTGATTTTGTAGCAAGTTAACATATCTTTTGTATGACACTAATATTTTTAAAATCCTTTCAGGGGTTCCCAACTTATAATAATTTTTATAAAAGATATATCTCGATCTTCCGATGGCTATATCTCCGAAAGTAGGTCCGACAAGAACTTTTTGTTTTGTTGTTGTTGTAACTAATTTTCAGAGCCCTACTTGAGCAAAAAGAAAAAAAAAAAGAAACAACAACAGTTTTTAAAGTAAAATTTTTCTAAGTTTTAATTTTCCTTTGATTTAATTTACAAAATATTTTGTGAGTAAAAATGGAATAAGTCATACAAAAGTATAACAAATTTTTAAATTTATTATAAATGAAAGTGGAATAAGTCCATTCGGACCAAAATAACTCAACTATTTTCTATTACACTTGTTAAAATTTTTACACCGGTTTAGTAACGCTTGCCAATATTTTTTAATTGAGTCGTACGCAAACCCTTTAATATCTCAGTTTATAAAAAAATGGACTTATTCCACTTTCAAAAAAACCCATTCATATATCGATATTGTACTCTAGACAATTGCGATTGATTAATTCCATTCACGTTTTACTTGCTGTAGCAGCATTATGAACAGAAATTTATTATTTTTTAGTATAGATGTATTTACATCAAATATTGAAATGATCTGCTTTAAAACATGTACTTATTAATGAGTACAAGTTAAAAGCGATAAGAGAAGCCATCATAAATATGGTTTTTCTTATTGAAATTACCAGTTATTGAAGGTTTCTTCAAAAATCGAGATTGATATAAGAACCTTCCACAATAAATCGTTATAAATAATAGAAAATATTTGTAAATATTTGGATAAATTCGGTAGAGTTAATGACTTTCTTTTCGTATTTGAAAAATTAAAACTTAAGCCCATGCGTTGAAAAGGTATTGCATAATCTTGATACCAAAATTCATTGAGCATTTTTTCATTTTTTCGATTCATGGATCCTTTGGTTGGGAGGTTTGCCGAGATTTTTCTTCAAATCCTAAGTATTTTACTAGACCACTTTTTTGTCATTTTGAAACTTCTCACTCGCAATTGTGATAGGGCATGTTAATTATTACGAACTGATTTTTTACCTCTATGGCAACTGACTAACTGGATTTTGAACTGAGCGACTTCCTAAGGACCCAATGGAAAGTTATTCGACTGAACGACCTTTTTGGTTGCGTTTAATTTAGAAGCTTATATGTGCTTCTCCGGGTGGTTAAAATGCTGACAGAGCCCTGTTTTTGAACGTAATAGTTCTTCTCAGTCGTCAAATCCAAAATCGCTGATACAAAAAGAAAAAAGAAGAAATGTCCTATTCGACTTAGTGAGGATTTATTATTTCTTATTACATACAAATTGTTTACTTACTTAAATTTTGCTGCCGAAATCAATCCAACGAGAAATTGAAAACAAAAATTTAATTATACATTTCCACACAATTTGTCAACTTAACCGCGTTGAAAAGTCACTAAAAACAAATTTCACTTTGACATTTGCCCAAAAAAAAATAATTGAAAATAATAAACAAAATATTATTATTCACAATATTTAAAAAATTTGTTTCTTGTTTTCACTTTTAATTAAATAGTAAGACTTCAGATGGCGTTGGTGTTTAAATTTTCAAAATTCACTTGGATGCATTTCAAATTGACTTGCACTCCATATTTTTGAAATCCATACAAGGGTTTCCAACCCATAACGGTTTTTCAAGAAGCTGTATCCACGAAATAAGGCACGAGCGACACTTTTTGATTAGATCTTGTTTCTAAGTATTAAAAGCTTCACAAAATAAACTAAGTTTAAAAAAGAAATACGAGGTGTCACTAAATTAAACTTGACGCAAATATTCAATGAGAATACCGTTGTTACGGATTTACAACTTCTAGGCGTAAATGCAATACCAAATCGACATGAAGTACTTAGATGTGAAAGCATCTGTCCTGGAGAAAAGACTCAGCCAAGATTTGTGCTAAAGATACAGGATTTCTTTCCACTTCAAGTTAAACTTTTTCCACACTAAATTGATCTTTTTTCAATTCAATTTAAACTTTTTCCAAATCAAATTAAACTTTTCAAAAATACACGCTTATAATGATAAATCTCTGGTGCATATATAGATTTATATTGTGTCTACATGTAAATAGATGCAGAGATATAACATTTTAAGCGTGTTATTTGTAAAGTTCAATTTGATTTAGATAAAGCTTAAATTGAATTGAAAAAATATCAATTTCGTGTGGAATAGGTTTAACTTGGAGTGGAGATCTCATAATGCTCGCCATCTGAGTTAGAAGCATTAACGCCACTCTGTCAGCTTCTCAAAAAGTGTGAAAGCTTGGAAATTCATTTGTATCCCTGCTGAAAACCATGAATTAGTTGCAACGAACTATTGATAGATAGGACCGCAAAATGATTTTTATAAAAATTATTTTCTTCACAGATGAATAATTTCATACTTATAAAACATGAACATACGTTCAAAGTAATATTTTTACTTGGAATTATTTACCTTCAACTTTTATTTTATACAATTCTCTATATAAAATACATGAAAAGGGATGACGATCAAATAAAATTGATATGTACAAAAATAGCGAAATCACCAAGTTTGTCCTTTAAAATTTGATCATTTCTTGATTGATGGCACAAGTCTTTAAAACTGTTAATTTAATTGATTGATATAATTTGTTGATTGGTGCAAAAACTGGTGCAAAATTGAATATTGATGAAAAATTAATAACTGATGAAAAATGATAAGTAACAAAAATTTTCTACACAAAATTAAGGTTGTGGCAAGTTAAGATTTACAGACAATGGGCATAAAACCAGAATTCAAAATTTTATTCAGTCAAACGATTTTAAAACTTACCTCTTAACGCTGTTGCAGCGCTTCCCTTGAAAATACTACGAAAACCCCCTTCCTTATACAATTTCTTAGCACAGTCGACCATTCCATTATATTTACGTTCACCGCCAGATGCCTGCTGCACTTGTAACAAACACTTTATACGCTCTCCAGGTGCCATAATAAATGTGGTAAAAACACCCGAAAGTGAACCAGCGTAGAATATTTGTGAATAAGTGAGTTTTGTACTAGTTTCAGTCTGTTGAAGACGTTTGCCCAGCGAATAGCCGGCAAAGCACACTGCAAATATTGGCGTTACACCGGTCAATGGAGCAGATATACCTTTGTAAAGACCGCGTACGCCTTCTTTTTGTATTGTCTTGCGTGCACAATCAAAAGTGCCACCATATAAAGGTTTCTGGCCAGCAACAGGTGTTGGCATAGTTTGCAGACGCACCTTAAACAGAAAAAAAAAATTTAATTTCAAAGTAAGTTTTATAAAAAAAAAAATAAAATTGTATTACCTACCTTAATGGTATCCAAAGGATGACCGGTTAAAACATTGCAGATGCCACCAAATCCACCGCCTAAAAAACCTTTAAGGGGGTTGGATTTTTTCGGTGGATCCTCTGAAGACATTTTATGGCTGAAAAGTACAAACAATTAAAATAGAATAAAGTAAAAAATAAAATTAAAAATCAGCGCTGCTGAACCTTGCACATTGCACAGAAGTATGTATTCGCACGAAATTTTACTTGATTTACTTATGTATAAGCGCGTACCACTTATTAACTTATCACCTGAATCGTAATCTCTAGACAACTCCGATTGATTAATTCCATTCACGTTTTACTTGCTGTAGCAGTGTTCTGAACAGAAATGTATAAGCGTAAAGGTACTTTTTCAAGCGTTTTGACAAACATTTTTTAAATAAGATATAAAGTACTAGTGTGAATGATATTATTTACATATAAATAAGGAAATGTCTATACGGGGCGTTTCGCGTACGCGAAAACTCCTCTCTCTCTCTCAATTTACTCAATTAGCGTACGCGAAACTCAATTAGCGTACGCGAAATCCAGTGAAGTTTTTTCCCCCGGGGAACTTGATTAATTTATGTACTGATCCGCGGCCGAAGGCCGCCGCGAAGCTGGTGTTGGATGTCTGACGGGTTTAAATCCTGAGCTGCGGCCGCAGGCCGCCCACTTACCCGTACTTTTATGTAAAATTACTGTTGTAACGAAAATGCGTCCCGGGGGAAAAAACTTCACTGGATTTCGCGTACGCTAATTGAGTAAATTGAGAGAGAGAGAGGAGCTTTCGCGTACGCGGGCCGCCCCGTATAGACAGACTCTATAAATAATACCAATAAAATGGACTTCTGGAAAAGTTATGTACCCATTAAAAATACTAGCTAAATGACTTATTTATCTATACATTAGGGCAGCTCACAAAAGGATCGTTATAAATAACACAGGCCCACAAAAAAAAAAAAAGTACCATGCGCGAAAGATCAGACCACCTGAACTTTATGTTTTCGGGGTCGCTGAATCTGAATATGGTGCCAGAATAGCGAAGTTGGTTCGCGTTTTTTCAGAAATCCGAAATAATGCTGAAAAAAATCTTTAATTTTCAGCGTAATTGCTGATTTCTGAAAAAACGCGAACCAACTTCGCTATTCTGACACCATATTCGGATTCAGCGACCCCGAAAACATAAAGTTCAGGTGGTCTGATCTTTCGCGCATGGCACTTTTTTTTTTGTGGGCCTGTGTAAAAGAACTAAGTATGATTCGCGAGAAGTTGTTTTTATCAGTAGATTTTGAATTCAAAAAATTCCTGAAAACTGTAGAAACATCAGGAAAATGACGAAATATGTCTTTGCCCCATCTATCCTTAGATTTCTCAAATATTATTAGGAGCCTTAGAATTTTCAAACTCTACCTTAAACAAAATTAGATTTCCATAGATTTTTTGGAAATGGTCAAGCATATGATGACCAATGACTTTGCAAATTTTTATCATGTAACATTTTATTTAGTTTTTTATTTGTTGTGTTGGATTTAAAACATTCATAAACTCAACGGCCCCAACATCGTTTTTCTTGATCTTTTAACAAATTCTTTTTTACTACTCGTGGGTGGTCACTGGTTTTTATCATTTAGGGTCTGTTTCACCGGTCCCAGATAAAGTTGCTGATAATTATCTAGCAGTTAAATAATCTAGCAGATAAATCTGCCTGATAAATTTTTTCTGTTTCACACTCGAAGTCACAGATAAAATTTCTGTCAGATTTCCTTCTGATATTTAAAACGTAAGAAACGTAAATGTTTGTCAAAATCCTATACAAAATATAAACAAACAAAAAATAAAATATTTTAAAAATTGAATTTTTTAAATCAACACATAAAATTCACTGAAAAGGCAGTGATTGGACTGGCAACATAATACGGCGGCAGAAATTCAGGTCACAGGATATTTCACGCATTTGCTTATTACTACTTTGGATTTAGCGTTTTGCGCTTTCACACGGGACTTTAATTTTCTATGTTGTATACATTCGCTGTTTCCTGTCTGGAATTCACCACTAATTTATAGAGATATCTTGCGCACGTGCATTATGAACAAATGGGTCTGACTAACTTCCATAAAATCAAGAGAAAGTATAGTTCGAAAACTGTCCGCCGCGTCCTCGAGACCAAACTTAAATTCTCAAGTAGACCTTCATAAATTCAAAAAAAAAAAAAAAAAAGCCAGCGGAGTCTTCTTGCCTTTAACTTTGACGCATTTGTGCTATTTTTTTGGGCGCGTTTTTAATAAACGAAACGTTCAATAATACACTGCATTGTGGGCGGGACTCCAATTAACAAATTGCATAATTTTGGGCATCGCTTCTCGCTGTTAAGAATTCCACACAGGAAACATAGAAAAAGAAAGCCCCGTTGGATAGCGCGAAACGTTATATCTATAGGGAAATAACCGTCTCGACCAAATAAGCTGGGACCTGAATTTTTGCTGCTCAATCTGTTTTTTCCATCTTGAGCGTATCGAACTCAATGAAAGTGTATTTTCATGAACTTATTATGAACAATAGGAATGACCATTTGAACCTAAGCTTAAAAGTTTCATCATATTCTTATTAGTTTCCAATATACAGTGCTCTAAATTTTATGAATAAAACCGTTTGAAAGAGTTGAGCCGCTGCATGTTGTACTTTTCTACCTTCACGAAGGCACGTTAAGAATCGTGAAAGCAGGAATTTGGTTCTCTTTTATCGTTTCTAGTTGAAGTTTATAGGGTCTGTCCTCAGAGGGTCTTAGCTGCATCCACTTTCGGGGAAATATTAATGGGATTCATATTGGAAATGACCCAATGTACGTATGCAAGTCAAATATAGAAGCGACCTTCAACACTTTTAGATTACTTGAAGTTAATATGACCGTAAAATTTCGTTTCTCATATTCAGGAAAATAGCTACTCAGAAATCAAAAAAAAAAATAAAAAATCTCTAATACCAAAAAAATTTAAAATATCTGCCAGATAAAATTTTATCAATAACATGATGTGGCAGTTAATTTATCAGAGACTTTATCTAACAGATATCTCTATCTATTACTTGTGAAACAGAATTTTTTGTCTATCTGCCACATATCTGCTAGATAACGCTATCAGGAACTTTATCTGGGAGCGGTGAAACAGGCCCTTAGAAACTTATCGCTCGTACGTAGTTGTGGTCGACGTGTTTAATTTTCATAAACTGGTTATTTACCTCAATAAGCTTGACCGAACTGAACTGGATTTTGAATTGAGCGCGACTTCCTACGAACGCAACAGAAAGTTGACTGATCGATCGACCTTTTCGCTTTCGTTTGGTTTCTTTAGTGGAAAGTTGTTTTTCTTATCTCCAAAAAGCCCTGATTTTGATAAGAAAAATGTATGTTTTTATTGTGGAAAAGCATTGCATTCAAACCAGACATTCTACATATCTACATACCTTTCGTACTAGTCCAAAAGTCCAAAGTCCGCAATCGCGGAAATAAAAACGAGAAAAATAAGAAACGCCCTTCTCGACTGGATTTATTCTTATTCCCTATTCAGAAATTGGTTTCCTTACTTGTGGATTTTGCTGCGCAAACCAATCCAATGAGAAAATTAAAATCAAAAATTCAACAAAACATTTCCACAAAATTTATATTTGCCAAACAGAACCGTTTAAAAGTCACTGAAAACAAACGTCATTTTGACATCCGCATAAAAAAAAATATTGAAAACAGCTGTTGCTATGTTGCAAATGAGACAAAAATTTGTGTATTCACAATAACTTAGAACTTTGTCTTGTAGTACATAGCAGTGTTTTTGTGGACAGTTTCCGACAAACGTTTGATAAAGAAGAAACTTTAGCAATCGTCGTTTGCCAGACCCATCGCATTTAGTTGGTAACTAAGCCTAGTGCCTGGACATTATTTAAGTGTAGAATGCTGTTTTAAAATAGCTTCCACCATATTTCAACAAACAAGATTTGAACCGTGCCAAGCTCGACATTTTAAGACAAAATCATTAATACCATCTTGATACAGATTTTTATTAAAATTTTATTGTGTAATCATAAGAAACGAAAAAAAAACTGGTAATTAATTCAAGTTCACCCAGAAAATGCATAAGCAATAAATTTAAATAAAGTAAAACTTAATTCGGCTGTGGCGTTTTGCGTAAATAACCTTTGCCAGAGGGCACGGAAATAGTCTCAACACCTGCTGGAAATAATTTCGGCACGTCTTCATCTTTAACTGTTGGTAGAACCATGCACGTTTGACCGCTCTATATAAACAAATATTTGTATCAATTCAAAAATAAAATAAAATTAATGTTACCTCCCAGTCCGCAGGAGTAGCCACAAATTTAGTTTGAGTCAATTTTAAAGAGTCGATAACACGCAAAATTTCACTAAAAATTATTTAAATAAATCACATCATTTTATGACCAAAAAAAAAATAGCTTACTTGAAGTTTCTGCCTGTCGTAGCTGGGTACAGAATTGACAAACGTAACTTTTTATTTTCATCTATTATAAAAACTGCACGACATGTTAATGGTATACCTTCACGACTAACCTCATCTTTGTCCAACATATTTAACTTGAGCGCAAGCTGACGCTTATCATCAGCAATAATGGGATAGTCAAAAGATGAAAGTTCTATTTTTTTGAAATAGCATTTTTTTAAGCGATTTTCAAATAATACGTAGGTTGCCTTTTATATTTCGGGATTGGGCAACCCATAGTGTTGCAATCTGGCAACTGCCAGCTCTATCGTAAAGTTTGACATTTTTGAGGTTATACGTACTCAGAACATTTTGACATACGACCATCATTTGTGTTGTTTACAGTAACTTAAAAGATTCATCTCGCCCAAAAAATGGAATTAAATCGTGAAAATTTTCGTGCGATTATTTTTTACAACTTTCGACATGGATTAACTCAACAACAGTGCATCGATGAACTTAATTCAATTTTTGGCGATGAAGCTCCATCAAGGACCAGTGTTTATCGATGGTATGGTGAATTCAACCGAGGTCGTAGTTCACTCCAAGACGAATTTCGTGTAGGTCGTCATACATTCAATATTGCATGAACACCTGGCCGTAAAAAAGGTTTGTTCTCGTTGGATACCCCATAATTTATCAATCGCTTAAATTATCAATGGAAAAATTGATTTTCTTAACTCACTGTAAACAAAACAAATAGCACTTGTACATCAAAACGTTGTAAATACGTTTATGCTAAAAAATGTCAAACTTTATTATGGTGTTGCCAGATTTTAGCTATTGACATTAGTATTGCCCAATCCCGAAATATAAAAGGCAACCCTCGTATAGACATACGAATTTTAACTTACTGCCATAGCTTTTGATATCTTCAATCCAACCTTTGTGAGACTCAACATTATCACAGGAAAGTGCAATAGGCTTAATATTACGCTTTGCGAACTCTGGTAACAGAGTAGCTACACGTGACAGCTCTGTCGTACAAACAGGAGTGTAATCAGATGGATGTGAAAAAAGTATGGCCCAGCTGAAATTTCAAAATGGTTATTTTTATATGTAAATATTCACCTTTTCTTTATGTAGTAACTTAATTTGACACTTACGAGCTACCCATCCATTCGTAGAAATCGATTTCACCCAAATTTGTTACAGCTTGAAAATTGGGAAAAGTGTCACCAAGGTTTAGCGCTCCAGACATTTTTGTAATTCTCAGTAATTGTGTTTATCGGCTTAAAAGAGAAAATTACTTTTCTATCAAAAGTTTAAATGAAATCCTTCACAATTTTGCTCATAATGCTTTAGTGTTATCTTTTTTCTTGGTGATTAAATATATTTTTGCAATTGACAAAGTGTTGTAATTGTAAAGTCGTATTGTTTAAAAATGTTGCTGTCACAAAGAAAAATCCAGGTGTTACGTTACGACAAACCAAAAGCACAGCATGCAGGATTGTATAATTTTACACTGATTTTTGTAGGGGAGACTGGGGCACATTTGACACTAAATTTTCAAGGACCTGTATCTTTGAAAATAATTGCACGATCTTAATACTCTTCACTGTTTCTGAAACATTGATTATTTAGGATTAAAACAAAGAAAAAAATTTTTTTTAAAAAACTGCATTAAGAGTCTTTTTTTAAACCCTGGTACGGGGCACATTTGACACTCACAAAAATAGCACAAAAATATTAAACAAAATATTAATACAGTTGCGGTCAACTAATTAGCAACGCAGCGGTGTATTACATTTATTTGTCAATATTTCATAATTTTCTGAAGAAACTTTAAAAACTTTATATCGGTTGATGGTCTTACAATAATTATTTGTTAAGTACACTTCACTTTATGCAAAAGGAAGCCCCTACTATTTTGATTTTTAGTATATTGAGTAAGGATTGATAATCCTCTCGGTCATATAATTAACAACGCTTTGTTTATTTTTAATCAAAGCAACTTTTTATTTAAAAAAGCATTTAATATTTCGTTGCAAAACCATAATTTCTCATAACTGCTTCAGTCCTACGAGCCTTTGAATCCACTAATTTTCGGCATACAGCATTTGGAATGGCTTCCCATTCCATCTTTACTTTTGCAAATATCTCCAAGAAGTTTCCAACTTTATGCAACTGAACTTTTTTTTAATTGCTCCCAGAGGTTCTCGATGGAATTGAGGTCTAGGCTGCATGAAGGCCGATCCAATAGAGGGTTGTAATTTTCCTACATACACCGTTTTGTTAACCGCTCGGTATGCTTCGGATCGTTATCTTGTTGCAGGATCCAAGACACTGGAATGATTTCATCACAAAATGGAACCATTACTTCATTAAAGATAGAAATATACTGGTGGTGATCCATATGGCCCTCAATCTTTGCAATGGGACCAACACCAGAACGAAGCCTCTTCTATTAGAAGTGAACAGAAAAAAAAGGTTCCAATTCGCCGGAAATATAGGCACTGGTCAGCAAAAAAATGGAAAAAATTCCTTTTTTCGGATGAAACCAAAATTAATAGAGTTTCGTCTGATGGTAAAACCTACTTCCGTCGTCTCAGACTAAAGAAATTTCACCCAAAATACACACGTCCTACACTAAAGCATAGTGGTGGAAATATTAAGATCTGGGGATCCATGTCATGGAGCGATGTTGGTCCAATTTCAAAGATTGAGGGCCATATGGATCACCACCAGTATATTTCTATCTTTATGGTTCCATTCTGTGATGAAAACATGCCAGTGTCTTGCATCCTGCATCAAGATAACGATCCGAAGCATACCGAGCGGTTAACAAAACGATGTATGGAGGAAATTTACATCCCACTATTGGAACGTCCTTCATGCAGCCTAGACCTCAATCCCATCGAGAACCTCTGGGAGCAATTAAAAAAAAAGTTCAGTTGCATAAAGTTGGAAACTTCTTGGAGTTATTTGCAAAAGTAAAGATGGAATGGGAAGCCATTCCAAATGCAATATGCAATTCACCGCTGCGTTGCTAATTAGTTGACCGCAACTGTATATATATTTTTTTCATATAAATACAAATAATAAGTATGTATGTATTAACGAAGACTTATTATTATTATTATTTATATACAGGTGTGAGAAGTCGATGTCAAATACGTATTTATTGCATGAACGTGAAGTTGAGGCTGGATTTGTTGAAGTTGGTAGCTTAAACTCAATTGACCTCCTCAAAGTCCACTTCCGGTTTAATAAAAACCCAATTTAATTTAAAATACACAAACACATATGTATGGATAAATGTCAAATGTGCGCCATCGGCAAAAGTCAAATGTGCCCCAGAATCTCTCGAAGAACTAAAAATATTCTAAAATTTAAACTATTTGACCTTGATAAAAACCACTTTTATTCTATTAATTATAAAGGTTAGTGCTACCAAATTTGCATACTTACTTTTAAAAAACAATACAACTTTATTTGCAAAACCCTTAGAACAAAATACCGAAAATTACAAAAAAAAACACAAAAAGTTAAAAAAGTGTATTAGAGCGGGAGGAGTTGAAAGAGAACTGCCAAAGTTCATTACGTTCATTCTAATAAGTTATGATTCTGCATTTCAGGTTTTTGTTTCGAAAGGCGTGTTCACACCGAAAATGGCAAAGTCAAATGTGCCCCGGTGTCAAATGTATCCCAGCTTACCCTACTATATTTTTTAAGCAGTTTGAAAACTTAAAACAATGCAATACTTTACGACACGGTGCGATGTGAATTGCCCAATTCTTCAATTGTGTCGCTTTTTGATCATTTACCCTACAATGATGTTATCCAAAAATTCAGAGAATTTCCGTTCCCAGAAGCCATTTGCGAAGGAATTTGTATTACTTTTTATATTTAACAGCTTAAGAAATAAATTTCCTCACCTAAATTAAATTATAAATATTTCAGCAAAAGCAAAAAATGTGCGACTGATCCAAAACAAAGACAATTAATTAATTCACCAACCGGCTTCACCAAAGATAATCTTTGGGCTTCACAACCTATTAAAACGAAATGTCAAGACTACAGTTGCAAAAGCAGTGTAACTGCTGATGACCAGTGTTGCCATATATTTGCGTGATATTTCGTTCATCCAATAATGCCCGGACTCACAGTCATTAGTTAACCAATAAGATAACTAAAATGATGACAATAGTTTAACTAATGTTTCATATTCACAGTGATTTGTATACATTTCAGCACTTCCCAAACCGCTTCCTTACTCAACCGAAATCTGTCACGAAATTCCTTGGGGTCGTAGTTTTGGAAAAAAAAACTGTTCTATTTCTTCGGCATCAGCTGTTGGTTAACTAGTAGTTAACCTAAGAAATTTGGGTGCTTATCTACTGTTCAACTTATGACTGAAAATAAAATTTTATTGGCTAAACACTTGTCATTCGTTAACTAATGAGTGTGAATCCAGGCCTAATGAATTCGAAGATGAGAAACTAAAAAATCGAGCATCTAACAACTAAATAGCTGTGTTAGCTCACATTTAAAAAAAGCATAACTTAATCTGAGCACATTTATTTATCAGGGCTAAGTTAACCACATTTGTCATTGTTTTCCTACACGTTTTTTAGATAATTCTTATACAACCCCGGATAAAATTTCCACAAAAACAGCTAATATTATTTCAACGAAAAACATTTACTTTTTTAAAAAAATATACAATTTTATTCTTCAACATTTTTTCAACAGAGATAAAATTTTATCGTTAGAGGCTATGATATCAACGTACATTACTGTGGGAATGCATTAGATATCTATACATAATGTTACAATTGAAAACACCTATTGCCAAATAATACCTATATGTATATACATTTATAAGAAATTTGAAATCTTTAATCAAATAACAATTTCACGAAATAAGCTAAAGACAAATGCAACAAATCATTAAAAATTAAAAATTTTCTCAAAAAACTACGTTTTTTTTATAAAAATAACAAAATAGATAAAAAAAAATACATAAAATAAGGCTTTGAGCTAAAAATATAAATTGTTCCCGCCACCAAAGCAGCAGACTTAAAGGCAGGTTATTTAACGTTCTGATTACTTCAGCTTGCAATATAAACAGCCATTATTTACTGCAAAGAACATAGTTTATTATAACATTAGTTTCAAAAAAGTGAATCTTAATCATGCAACTTACTTTCTTCGCTGCATTAAATTTATTAAATTTGGCAAGCGTTTGAGTATAAAAGGCCAAAGTAAGAGAAGAACAAACCAGGTTGGTGAAATTTCATTAAAAGCCCACCATTTCGGCCAATTACGACGGCTAAGGCTACTGTTTGCCACAGCGTTAACTGCATTCTGCTGCACAGTCAGATGCACATCCTTGACATTTTGTTCCAGTGTAGTCATACGTTGGTTAACTGTCACTAAGTCTGCATTCATGCGCAATATAGTAGCTTGAATTTGCTTTAGTAATTCAGAGTTCTTTAAAACTGCTTCAGTTAAGTCGTGGTTCATTACAAGTGGATCACCGTATTCATCATCAGACTGCTCAACAGTACTACTGCTTAAAGTGTAACTATTTGTTGTGGATAATGTTACCTGTTGTACTGGTACATCTGGCTCACTTTCAATATCACCATTTACAAAAGTTTGCTCTGTAACGCCATTGAAGTAATCATTCAATATAGGACCAACAGAAGAATTTGAGGGGCTCTGCAAATTTTAAAAATAAAACAATAGAAGTTGTGAGGAAACAAATTTTAAAACATTAAAACCTTACAAAGTTAATTTGTTAATATCTGAAATTTGCTCACCTCGTCTTTTTCAACAGCATTTGTACTTTCTTCATGACGTGGACCATTTGTCTGTAAATGAAATGGTAGACTCGGATGTGATAAAGCTTTTTCTCGCATTCCGGGCATAATCTCGTCAAGTTTATCTAAATTGATATTATTCAAAGCTTTTTCTCGCATTCCGGGCATAATCATTTCAAGTTCATCTAAATTAATATTATCGAAACTGCTTATGTCTATCTTGCCAGCAAAATCCGCAACATCTGTGGTTTTTGACATGGTCTCAATAAGTTCACACAAACCATCAACGTATTCTTTCATTGCCTGATGTTTCGTTAGATGACGATTAGAATTCCAGGCATTCCATTTGACTCTCCCAACAACATCCCAGAAAGCAGGTTTTCTTTCTGTACATGGTCCTTCGGTGGCTTGTTTGTAGTATCCATAATATTTAATCATCATAGCATAAGTTGGTTTAAAAGGTCCATCTTTAGGTAGACTTTTTATAACATTGATAGCAGCCTGAAAGCGCTCCTCCACAGTGGGTGTTTCTATCATGATTGGAATATTATCTGTGTTAAATGAGATGAAAGAAAACGATTGTTATTTAGTTAATATATTTTGAATAAAATTACTGCTTACGAAACAACTTCAATTTCGCGTCTGCTTTCTTACATTAGGTTCTCAAATCAATTAATTTCTGTGACAAAATATTACTTGCTAAATTGTACACATTCATGTTTCGATTTATCTTTTCCGTAATCAATAAATACGTACAAGATTATAAGATATCGCTTAGCTCGTTCCGATAAGACAAGCCAAGCAAATCGAGGGTCCACTACTTTAACAGAGATTAAAGGTTATTTATTTTTGTTATTATTGAAAATATATTCTCTTTTCAATTTGGATAAGCAAATAGCCTTAATAGCAAAATTGAAAATATAAATATTAGGCTGATTCGGTTTTGTTTGAAAATTTTTCGAATTTGATTCTGGAAATCAAAATTTATGATAGAAAAGTCTCGGTTCGAATCAGTCCCAATCGAAATTGAATTGGATAATCACCCTTATCAAGTAATTCGATTTCGGTTCGACCAAAATCGAATCGAAATTTTGCTATCGTTACCAGTATTGAAATCGAAAATTTTTCCAATCAAAATCGAATTGTATGATAAGCTGATTCGATTTTGATTGGAAAAATTTTTGACTTCGATTCTGGAAATCAAAGTATATGACAGCAAAATCTGGATTCGATTAAGCTCCAATCGACATCGAATTAGATGATTAGTCGAATAGCTTTTAAGATTGCCAAAATATGACATGATGGGAGTTATCGTGAATAAATATTCCCGCGGAATACTCGGCTTCACGATAACACACGATCACTCGATCACTTTTGGGTTAGGGGGGGAGACAGCAAAAATGAAGTTAATTTACCTTCTGTCGGATTACTCCTCCAACACACAACCGGAAATGCAATGTAGCAGTTATAAATATTTTGACCAACATAAATTTAATTTAAATGTTACAGCATTTTATTTGATTTATTTGAATTAAAAACAAAAATGCTCCACATTAATTGCGTTTCTTGTGATTGTCAACACTACAGTTGCAAAAGCAGTGAAGGCTGCTGACATACTAGCGTTGCCACGTTACCATAAGTTTGCAGAGTATTTTATTTTTACCCATATTTCAAATTCCTAGGAAATTAAAGCCACATACAAAGATTTGTGCAACTATTAGATTGCTCATTTATGCATTTTCCATTTTTTTTTTTCGATTATAAAAATTAGGTTGGCTGAACATTAATGTGCATATTGCCAGGTTGTATCCAACTGTAAATTTCTTGATTAAAATATATTTTTTCTATTTAATTTATAATTTTCATGTCTCTACATTTCATAACCATGAAAAAGACACATGAAATGGTTTTAACGATAAGACAGACTACACCCGAAAACACGTCTGCACTCGGCCGCAGATGAAACGAAAGGGGTATTCAATTAATTCATTAATTTAATGAAAAACTTCAAACTTTCAAAAAATAATTGATTTAATTTTTAAAATTTTTTTTTTTTTTTTCAACAAAATTTGATCGTTAAGGATAAAATTAAAAGCTACCAACGTACATTTGTGTGGGAATGCCTTAGATATACACATCGTTACAATTGAAAACACCTATTGCCATATAATACCTATGAATATAAAACTGAAAATCTCATATTAAATTTACAATCAAGCCATAGATAGATATAACAAATCATTGATAAGGGAAATTGCACTTAAAAACTACACGTTTTTTAATAAAATTGTATACAAAATTAACAAAATCACTTAAACTAATTACATAAAATAAAGCCTTGAGCTACAAATATTGATCGTTCCCGCCACCAAAGCAGCAGAATTTAAAGCAGGTTTTTTTTTAACACACCAATCACTTAATCTTGCAAAGTAAACGCCATTATTTACTGCAAAGGAAAGAATAAGTTTGTTTTTAAAAAAGTTTAAAAAATGTGAATCTCAATCATATACACCTTTACACTTTAAGTAGCTTCAGCCACATCATCACTTTCCAGCACACCTCACTTCCTTCGCTGCGTTAAGTTTGACAAGCGTCTGACTACAAAAGGCCAAAGTACAAGAAGAACAAACCAGGCTGGTGAAATATCATCAAAAGGCCACCATTTGGGCCAATTACGACGGATTTGGCTACTGTTTGCCACAGCGTTCACTGATTTCTGCTGCACTGCCAGACGCACATCTTTGACATTTTTTTCCAGCGTACTCATACGTTGGTTAACCACCACTAAGTCTGCATTCATCCGCAATACAGTTGCTTGAATTTGCTTCAGTAATTCAGAGTTCTTTGAGATTGCTTCAGTGAAATCGTGATTCATATCAATTGGGTCACCATATTCATCGTCAGATTGCTCGACAGTACTATTACTTAAAGCGTAACTATTTGTTGATGGCAGTGATGCCTGTTGTATTGGTGCAACCTGGATGGATATATCTGGATCACTTTCGATATCACCATTTACATGATTTTGCGCTGTAACGCCATTATAGTGACCATTCAATAAAGCACCAGCAGATGAAATTGAGGGGCTCTGGAAATTTTAGAAATAAAATAGTGTAAGCTCTATTTGCAAAAATTGTTACATATGTATATGTTTGGAGATGCGATTGACAAATGTGTATTTGGAGTCGCTTAGATGTGAGGTTCAATCTCCGTTGAAAAAATATACAATTTTGAAAAATGGTTTTTTCTTATTGATTCAATATTAGCTAAGTAGGTGGAAAAGTATTGCAGAATAAGAAAATAGGTCAAAATTTAGAAATTGACTTAAGATCTTTGACATAATGCATTTCATATTATTTTAAGGAAAAAGAAAAACTAGTTTCTACTAATATATGTTAAAAATACTCTTTGCTCTTACCTCATCCATTGCAACAGCATTTGCACTTGCTCCATGCTGTGGACTATTTGTGCGTGAATTAAATGGTGAATTTGGATGTGATACAGCTATTTCTCGCATTCCGGGCGCAACCATTTCAAGTTCATCTAAATTTATATTATCCAAACCGCTTACGCTGCCCACAAAATCTGCAACGTCAGTGGTAAAAGACATAGTTTCAATAATTTCACGCAAGTCTTCAACATATTTTTTCATTGCTTGCTCTTGTGTCAGATGACGATTAGAATACCAGGCATCCCATTTGGCTTTACCAACAACATCCCAGAAAGCAGGTTTTTTGTGTGTACATGGTCCTTCGGTGGCTTGTTTGTAGTAACCATAAAATTTAAGCATCATTGCGGTAGTTGGCTGATATGGTCCATTTTTAGGTAGACCTTTTATAACATTAACAGCAGCCTGAAAGCGCTCCTCTACAGTGGCCATTTTAGAGATGATTGGAGTTTAAAATCTGAGGAAAATGAGAGCAAAGAAAAATGATTTTGAACATTTGAAATAAAACTAAAATCGACTGCGTTCTCAAGTGAGATGCCTTAAATCAAGTTCTCTATTCAATTAATTACTTTCGACAAAATATTAATTGCTGAAGTATAAGCAAAGCACATCGACGGTGCACTGCTTTGATAGAGATTAAAGGTTATTTTGTTATTGTACTCTCTTTTGAAATTGTGCTTTCTATAATCACTTCAAAGAAGCAAATAGCACTGATAGAAGAATATAAATTAAATTTGTAGAGATTATTGTGAAACTGGCCCTTATTTATTTATTTTGTTAGATAAAACAGAGATTATAAATAAACACAAACATACAATAATGATTGCACAAATAAAAAACAGCGCAATTAGTGACGTTGCTACAAGTTTACTAGCAACACAAAAGCAAATACAAAATCAAATAACGTAGCGTAGTAGATAAAAAACATGCAAAATAAAATGCTTTCCAAAAAAGCCCAATTTAATGTTAGGATTCAACTGAACCTCACAAAACGAGCACTTGCGAATAAAACATGAATATAAATATTTGGTAAATCCTTGGAGCTCGGAGAGAATGAACTGATTTTGATCGAACTTTTTTATATAAAAATACAAATTTCTAAAGATTTCTAACAATTCTGGAGAGGTTAAATTTCATAGACAAGTTGCTGTTTTCAATATAACGATTGCGAGCGATATGCTAGACAAAAAATATTTTCGTTTTCCATCACGCCACTTTTTTTTAATTCAACTTAGAATTTCGTATTAGAGGTCTGTTGGAGTTTCAAGACATTTCGTTTCAAGATACGTTATGTCTTGTACCCGCTTTTTATTTATCAAATACTTCAGTTCAGTGTCGCGTGCAAATGTCTTGACAGTATTGGGATATGAAAGAAAAAAAAAACAAATACTGCTCAGTCCTGTCTTGTTTGATTTGATTCAGTTCAGTTCAGTTCAGTGCATATACTGTAGTTTTAATGTACTCTACAAAATGCTACTTTAGTGACTTCCGCTCTCTTTTTGTGCCTCTTTTAGTTTGCTTACGATCCCTCTCTCTGGCCTGAAGTATTTGTTTGCATTAAATACAGTACACAGAAGTATTCGTTAGAATGAGTATTTTTATTTTTTTGACTCTGACAACACAATGTACTTCAATGTCAAAATGAAATCAGTGTATAGTGAAGATTTAAATATTGATTTCTTTGAACCAAATACTTCAGGTCAGTGTAAAAGGGGCAAGTAAAGAGAAGTAAACTATACTTCATGATGTCTTGTGCAGGCAAAGAAAGTCATAGAACGTGGATTTTTAAATGAATAAAAGACTTTCTTACAAAATTGGTGGTTATCAGTACTAAAGATATACTATGGCCTAAATCCGATTTGCTTTGTCTAGGTTTGGAAAACACATAATAGAAACAAACATATTGAAAAATATATACTTTATCTCATTTAATATCAGTAAAACAACGCTTGGGGACTTTTTGGAAGCAAAATTTAGTATTTTTCTTATTATGTTATTAAATAATTATTTATTATTCACTAATATTTGAGTTCAAAATGACAATGGTGCAACTCCAAAACGAGGCAAAAGTAATGTCATATAATTGGCTAACATTTTGTTAGGGATGAATAAAATTGATTTCTGTATTCACGAAAAGTTTACTTGATGATATGAAATTGTTGAGATTAAGTTGGAAAAATGATATCGAACAAATAACCGATCATTATGGCATATAATTTATGACATTACTTTTGCCTCATTTTGGAGTTGCACCATTGTCATTTTGAACGGCTCATTTATTAATAAACTTAGTGCAAGTTGAATTATTGAAATTACTTCGTTGAGATATAGCATAGAAATCTGTAATGCATTAAATTGTTTGGCCATCTGGCATAATGTGTTACCATGAATAAATAAATTAAATTAAATTAAATTAGATATTTTACAAATTTTTTATTTTTTTTTTGCCAATTGCTTTTATGTGAAAAACAAGTTTAACAAGAAAATAATCCTCTTTATATATTGCAGTCAGCTTTGTGCTAATCTTTGTCCAATTCATTCAATTCGCGTTTAAAGTTAAGAGTATTGTATAGTATACAATAGTTGTAGAAACATTTATGATTGAATACATAAAATTAAATAGGTGAAATTCGAAGTTCTATCATCCAAAAATATCAATTTGATAAGTTCAAAAATGATTTACTTATGTGCTTTTCCTAATGCTATACTGCAAAATCAAAACGGGTCAGCTGAAGGATTGGTCTTTTGTAATTCGACAAGAAGGTCGATTTCCTGCCTTACAATTTGTTTTGACATTTGGTATTTTTAACCGAGATATTTGTAAGAAAAAAAAAAAACTCGACTGACCATCAATCAGTTTCAAGCAAAGCCTCTTTTTCTACATAATTTCTATTTTGCTGTATAGTTAAAACAAATTCAGTATGTAATTAAAAACAAAACCGAAATCTTTTTTGGTGATACTGAACGAACAAGAAATCGCTCATCAAAAAAGTTCTAATCAACACAATAAACTCTTTGAGGTGAGATTAAAGTGGAAAGGCATTTGACATACATTTAACACCAACTACAAACGTAAAGCTTCAAGTTTAGAATTAAATAATTGTTTGCGAGAAACATGTAGGTCTGGGGAAAGTGGGAGAGAATTTATGACACTAGTTAACCACCGTGCATGATGGAAAGTTTTTTCAAATGCGTATGTTCCAAGCGAAAATAAAGGACACAATTAGAAATAAGATTTTACAAACAAAAAAAAAAAATTAATTTTGCTTTGCGTAATCTATACAATATTAATACACAATACCATTGAATAGGTGTAACACTACAAAATAATTTTTGTGAACCGATTCATCGATTTTCATCAAATTCGGTAAGGAGGTAGGGATAACGCTAAGGAACGATAATATGACTATTTTATTATCAAGCGGGCTGTGCCACTTAGTCAAATTGGATGGTCGAGTTTCGGCCACAAGGCAAACCTAGTATTTCTAATTTGGGCAACAAGGCTTCTTAATATTGCTTTTGAATAAATTAAAACTATTTTAGTAGATAAATTATATCAGATAGTATAAATAATTTGATGATGTAAAGAAAAGTTGTAAAATTTTAAGTAAATATGCTTTCAAGCATCACTTACCCTCCGATTTGTTGGCACTAGGCTAATTGTTGTTGTATGTGTTTGTTGCAATTTGACAGTCGTCGGTGCGGTTATTGTCTTCAAATGTTGGTGCTGCTGCTGTTGTTTCTTTTTTTTTATTTATTTTATTAACTTAATTACTTTCTTTGTTATTGCTGCTACTTTTGTTATTGTACTTTGAGCCCCTTCCCAATCTTTCTGCACCCAACTTCTGTTATTTGTTGTGCTCAGTTCGACGTCGTTTATGAAACTGTTTTTGTTTTGCTCAATTCATCAATTCTGCGCCTGTGGTAGGGGTTGTAATACTAGTTTTTGGATTCCCGCGATTAGTATATGTGTAACGATGTATTCTTTAAATTGTGTTCCTCGAAAATCTAGAAAACTCATTCAAACATTATGTTGTTTACACATACGATTTTCAGTCGGACGAACTTTCAGTCAGGTTGCGATCAAATTTCAGAAATTTGGTATGTATGAACAGGCTATTTTATTGTTTACCAAATTAAACCAAATCAAGTCAATGAATTTAAGTGTTTTACGAACTTTAATCTTAGGCTTAAATGACCACCGATATCGGTTCATTCTTAAAACTTTCCGTGAATCACTTATTTCAAGATACCGTTATGTATTCAGGATGGGTAGAAATCAGAAAATAACCGAAAAATTTAAGATTCCTGGGACTATTCTGAACAAATTTCTCGCCAGCAATTTTTCGAAATTCGCAAAACCATCAGAAATATTTGATTTTAAAGTGGAAACAGCAGTATTTCTTAGACGCCTAAAGTCGGTCTCCTCAGTATGTTCCACGGAAATGAAAGTGTTTTTTTTTTTTTTTTGTATAACGATTATTTGCATTTTCGACCGCGTATTGAATCCACCGTTATGAATTTTTAAATTGCAAATTTCAAAAAATGGCAATAGAAAAACTTGTTCAGAATAGCCCCAGGAATCTTACATTTTTCGGTGTTCTACAAATTTCTACAAACCTGTATATGAAATCTGAGTAGTTGCTTCGCTGAATACATAATCTTTCATCTTATTGGCGTCAAAAAAAGGAAAACCAATAAAAAACTAGTAAGGGTGTTAATTTTGGCCTGGCCAAAAAATAAATACCCTACACTGCAGTATTTTGAAAATTTTGCTTATATGGGAGGTGCCACTCCCTCTTGTCCGAGTACACCCAGTTTTTGTTCAGAGCTTGCATTTATAGTTTTTAGAGTCAGAGTGAAATTTTGTTGGATTATCTCAAAAAACTCTTTCAGTATAGCATTTTGAATCTTTTGCTTATATGGGAGGTGCCACGCCCACTTGTCTGATTTCACCCAATTTTTGCTGAGAGCTTTCATTTGTAATTTTTAGTGTCTGAATCAAATTTGGTTCGAATATCTCAAAAAACGCTTTCAGTAAAGCGTTTTGAAGCTTTTGCTTATATGGGAGGTGCCACGCCCTCTTCTGCGAGTACACCCAGTTTTTGTTCAGAGCTTGCATTTATAGTTTTTAGTGTCAGAGTGAAATTTAGTTGGATTATCTCAAAAAGCTTTTTCAGTATATCATTTTGAAACTTTTGCTAATATGGGAGGTGCCACGCCCCCTTGTACGATTTCAATCAATTTTTGCTGAGAGCTTTAATTTATAATTTTTAGTGTCTGAGTCAAAGTTGGTTCGAATATCTCAAAAAACGCTTTCAGTATAGCGTTTTGAAGCTTTTGCTTATATGGGAGGTGCCACACCCTCTTGTCCGAATTCGCTCAGTTTTTTATCAGAGCTTGCGCTTACAATTCGTAGTACTTATATGTATTGTGGTTGCATTGTCGTGAAAAATACTCCTAAAATTGCATTTTGAATATAATTTCTGTATGGGCGGTAGGCGTGTCCGTTGACCGATTTTGCTCATTTTCAATCCCCCGAGCTAACTTTGACGACGGAGGCAGTGTACCAAATTTCATTGAATTATCTTGCTCAGTTTTCCCAAAAAGTGTATTTCAACACACAGCCAGCCAGCCAGCCAGCCAGCCAGCCAGCCAGCCAGCCAGCCAGCCAGCCAGCCAGCCAGCAACCCAGCCAGCCACCCAGCCAGCCAGCCAGCCAGCCAGCCAGACAGACGGACATGGCTATATCGACTCAGGAGGTGACGCTGATCAAGAATATATATACTTTTCTGTACCTGCAATTTTCTCAAAAACGGGCGCTTCCAGATTTTGCATTTCAAAGAAGTATTGTCGAGAACATTTCCCGTCATACAATCATACAATTATGATTAAAAATTTCGGATGTATCAAAGAAAATGTGTTAAGTTGAGATCAAGAGATTTTACCCTACAATAATCTTTTGGTTTTCGGAAAAAAAAGATTGGGGTTTTCACGATTCCGGGATTGCAACCAACTCAAAGCGAGTTTCTTAATGGGGCTTGTATTTTTTCTTGAACACTTTTCATCTTTCGGTTCTTTTTTAACTTCAAAATATTTTGTGTAGCTTAGTCTTAATCTATTTTTTCTCTTATCTTTTATATAAAAACTTTTTTTTTATAATTTTTACTTAAATTTTGCCTTTCTTTTGTTTTTTTGCTAAATTTGGAACTTAAATTGTAATAGAATTACCAGTGCTCTAAAACATCAGTACAGTTTCCAATTTTTATAACACAATTTTGTTCACATTTTCTTTTTTTTTTTTCTTGTTGAAAATATTTCTTAACTAAAGTGACTAATAACTTTGAAAAAAGTTATTCAGTGCGTTTATTTCATTTCTTATAAAATTTTATTTTTATGATAACATAAGGTTTTTTCAATACTTAATTTTGCCTTAATTAATTAACTCTTAATGGATTTTTATACATTTTATTTAAAGATTTCATTTGATATTACCTCTAAGTTAAATCTCAAATAGTGTAATTTCTTTTATCAAAAAATTATGGTTTTAAAGTTTAATAAATTACAATTACAATTACAAGTGACATTTATAAATTTAATAGAGTGACTGCCATACCTAAATTGGAGCGTCAGGCGTTGCGTTATTTAACGTTACGCAAAAGCGTCAAGCGCCATACCGAAATAAAGAGCGTTGCGTTGAAGTCATTTGTTTGTCAAAATCATATTGTTGTTTCTTTTTTTACTTTTCTGCAGTTAACTTCACTCCATAATTATGTAATTATGGAGTTAACGCTTTGTCAAAATTAGAAATTCGAATAGCTGAGCGTTGGCAATTTCGGAATGCGCCATACAAATTGTATGTATATATACATATATGGCAGTGAGACAACCAAATGTTTTTTCCGTCCCGATCAAAAAAACTTGTCAAGGTCTTGTCATTGTATCAGAAATGTATATCAAAATGATATCAAAAATGTATCAGCCGCTGATATCCATTTTTTGTATATCATTTTGATATATTTTTGATATCATTGCAAAACATGTCAATTTTGTATCAGAAATATATATCAAAATGATATCAAAAATGTATCAGCCGCTGATATCCATTTTTTGTATATCATTTTGATATATTTTTGATATCATTGAAAAACATGTCAATATCAAAAATTTATCAGCCGCTGATATCAATTTTGTATCAGAAATGTATATCAAAATGATATCAAAAATTTATCAGCTGCTGATATGTCAAATTTAACGTTTTCGTTTGTGAATTTTATTTAAAGATAATTATAGAAGACGAACGCGCAGCCAATTTTAGTGAATAAGTTAATTTTCTAATGAAATTAGTGAAAAGCACAAAAATATAATTGAGTGCAAAAAAACCGACACTCCATTCAGTTGCTGCATGCGGCCTGTGGTTGGGAAAACTAAAAGTATGGAAAACGGACGAGCAGCCAATTTTAGTAAGAAGTGAGTTTTGTCATATAATTAGTGAAAAAGCAGAAAAAATATAATTGAGTACAAAAAAAACTAGTTGCCGACGATTAATCACAATATTGCAAAATTTGGCCATAATCTGCGTCACTTTAGTTATCAGACCCAAAATTGGTTGTCATTTTTGTATCAGAAATGTACAAAAATTGTATATCATTTTGATATCTTTTTTTGATATCATTTTGATATTTTTTTTGGTATCATTTTGATATCTTTTTTTGATATCATTTTGATATCTTTTTTTGATATCATTTTGATATCTTTTTTTGATATCATGGTGATATACAAAAAGCGTTACATTCCGTATATCACTGTGATATCCTTTTTTTATCAAAATTTTGTATGTCACTGACAAATTTTTGATATCATTTTGATATATTTTTGATATACTTTTTTTGATCGGGGTCTAATTGTTACAATCTATTACAATTCAACAGAGTTGCTTTATTGAATTAGTGAATTTCAGTACCAACCTCCTTCAATATAAATGCGTCAAATTAGAGTGAATGCAGTTTGTGTTGGGTATTATACGCAGCGAAATTCGCAATTAAACTGTCAATGCGCATTTGAGCCGCCGTCTACCATATTAGGCGACATAAGAAAAGGGTTTTTTTCTTCACAAAACAACTTAAGTCGAGATAAAATGTAAATTAAATGTCAAAAAAAAAAAAAATTGACAAAAGCACTTCTTCGAAATAAGTTACTTTTTCCTATGGAAAGATGTTGAATTTTTTAAATCAAAAATATTTGACAAAAACTTTTTATTTCAATTTTATTAAATACTATTGACCTTGGAGCAAAAAATGTTACTGAAAAATAATATTGTAGAAACTTTTTTTTACATTTGTTCCTATCCCTACACAAAAAGTATTGAGAAGCATCAAAGTAGTTTTTTAGCTCTTCTGAAAAGTTGCCAATTTCGAGTAATATTGTTTTGTCGAACTGCCTCAGATATGTTTGTATGTCCTGGTGAAAACTGAGATTCAGTTTACTTAAACCACTGCTTAATGCCAATTTTTTTTTACTCAGTTCTAGTTCTAACATAGAATGTATTATCAAAAAGTGTCGGATCTACATAATTGCGGTGATTAGCCATCGGAATATATTGCGGTTAATGCTTTTGGAAAAACTGGTGACCATTGGGAACCTTCTCATTGATTTTAAAATATGTACGTCAAATGAAACAAAGAAACAGAGGCTTTTTTTCATTTGATATGCCAATTTTTCTTGATTGTCTAGACACGTAAGAATCTCTAGATGTGGACAAATAACACCTGTAAGTCCACAAACCTGTAAGAATGATCTCAAACCATTTTTTCACAGATTGGTTACTGGTGGCGAAAAATAGATAATGTATGACAATAATGTGCGAAAAGATATGGTCAAAATGAGAAGAGCCTGCTCAAGCCGTCGCAAATCCGAAACTGACTCCAATGAAGGTTTTACTTAGTATTTGTTGGGATTGCAAGGGTCCTGTGTACTTCGAACTGTTTCCGAGTGGCAAAGGCATTAAATCCAAACTGTACTGTCCACAATTAATAGCCTGTTTCCACCGGAGACTTATTTTTGGGATTTATGGATATTTTCAGATTTATTTGACGTATAATACATGATGAATGAGGCGAGTTAGGGCTAAATCATTTCATAAATCTACGGTGGAAAGACGCTATTATAAGAAGCGCTTAAAACGCTCAAGGAAATACGCCTGGAATCAGTCATCAGAAAGGGCGTCGTCTTCCTTCCATCACGACAACTCTAGACTTTATACTTCTTTGATGAGCTACCAATAAGTGAGGGAGCTAGCCTAGGAAGTGGCACTTTCACATTACCATTTGTTTCACTCGTTGCAGAATTATCTAGATGGCGCAAAATTGAATTCCCCAGAGGATTGCAAAAGGGTCTTTTCCGAGTTTTTCGGAGGGAAGTGGTGCTTCCGTTTTCCTCCGTTCGCCTACAAATTTGACGTGCCCCACCTGCCCGTGCCCTTCGTGCGAGTTTGCCTTAATGAGCAGCATATTCGTAGAAGAAGAACCATCCTATCACTCTTGTAACTTCATTTTGAATCAGTCTGACACATTCTGGCTCCCTGGCTCCACTCGATATTAAGATCTACTAAAAATGTCGATGCAAATTGTAATTTTTTTCTTTTCGTGTTGTTTTCTCGTTATTTCTTATGTTGTTTTCGCTTTTTCGCTACCAACCTAAAGAAGTGAAAACAAAAAGTAGCAGATTGCAACCCTGGCAGATTGGCAAGAAAAATACGATATTAAAAAAAAAATAAATAAAAAAATTTAGTTGTTTTAGTTTGACGTTTGATTGGAGCGGAGCGGACTTTTGTGTATTAACAGAGATAAATTGTCTATATAAATTTTAAATAAAAACCAAATTATATTCAAATTAAATTGTTCTCTTCAGTGAAGCGCTCCTGCTTTTAATGAAATTTTAGATTTTTCTTAATATAATCAAGAAAATTGAAAAATAAAAGAAAATCGAATTTGCATTAAAAAAATATATGTATAACTAGTGTGAAAAAGAATTTAATAATTATATAAACTATAAAAGAAGCAAAAAGTTTCAACAAAGGTTGCAGCATCAAGGATTAAAATTCTACAAGAAATTCCAATGGCTGAAGCTGAAATGGTGAAACTGAGTCGACTCTTTCGTCTGGCACAGAAATTTAATAATTTCTACTTAACGGGTGAGCAAAGTTGCTAACAAAATTTATTTACAATTTAGAAAAACTCAACAAAAAAAAAAAAAAACGACACGCTACAAATTCTTTTTATCAAATTAAATTTCTGAAAAATGTGGGCATTGGTCTTTTATGCTGTTATCGATTTGCAAAACATCGCCCAGCTTTTTGTCCAAAAAAGGGTTTTGAGGGTAGATAAGTTTCAAGCACTTTTGCTCTTATCATATTTTTTTAAATTACACAAAAGGATTTTATTGATCATCTAAAAATAGTTTCGATTTTAAACTCTGTTTTTTATTTTCATTTTTTTTTAAGTTAATCTTGTATTGGGTGTGTATAGTGTCATACACTCGTCGTCGTCTTCCTCTGTTAAAAGTCGCTTATGCGCCCTTGTTGCCTTTTTGTTTTCTCTTCTGTATTTCACCAGTTGTTGAATTGCTGCTTTTGTTCTTCAATAAATGTAGGCAATTGGATTCCGTAGAGGGTGTTAGACCCCTTATAAATAAACAGAAAACAAAATTTTAGCAATTCAGGCAACAAGTTATTAAAAGGCAAAAATAATGGGCTCTGTTAAATCTCACTCAAAAGTTATTAAATTATTTGAGACAGAGCGGTGTAACCAATGAAAAAAGTGAGTTAAAGGTATTCTTATTCTCAAAAAACAAATTGGTTCTCTCTCAACTGGCTATACAGTGGTCCATACTGTTCGTACCCCACCTAAATGCCACAATATATATATTTGTAAAATATATACAGGCATGTTCTGAATTCCGATTTCCATTATAATCGGAATGGAATCAATTTTAAGGTGCATGCCTGATAATTTTTTGTTAAATGTATAACGGTTTATCTTAAAAATGGAGAAAAATTGGTAAAATTATCATTACATTTGCTAAAGTTATCCGTTTCAAAATTATCTTAATATTTTTTTAATTCAATGTTACTCATACGACATGTGGTACGTAACTAAAATGTTTTAAATTGTTAAATTAAAATCACTACCACTTGTCGTATGAGTAACATTACATTTATATGCAAAAATAAAGATTATTTTAAAACGTCTCAAAGTTTTGAAAATATAATGATAAATTCCACGATTACGCCCAAAAAACTGAAAAAAGGTGTCAAAAAAGTGAGCTGAAATTTATTAAAATTTTTTTGTAAAGGTCGCTCAACGTTTTTTCCGGTTTGAAGCATTTCTCGTCTTTAGTGACCCCTAATGAAATCTTCCGTAAAATATTTTTTGTGGAACACTTTAAGCCATTAAAACCCAGTTTTAAAAAAAAAGAAAAGAGTCAAAAAGATTGGATATATCGTAGGGAAGATGTGTCTACCTTGGATCGGATTTCAGTTTTTTTAATGCGCTGGATTTTCTTAGAAAGTTTTTTCAGTGAGTCGAACGATAAAAGTTCGAATCGAAAAATTCGTTTTAATCAAATATTTCCTAAGCGGTTACTTTTTCGTAAATACAAATCAATATTATTTGTAGAAATCTCCGTTTTCATCAAAAAGCATCCTAAATGAAAAGTAATTTAGAAAAAAACAATTAATTAAACAAGCACTAGTTCGAATAAATACATTAATCATGTAAATAACATCGAAAAAGGCTTGCTTAGAACTTCATGAAGAACTTTAGCATAGGTTCAAAGTAAACTCAGCCCGGATGTTCTAAAAATTGTCAACTACCATAACATATTTAAATGAAAATACATCTAAAACACACTTAAAGCTTAGAACAATAACTAAACTTATCTTGATGATGTTGTAAGGCTTGAATATTTTAAGTAAGTTTCTCAAAACGTTTCGTAATTTACGCCAAAAAAATACTTTTACACACCAAAAACACTTTTTCCGTTACTTTGTACACACGCGTACAGTTTAACGATCTGAAGCCTATTAGCATCAATAAGCGGTATGTGTGGAACATTCCATTAAAGAAAATTATCGTACACGTGCGGCTGTTGAGTGGCAATCGATACTCAGACCGAGGTACACTCGAACCAAGTTACACACATTTCCCCTACAACTCATTCCGAGATATTTTGAGATCGTTATAAAATAAAAACCGCATCAACTCGAGATTTTGTACAAATCGACGTTCAGCGCGACCTCTAAATGACCTTTAAAAAATACCAGCCCACTTTTTTGACATTCTTTTTCAGATTTTTGGGCGTGATTCTGGAATTTCCAAAAATGTTTTTTTTTTTTTTGCATCAGTCAAATGTTAAACCTTTTCCGCACCAAATTGATCCTTTTTCAATTCATTTTAAACTTTTCCAGATTAAAATTAACCTATTGCAAATCAAATGAAGCTTTTTCCAAATCTAAATAAAGTTTTTCCAACCTTATATGGATTAGTATTGTGTCCACATGTTGGTGCAGAGATAATTTTAACTGTGTTTTTTTGCAGTTTAATTTAATTTGGAAAATATTTGTTTTTGATTTGGAAAAACTTTAATTTGATTTGGAAATAAGTTTAAATTGATTTGGTGATACAAAATGTTAATTTGATTTAGAAAAACTTTATTTTGCTTTGGAAAAGGTTTTGAATTGAATTGAAATTAGAAAAAGTTGCACGAAGGGTGGGCGGTTTCACTAATAAATATGCAGCCTGCAAATATATATACATAATTTCAAAACTTCTGCTGGAAAAGTCCCTTAATCTCCTGTAAATCATCAAACTTTGCTTATTTTTTCGCATCATCCCTTCTGAAATCAAAAGTAATTTTGAATGGATAATATAGTTTTTATAAAATATCTATAACATCTGTTTTGTTTACTCTAGAGATTTGAATTAGTTATGCCAAAATTACTTTAATTGAACAGAAAAATTTAAACAGAGAAATGTGGTTGCATTAGCTTTCATAGAGTAAAACTTCTTGCCAGAAAAACGAAATTGAAGAGTTTCAAATTTACTAAAATACAACAGTCTAAGTCCCCCCCTATTAAAACTTTCACGCTACACACCAGTGTTGTTTGTACTTCGACATGCGCTGGAACAACGTCAAATACACGCCCGGTGTTTGTTGCTTCCTTCTTTTACTTTATATTTGTTATTGTTATTATTATTATTATATTTATAGTTCTTTTTTATCGACTGCTCACTATTGCATTTCAATTTCTTGACAATTTTTGTGGAGTCTGACCGCTTGACGGCTGTTCTCGTCCTTGCTCTCAATTATTGTATTCAATGCTTTTTTTTATCATTTTTGTTTTGTTTTATTTTGTAAATTCTTTGCGGCGTCTCCCTTACTTTCTTATCTGCAATAGATATTTTTAGCAATTTTGGTCAACATTGTCGAAAATTGCTTTGTGTGTTGATTTTTCTTAGCACTTTAGCCACGTCTTTCTATTTTGTTGAGATACTGGATGACTCATTACTTTGTTTATCCAAAGCAGTAGTCATCCATGCTGTTAATTTTTTAGTAGATCATTGAAAATATTATATATACATATTGATAGTGGTGGCTTTAGTGTTTGTTGTTGAGGTAATATTACTGTCGTTATTAAATAATTAGTGAATATTTAATATTTAATTAAATACATTAGAAAAGTAATTAATTTAATTTAATTAATCACAAGTTTTTACTTAAATTTTACTATCTTAAAGCAGACAAAGTTTTAAAGTTTTTCAAATTACAACTTTGCCAATCACTTTTTCAATGACAAAATATCTGCACCAAATTCACAACTGTAATTGACCAAGGAATGTTAGGTGTTTTTGTTTTGTGTATGGAGTGCCCTCCTCATTTTCTCATCCTGTCTACATTTCAGAAAATACTTAGCTTTTTCTGTAGAAAACAAATTGCCATAAAACGATTATGAATAACATTTCTATAACGTGTAGGCAATTCTGTTATAAAGATTAAAGATATACACCTGTAATCTAGCAATCAGAAAGTTTGTTTTTTTTTTTGCTCGCAACTCACTTCTCTAATATGTAATTGAAATAGGAATTTTTCGATAATAACAGCTTTTTCGCTCAAATAAAAAATAACTTATCATAAAATGCTTATCAAAAACATTTCGATAAGGCGCTCTAATGGTGAAGATAAAGCAAAAACATCTGTGATCTATTAAAAAACAGCAGTGGGCGAAAATTTTGTACCTAGAGTCACATAACGAAAAGATGTGCAGAATTTATTCATAAATAAAAACGGAATGTACCTATCCAATTCATATCATTTGTAAATAAACAAATGCTAGGCTGGAATGATAAAAACAACAAAAACGAAAAATCTAAAACCGACCATAAAAGTACAAGTTCCCTATGTTTTAAGTATTGTTTTTGTAATCTGTAAGGGTTTTAGCCCAGTAGATGAAATAAATAAATAAATAAATAAAAATAGTTTCGTTATGGTGTAAGTAAATTTTCGTCCTTTTCAGAGCACATTTGATGGAACCGAAAATCATTTTGAAAACTCAAAAATTCTCGGAAAAATTGAAATAAATTTTTAGCTTTAAAATTTAAATTGTTCAATGTTTTATATGGACTTTGGGCCGCTTAATCCGAATCTGCAATTTATTGCTCTATATGTTGATTTTTGATATTTGTTTTGAAACACCAAAGAAGTTCCAATTAAAAAAAATTCCCGGCTTCAATCTTTTTGATCATAAGTCACTTTAAAGTTTAATTTTACTGAACTATAAGCATTATTTCGTTTATCCATTGTAAAAATTTTGTAATTTCTGAAGCAGTAAATTAATTTTTGATAGTGGCAAATCCATGCAAAAAATTTGAAATTGTCTGGAAAATTTTCATTGATATATACATAATATAAATAAATAAATACTTTAATTCTAAAAAACTTTATTTCCAACGCACGGCTATTCTAAGTAAGAAACTCAATAATACAACTAATAACAATTTATTCTTAGTTTTCCAAGAGTAATTCTAACCCAAACAGATTGTTATCTACCCATATCATTTACTTTCTTTACATTAAACATTTGAACTTAAAATGAAAAACTTTAATAGTACGCGTTCCTACCTGTTTTTTTTTTTTTGTTTTATTTTTATTTTTATTGCACTGAAGAAACTTTATTATTGTTTGTATTTAAAGCAAAATAACAAACGTGTGTACTATTACTGATAAGTTTTATTTTCATTCAATATAATTTATATAGTAGGATTTTTTCGCAATTTCACCAATTCTTTTAATACTCATTAAGTAGTGCACACGTATGTTTATCCAATTAATATGTATGTATGTATGTACACCACTTATTCGTCTGTTTGTTTAAATGTTTCTTATCAGCTTTTATAGGTATTTATAATTTAATAAAGCCGACGCAAAGGTCAACAATGTCCACAAGGCAAAATTTAAGATTTTTGATTTAGATTTTATGCACTCTTGCGAATTTATTTTTCTTTCACTTATATGTACACTTGTTCCTAAAGAATTTGATGTCATTTATTTTTAAATTTGTTTTGACTTGAAAACATAAATATGTATAGTGAAAAATAATAATTTTTGGCTAAATCAATAGTAGAATTTTCTTTACACATATTATGCCCTGCAATAGCAATATTTCTATTCACAGATATTGTTATGTTGTAAAAATTAAAAAAAATGTTTTATGATGTTTCATACTTCAGGACTGTATGAAACAAAAAAAATTCATACACACACCATCTCCAAAGTTAGAAGAACTCTTAAAAACGATATATGCATCATTTTTTTTCTTTCCGAGAAAAACCCCTGGAGCACTTTTGATTCATTTTCGAAAAAAATAAAAAAAAAAAAACATTTGTTTTTGCTCATAACATCTTCACAGAATGGATACCCAAATATGCTTATATGAATATGTTCTTGCAAAAATTTTGGAGTTAAAAAAGTATATACTTATTTTTGTAGTATAGATAATATTCGGTTCAAAAAATTATTTTTTTTACGTTCTTCAACTAAGCGGTCGGAAAAGCGCTTATTTACTCAAAAGCCAGGCATCGTACGAAAATAGTTTATAAGCCAAAAAACACTTAGGGCCAATTTCACAGTGTGAGCTTAAGCTTTAGCTTAGCTAAACCGTTAGTGTCGCTTAAGCGGCCCTTAAATAATTTTCAATTTCACAGTTGACTAGCTCACATTTGTCATTAGCATAGATACAAACCAAAAATACTGGTAAACCAATTTGACTGAAAGCAACTTTGACGTAAAATATTGTTTACAATTGCAAGAATATTTTAATAAACTTTCAAAAAGAATTTGAATTTTTTGGCCGCATTTGGAAAAACTCACGCTCACATTGGTTTGCGGATACATTTTTAGTCATACTCATTGAGTGGAAACGAAGTCTCGAGAAAAAGTGTGGATAAAAGCATTTCAGAACGGTGAATTGCCAAAAGAAGCGGAAGAATCTGCGCCTAAAGCTTTCAAAGGAACAGCGAAAGATATTTTTCATTGTTGAGGTTCAAAGATCTAGCACTTTGGAATTTTATGTGAAAGCACAAAAATATTGACCTGCCAACTACAGTCATGGACTTGGCCATATAAGCATATAAGCGCATTAGATAATCAAGGATCAAGTTTTGTTCTGTGTCGACTTAAAAGCTTAGGGAATAAAAATGTATTATATTGTTGCTTTGGCATAGGATGTATTTTTTTTTATTTGTTAATTTCAAACAATACAAAAATTTAAAAAAAATACAAAAATTTCTTTTTTAAATATATTTTTGAAATTTTTAGTTTATTTTTAATTTTTATTTATGACAACGTCAATTGTGACATAAACCGCCCTAACTATTTTGAGTGTCGAATGACTGGCGCTTAAGCGGCCCTTAAATTCAAATGACTGTGAAAATCAAATTCTTGCTTAAACTACACTCAACAGTTAAACTACGCTTAAGCTCACACTGTGAAATTGGCCCTTAGAGTCGTCCAAAGAATACGTACGAATTTTTTTCAGAATTTATGGAATTTGTTTTATTTTTTTTTTTATTTTGACCAATTTTTGAAGAATTATAAAATGTCTCAAGAAATTCTGAAGAAACTCATTCTAAACGTTATATAGTACACTTTTTTCGTAAGTTGCCAATGGTGCGTTTTTGATTTGATTCTCCTGATGGACTATTTTGGCAGGTATGGAAAAGTAAATATATTCTTGATCACCTCCGGAGTCGATATATCCGTAGCCATGTCCGTCTGCCTGGATGTCTGTCTATCCGTTGAAACCGTTTTAATATTTTTTGGGAGCAAGACAATTCGATGAAACTTAGTAGATAAGTCAGTATCTTATTTACAATGAGCGAAATCGGTCAACGGACACGTCTACCATCCATACAAAAAATATATTCAAAATGCAACTTTAGGAGTATTTTAAACGACAATGCAACCAAAATACACATAAATACTAGGGACGGTATGCGCAAGCTCTGAGCAAAAACTAGGCGAACTCGGACAAAAGATCGTAGCACCTTCCATATAAGCAAAAGCTTAAAAATGCTGCACTGAAAACGATTTTTGAGATAATCCAACAAAATTGCACTCAGACACTAAGAACTATAAATGCAAGCTCTGACCGAAAACTGGCAAACTCGGCCAAGAGGGCGTGGCAATAGATCCAAAATGCTACTCTGAAAGCGTTTTTTGAGATAATCCAAACAATCTTCACCCAGACACTGAGAATAGTGAGTGCAAAATCTGAGCAAAAGCTATGTGAATTTGGACAAGAGGTCGTGGCACCTCGCCTACAAGAAAAATGTAGGGTATTTGTTGCTTGGCCAGGCCTAAAGTTTGAAGTATAGAATCCCTTCTTGTATTTGAAAAGTTAATATATATATAACTTTAATTCTTCATTAAATGATGTATAAAAATCATATTTCGTTAAATCAATTTGTTTACTTTTTTCATATCTTTTATTATCCAACCGAACCCTTAAAAACGACTTTAAATAATATTTTTTGATTTTTTTTTTTATTAACTATGAGAATTATTATTATTCATAGAATAAAGTAAATAAATGAATTCCTCGTAACCGAACCAGAAAAAAAGGACTTGACACCCATCTGTCCAAACTATCAGCTACAACAGTGTTATCATTTTCAGACTAGACACATCTCAACTGGCCTGCCGACTGAGACTGATCGTTATAAGTACATAATAAGTATAGTGTTTGCAATCTTTATCGTAATTTAATTGCAACTGTTATCAATTTATTTAAACTTTTAAACTATTACTATATTATACGCGTGTTTCTGTTTGTTGACAACTGACTGACGGAATAATACTTGTATATAATGGACAATAACATTGTTGAAGCACATTCTTTTGACATTTTGTTGATTAGTTACTTTGAGTATTATTTGGATTGCATCATCTCTCTGTATGAGCGTATGTGAAGACTAATATTATGTTAGGCGTTAAAAGACGTCACAAAGATGCGATTTACTTGAGCAAAACAAACCAAACAAAATGTGTTGGACAGAGATCGCAAAGTGAAATCAGGAAAAGAAACGTTTGTGCTGTTCAAGATACTCAGATCATATAAGTAATTCGCTTGCGATGCCGCCGCCGCACGCTACACTTATTCGTTTTCGTATTTATTATTTTTAATTTAAGCTGTGACAAATACCTTTTGCTGTTTTACTTCAAACAATCCTATGAAAAGTGAAAAGTTTATCTGCTGTCATCTGTTACATATATTTTTAGAGTAAAGAAAATCGTTGAATATGACCAATAAACGTCGAAATTGATTTCCGCTCAAGGATAAAATAAAAATTAGAAATATCTTCACATTACTAAATATTTGTCCCACTATGCGCTGCTGTTTGGAACGTTTTTTTTTTATTTTTTTTTTTTATATTGAGTCTTGTCCTCTTTCAAGGTTAATCACTTATAGAATTTATATACAAATTTTGTATTTTTATCACATTACTGAATTAATTTCAAAGCTTTTTAAAAGCCTTTTTAAAATGAAATTGCATTACTTTTTTTTTTTTTGCTCAAATTTAAAATCTATTAACTTTTTTTTTTGGTGTTAATTACTTTTAGTTTTCTGTAAATTATTTGTTATTATTTTCCCATTAGAAATTTGTATAATTATTTCTGATTTGTATTTAAAATATACGTATGAATGACTTTTGTTTATCTGCGCAACAAATTGATTCGTATAGGCTGATTAAGTGGAGTCACAAATATGGAGTCATCAGTGGTTACAATTCTGATTGTTATCAGCTCATTAGCTGTGGACATAATAAAATCATAAAAAACTTTTTATACAGAATAGAAGTTTAACGACCACGACTAAGCTAAAAATATGTGTTGGCTTAATTTAAAAAAATCTTTTAAATATCTGGGGCTATGCTTCTGGTATAAAACCATGAAACTTTTGAATCTTGAGCTTGTTTTTCATTATATATCACAAATATTTGTTTGGTCGTTTATTTTGAGGTTTGCGGTAATAAGTCTGAAAATTAATGTGTTCAAGGTGATAATAATATTCCAGAATACCATGAAATAATACCATTTCTGTGTTTACTCGTCTGGAACTTGATGAATTCAGAAAATGTAAACGTTTCTTAAAACTAAACGAGCTTACCTTCTGAAACTTATAGTAAGTATAATTTGGTATATTTTCTGAAGATTTGAGTTCTTAAACATTATATAGTTTTTATTTAATCTAATTTTATTTCTCAAACTTACGAACTTTGCAATATGTGGATTATAACTTAAAAGTTTAATAGAATTGCAACGGCTCGAACATTTAACTGTTTAATATAATGTTCTCTCAAGGTTCTGCGCAATTATCAGCCACCCCGTTCACATCACATTTTGGACAACGATGTTCTCAAATTCAATTTCAATCGGAATCGGATTTGAATCCAATTTGAAGTGCTCCGTATTTCGATAATTAACACCAAATCGGATATATGTTTCGGTAAATCGAATAGGAACCGTTAGCAAATTTTATTTGTTGAAGTACAAATGCGATTCCATCTTATTTGTCGCAATGCAGATTTAAGATTGATTTAATTCCGATTCCAAAGTGAATCGAATTTCAGAACATGCCGGAATGATAACCAAACTGTTTAAGGTAGAGCAATAAAATTAAATAACTGAGGTAGACTTAGTACCATCTAGCTATTTGCGTTATCTGGTCAAGGACACATACTTTTCCTATACAGCCAAAAATTTAAAATCGCCATAACATCGTATATGTTAGTTGGACCCGAATTCAGAATCAACTAGCTGAAAAACTCCCTTAGCCACAATTTTGTCGTGATATAATCATTTTTTGTTAAAATTGCCCGCCATTTTAGATTCGCCATTTAGGATCCACCATTTTGTTTTCAAAAAAGTTGATCCCGAATTCAGAAGCAGCGACCTCAAAAACTCCTCTAACTACAATTTTGTCGTAATATAATAATTTTTTGAGAAAAATGTTCACCGTTTTGGACCTGCCATTTTGTTTTCAAAAAAGTTGATCCCGAATTCGGAATTAACGATTTCCAAAACCACCTATCATCCACAATAATATCGTGAAATATGTTCCTTATAGACTCCCAAACTGCTGGTCCAACGATCGGTCCGATCACCGTGAAAATTTACATTTAAAGATTTTTTGGTACGGCGCACGCGTTGGCCCATGGACAAAAATAAAAATTTTTTGTGACTCGAAACCTAACAGTATCAATAAAATAAAACTAAAATATTTAGGGGAAAAACTCAGTTTTTTTTTGGCTACGCCAAAGTAGAGATATTTTTCAAAAAAAATCATGTTTTGTTCAATTCGTTTTGGGTAAAGTTTTTTATTATAAACAGTATTTGAGTAAATAAATAGAATTAAAAAATTTTCGATAATATATAATTTGATATATATTGTAGTGATTTTAATATATTATCAAATGAAAAACTTCAGAAATTGACAAATTTCGAAAACTTTGCGCCTTTTTTTTAATCTTCTAGTACGTATTCTATATAGCCAGGAACTGCAAATAACTTTTCCTACTTCGTCCTACAAATACTTTTTTTTTTTTAAAAAAGCTTAAAATTAAAAATTTGCATGAAATATAAAATTTATGTTGAAAATTTTTTTTTGTTTTTATTAACACAAATGGTCTCAAAAGTACAAAAAACATTATTTCTACAACATATATTTCACAAACGTATATTTTAAAAATAAATAAAAAATCGTTATGTATGTGCTTAAGAAAATCGTCCTAAATACCTGGTTTTTAGCAAAACTATAAAGTTACAACAAATCTGAGATAATTTTTGAGCTCACCGACCCCAAATTACTTAAAGTACCAAATTTCATCGATATTCAACCACTCCTTCTATTTTTGACCATTGCTTGTATGGGCTCAACGCACTGTGCGGCGCGTGTTTCTGCATCCTAAATCTTTTCGTTTCTTTTTTCACCCAAGGGTCCCCCCTAGGATACCGGAATCAAAATTTCCCTCTTTTTTTCGTGTTTCCAAACAAATGTATTTATCATGAAAATATTTAACGGACATGGATGATATTTGGTATACATATGTATTAAGGATATCGGAATTAAGAACACCAAAGGGAAAAATAGACGGTGCCACGCCCTTAAAAAATGTCATATCTCTGAAACCATTTAACCAAATAGGTGAGAATTAGAAAGTATATAAATTGCATCGGGACAATTAACATTTTTTGGTTTAATTACCCTCTGTACAAAAGAAGGTGTGGTAACGCTTGCCGGAAAACGCTAGTTAAAAATAAGCAGGAAAGACTTATGACCGGCTAGAATATCAGTCTAGACCACTGTGGTGTGAAAAAATGTATGTGAAAGTTGAAACGCTTTTGGCAAAAGTTCAGTTCCATGCATTCTGAACAAATAGCATATTCTTCAAATAAAGAAACATTCATTTCGAAAAAGAAAATAAAAATTGAGTTTTTTTTTTTCAGGTTTTCAAAAAGGTGATATACGTCCATTTTTAGTCGAAGGCCAACAGGTTGGATTAATTAAATCGGATGTGGTGAAACAACTGTTGAAATATCCCGAAGTATTTTGCATAAGAGATTGTGAATATACAAAACAGGTGCGTTAAATAATGAAAAATTTATATTGTTGTTTTCGTTTTTTAATTTTTGTTAACACTTGCCTTATATATATACACATAAATATTTAATTCTTTCGTTATTAAGGGCATTGTTGAGTTAAACCCAGCATTCCGAGATTATTCCGTACGTACTGAGGAACTTGATAAAGTATTACGCGATTTACGCAGCAATGGCTTGTTTTCTGCCTTGCAAGGATGGCGGGATGAGGTTAATGGCTTTATCAAAAATATATTTTGTTTAAATGAAACACTTTTATCTACTATTAACTTTCCAATTCTATATTTTCAGTACTATGAAGTTAAATCCGAATATAAAGGCATGCTGAAAATGGATCGTTCAGCCACGCCGTTGTTTGGTGTGCGCAAATATGGCGTTGATATTAACGGATATGTGCGACATCCAACTCGTGGTCTCTGTATTTGGTTACAACAGCGTTCCAATACCAAAGAAACATGGCCTGGCAAGTGGGACAACATGGTTGGTGGTGGTCTCTCAGTCGGTTATGGCATTAAAGAGACCGCCGTTAAAGAAGCCGCCGAAGAGGCATCCATTCCAAGTGATCTCGTTAAAAATCTTGTTTCAGCAGGCTGTGTTTCGTTCTTTTTTGAAAGTGATCAGGGTTTGTTTCCAAATACAGAGTATGTTTTTGATTTGGAACTGCCATTAGATTTTGTGCCGCACAATGCCGATGGAGAAGTTCAGGCATTTGAATTGCTGCCAGCCAAAGAATGCGTCGAGCGTGTTTTTACGCCAGAATTTAAAACCACGAGTTGCCCTGTAGTTATTGATTTTCTTATACGTCATGGATATATAACTCCGGAAAATGGTAAGTATAAAGAGTTACAAAAAATATATATAGTAACATTTAAAACAATCAATTTTTCATGATTTCAACTCATCATCGAAAGTGCTGACATAAAGGCTTGTTTTTACAAAGTACAGCTAAAATTTAACTTCCACTTAAATAAAAATGTTGTAATAAATTTAATGTCAAATAGTCACTTAATATTCCAGTTAAAGCTTAACTGAATATTGTGGAATTGGCCCTTACATTTCTTGGTAAAACTTCGTCCAATGATCATAATCATTTTACTGCTTTGTTCTGTTTTTTGTGATATGTGCTCGATTTTCATAGTTAGTTACATGCTTATTTTCTATACGCACAAGGTTCTATCTTTAAAATAGTGAACAAATGGATAATCTATCGTAATATTTGCAAATGTTACAGCCATTTCAAAAGTATCTTCTATTTAATCACGTACAACATGTCGTATGATTAACATTTACTAAGAATACTCAATAAGTTAGAAAAAATTTAAAATATTTCATGAAACGAAGAAATTTTGATCAAATTGAATGGGATAGAGACTACGTGAGAACCAATCAACTTTTAGGTCGATCATAACCAATCGCGCTTAAACTTTTTGACATGGAACTTTGCTCTATTTAACCGGCCATGCCATAAAAATGGTGGGATTTTCGTGTTCTCCATCTTAAAAAAATACGGGTACAGAAAAATGCTCATTACTTCGGTTCCTATGGGCCCATTTTGAAAAATTTTTTAAAGTAATAATAGAGTTTAGCTACTACAGCTATTAGCCTTCTTTACTATTTAGCTTCAAGCTTTATATGCAGAATTTGAAATAAAACGAAATAACGCCCAAAGCCAAAATTTTGGGTGTTAGTTCCAAAATGTTATGCAATTTATATGCAAATAATTTGGACGTTATTTCCTTTTTGTTTTTGGGCGTAATTCCGTTTTTATTTTGGGCGATATTTATTTTTTTGGTAGTTATTTCCCAACGCCTATCAAATCACATACACTTCTTAACTTCTTCTCCCCCGAGTAAACAAAATGCAAAATATTTAATTTTTGTCAGCAGTTTATGTGTAATTTTAATTTATTTTTTATGAATGTTAAATATTGGAACAAAAAAATTAAAATTATTGTCATATAAGTATTCATAGTCATAACTGAGAAGACGCATATAAATATGCACCATAGTATTTCAATCATAAGCTGCTTCGTTGATGTCGATGAGTTGTATCAATATGTGGCATATTCTATCAAAAATAACACTCGACAACTTGGCTTTTTCTACCTAAATCATAATAGCACTACGCTTTAGTGGAATTCACAGTCATTAGTTAACTGGCAGGGATTTAACCAGCAACATTTTATTTTCTGTGTTTAGTAACTGTTAGCTTAACTCCCAAATTTCATTAGTTAACCATTTAATGGTTAACGAACAGCTGATGCCAAAGATATTTAAACCACATTCAAAAAATGGTTTCAGACATAGAATATGTTTAGTCTGATGTCAAAAGCGACGCAGATATCTATTTATGAAATTTAGAATATTGTGGTTGATCGTCGGCAACAAGTTTTGCAAATTGCACGCATTTTTTCCGAAACTACAACGCCAAAGAATTTTGTGACAGATTTCGCTTGAGGAATGCAGTTGCTTGGGAAGCGCTGGAATGTACAATGATTACAATTTAAAGAGCCTGCAATTTACACAGTAAAAAACCTAGAAAATCTGTTGTATATTTTATATTATAAATTATAATTAAAAATTAATCATTGAATTACTTTCAGAAACTTATTTTACGCAAATAGTTGAACTATTGCACGTACCCTTGCAATCATTGTATACATACAAATCAAAGAATGAGCAACAACAGAAGCAATTGCAACAACAATCTGCCTATGGAAAAACTATAGAAAATGGCCATGCTAAGAAATAAATCCAACAACGAAAAATTCTATTTTTAGTTAAACATAATGAAAAAAAATGACAACAAATATTGAATAATTATTGTGCTGTTAGAATTTACTTACAATTAAAAGAAAGTTTTATATATATATGTGTATATTTAAAAATTCTGCGAACATATATCACACTATATACACACATAAATAACGAATTGTAAACAAAGAAAATGCTTGAATTTCCCAAAAAAGACGCTAAAATAAATTATGTAATTAAACATGCAACTTTTTTAAACTTTTCCTATTTGTTCGACTATTTGTTGGTATTTATAAAAACTACATATATTTAAATATTTTAATTACAATACCTCCACCCTATGCAAGTACTCGTATGTATTACTATCTTTATCTACATATGTATTGCATATCTTCCGAAAGCTAATTGTTGTTAATGTTATTATTGCCTAATTTATGCACTTGTGTTAATGAAATAAATGGTTTTTGTTTAATAAAAAATTGCAAGTTAAAAATTGATATTCTTTTTAAACAAAAAAAAAAAACAAAAAAACAAAAAAAGACCAGTGCAAAGCACTTATTATTAATATAAAAATGTAAACATTAAGATGATTTTATTCTGTAAAATTTTAGCATTATTGACGTTATTAAATATATTTATATACGATACACATTGGGCTATCTTATTATATACATAAATACAAATAAAATCTAAAGAAAAAATTATTCAAAAATTATCGATCATTCAATGTATTTAATAAAAAATAAGATACTAAAATATTTTACCAAAGTGCTCAAACAATTCAATTTGAAATGTAGTATAGTATGAACATTTTTAGTAGCATTTTTTATATACATTATTGTGGTTTTTTTATATAACTAAAAACATATTCAAAACCATTAGAATAGCCTCTAGTAATAGCAGTGTAGTGAAACAAAAATATAAAGTTAAAAATTACAGAAATTAGCAAGCGTATATAAGTGTTTTCACTTTTTTAGCAATTTTCGAAATATTTATGTGCTATTTGTGAATTGTAATGTTGGATTTTGGGTCTGGTAATGTGTGGCCACTAATGGTCAAAACATTCCACGTTTTCTTTATTTTCTGGTTTTAATTCCTTTTGGTTTACTTTAATAGTTTCACTTGTCACCAAACAAGATCTTCAGTTAGGTTCTATTTTAAGCATGCATGCTTCTGTAACACTCTTAAAGAAATCATATGTCAGAGTGAAGAATAATAATTCAAAAGCACACCAGCTGAATATTTGTTGTATGTCTTTTCACATCTGTTTATTTTTTCTTTCATAAACGAAATGTATTACCTCTGTGTATTTTCTTTTTTTTTTTATAAAATTGTTTACTAAAAAAATGCTTCGAATTATAACGTTACAAAGATAACGCTGTGTATTTACTATTGACTGATCAATTTCAATTGGTAATCAGTCAATAAAAACAAATAGAGTAAAATTTCTGGAAACGAAATGTTTGCAAGTATTAAGGTATAGTTTTAAGGAAAAGTTGAAATAAAATATGAATGGAATCTGAATCAAGTATGTGGTATTATGCAAACAATTTTAAATGTTTATAAATCGTAGAAACGCAAAACTCAAATAAAAAAGTTACAAGGTTTTATACGTTTGAATGAGAGCATATAACGATAATATTTTAAAAAGGGATATGAAAGATACAACAAAAATAGAAACTTAATATTCGAAAATTGCTAATATTAGTGACATTTTATTATTAACTAAGAATTAAAATATAATTTGAATTTATTTACTTGAAATATGTAATGTAAAAATCTTAAATCCGGTATTAATTCAATCAAATATCGATTTAACGTTGTCAATGTGTACGTAAAATGATATTAAATAAATGCTGAAAGTCAACCAATACTATTAAGCCGTAATAACTAATATATACTTTACTATGTCATATGCACATATAAGTATACACTAGACTGGTCCAAAACACGAATGTATTAAATTGTCATGTTGTGTGCATATTTAAAAAAAAAAAATTTGATTCTGAAGCTTATACAAAGTTCTTTAAAATCTCAAAAAAAATGTTCTTATGTACTCGTAGCTTTGTGAGCTTAAATACATGTTTCTGGGTTTCAGAGTATTTTTCATATTAAAATTATTTCTATACATAACTTGTCATTTGTTATGGACATCCTGTTGAGTTTTCGGTGTAATTCGGCGTTTGAAAGAGTGTGAGGCCAGTTAATTTTGTCTTGCATTTATATTTTGATGGAGAGATAACCGACAAAAATGTTGCGCTATAACTCTGTAACAGTGCTTTGTTATAAAATTTGATGCGTATGGATACGAATCAACCGCTTTTGCACTGCAGTTGTTGTTGATGATGCTGAAGCTGGTTTTATCTAGGACAAGGGTGTCAGCGTAGAACAATTTCGGCTCGCCCACAAAAAACACAACTTTCATTATTTTGAAAAATTCTTGGAATTACAACACCCATGAAAAACTGTATTTTTTGTTTTTTTTTTTGACTCTTCTAATATGCACCAATTCTATAGTCTCATATAAAAAAAATTATAACTTCTATACCGGAAAATAAACTATATTTTTATTAGATTCATATGCAAGTTAGCTTTGTCCTCTTTCCAGGAAAAATATTTTAGAAGACCTAAAAAGTTGATCGAGGACCGTTTTTATAATCTTAGTACTAAAAAAGAAAAACATACTTTATACTAATAGCCTGATTTACTACCTTTTTGCAATAGGTCACAAAATGAAAATCGGTTAAGAAAAGTTATGGACCATTTTTGTGAGTTTTGTGAAGAAGTTTCAATAAATTTAATTTTTTGTTTTCGAAAAAATATATTTTTGATGGTCAAAAAAGTAGGAAAGGGAGCGTTTTTAGTAGTTTATTTTATTTATTAAATATGTACTAAATAGAAGTAAATTTAGTACTTTTTACCAAATACGAAACAGTTTACTTTGCGTTTATAGCCTGACAATACCTTTCCAAAAATGGTCTGAACACGAAAATCGGTAAAGAAATGTCCACATTATTGACAATTACAGGAAAAAGTCTGAAACCAAAAAAAATAAAAAATACGTTCAAGCCAAACCAAACCCTTTTTTGGACTTTTATAAACTTTCTGTAAGTTTTAAGGTCCGATTTTCTGAAAAGTTGCACGCACCAAGTAAAATAACACGTTATGTTTGTGTTTCCCACATGATTTTAGACCAGTCTAATATACACGTATAATATATATTTATTATAATAGTTACTCAAATGTGTTAATTTGATAAGTTTTTAGCGAATTATCTTTTTAAAAATTTGTAGTGAAAACAGAAAAATAAAATTAAAAATTACATATTATGTACTAGTTAATTGATTATATTATGAATTTGCCTTGTGACCAAAATTCGACCATTACGATTTGACTTTGTAAAGACCACCCAATTGTAAGCTTAAGCAAAGCATTCTCATCAGTTTTTTCTTTCTAGGTGTACGGCAAAACCGACTTAAGAACATAAAGGTCATATTATTGTTCCTTAGTGGTAACCTTATCTCCATACCAAATTTCATAAAAATTGATGCAGCGGCCTAGCCATGAGAGCGTCTTTTCCACTAAGGGGCGAGGCACCGCCCACTTAAAAACATAATGGCCATTTCATTAAAACCGATACTGCTCCTCCACACAACCTTTCCAAAAAGAAAAAAGTAATAATCAAACGAATATGATGATATTTAGGCATAGAAATAGGTACTGAACCGCGCGTGGCAGCACCCACTTAGTGTTAGCCTAATCTCTATAACCAATTTCAAAAAAATCAATTTAGTGGTTTACCCGTGGAAGTGTTTTTCCATTTAGGGGCGTGGTACCGCCCTTTGAAAAGCATAATGGTCATGTTATCATTTCTTAGCGCTAACACTATCTCCTTACCAAATTTCATTGATGGAGTGGTTAAGCCGTGAGAGCATTTTTTCTATTTAGGGGCGTGGCATCGCCCACTTTTTAAAAAGATATAGTTCTATGCACTGCTTTTCCTCACGACCTTTCAACAAAAAAAAAAAAAAAATCAAGCAAATCGGTGGAGATTTCGGTAAAGAAACCTATTTACATATAGATATATGTAGATATGTGGTTTTCTTATTTAGACATATATTTCGAGGCCACCTCTCCTGACAATGTACAAAATTTATTTTTGTTTTTTTTTTTTAACTATTTGCCTAGAAAGATTTTATTCGAACATTCTGCATCGACATTTCTTCCTTCCGTGGATCAAGAAATTTTTTCGAAAATTTTCCAGTTTTCTTGGTGTTTTACACAAACACATTGAACAGTAGGCTTAAACCAACAATGTCATCTTATCCATGCTTTCTTAGTAGCAAATCATGTTATTAATTTTTTGTTCCAAAAAACAATTAAAATACTTACGAAAATTTTAGATAGAAATACATCCTCAAACGCAACCTATCTGGATAAGCGATGTTCAAAGCACATTAAAACACTTTTGTTCCCGCCTAAACTCATTTCACCAAAAGTGTATTTTGTTTTTGTATGTATTTTCTATAAGCCTGTTTGTATAAATAACTTTTGTCAACGTATTTTACTTCACTGTTGTATGTATGTAGCTTATCACGCTTCATGTCTGGGCGCGCATGCGCAATGCATCAGTTCAAATGTACAGCTGTTTATTGTGTAAAATACCAAAGTGTGTACCTACTTCTTACGATATACGAGTAAAACATTATTGCGCCGCCCTTTGTTTTTTTTTTTTGTCATAATTTCTTTTGTCAACCATTAACTTCTTACGAATGTATTCAATTGAAGGTACAAAAACCATTTCCACCACCATGGTGCAGTATCCTTGAAGTGAATTAAATTGCGCATAAAGCAATAAATCACAAACTCTAAATAGAAATACTCGTACATAAGTACATACATATTGTATTTTCAATACCAGTATTTTTGTACATCTTAGTAATTTTAAAGTTTCGTTAAGCTGCTTATTAGGATACGTGAACATTTGAGTAATACACAAGGATTTTATTCCAAAATATCTTCGAAGATTTATGCTTACCAAAGACACAGACAGGTAGGAAGGGTTTGCAAAACAAGAACGCAGTATGATAACTTTATATGTAATTGTAATCTTTTAGTCTATACAGAAATAGCTGCACTTCGGGCTTTGGGTCACTGAACGGAATTTAACAAAAAAGTGAGTGAAAGAGCATTAAAAAATTCATCGTTTCCATCATTTCTCTCGAACATACTACTTCCTTTTTTCCACTTCTCAAGGGAGCTCCCATACAAAATTTTGATAAAAATATCCCATATATACTTGTTCATACCTGCCACGCCTCCTTCTTTGCGTTACAAACAGAAGAACAAAGTGAACATACCCTGGGTGTATGGTATAAAAATAGAATGAACTTTTGACTAGATATACACATGTATGTACCTTTACGTACTTTTTCACGCTGAGTCCGAAACCGAGGTCAGAATTGCTCATATATGTATATACAGAATTTTGGATATCCTTGCTTGAAGTTGAAGAAAGTTCTGTTTTCAGCCTTATGGTGCAGTTCCAGGAAAATCTATTATTTTACTTTTTTTATGACATCGGATCGCCATAATTTCCTTATCAAATTTTAGCTTTAAACTTTTCCAATTGGACCCATACGTTCCGGGTTATCAGCCTTTAAAGTACTTAAATATATATATGGTACATCTTTCCATTACAGCTTTTCAGATAAAAAAGCTAAACCTGACTTAAAATTTTCGTTGAAGCAATTACTTTACAATGCCACGTGGAAATTTTTCGTAGCAATTGTCGTGCCATAGATAGGGGCTCAACAATTGAGTCACTTTTTGGCCAATTTGCATAAAGACGATTTTCTTTTGAGAAAATTTTTCGTTAAAACGCTTCCCTAACGAGGTATTAACGCTACAACGCGAAAAACGATGTTAGATATCACGTCAGGGAAGCATTTTAACGAAAATTTGCTGAGAGGAAAATCGTTTTAAAATTGTCCAAATTATCCAAAAATCCAAAATGTTTCTCAAGTCCAAAATGCAAATTGACAAAGAATGTCTGATGCATAAACTATAATTGTAAAAAATTCCCTAGTAATTTACGTCACTTTTTGAAGTAGAATATCTTTGTATGACTTTTTCGACACTTTTTTTCGACACTTTGTTATATCTCTCAAACTATAGAAGCTATTTTGTTAAAATTTGGGAGGTAGATTTAGAACTTTAATACTATATTGATAGTTTTCTGGGGTACCTGAAGGTTCCAGAAGGTCACCCAAAGGCTTCATACCTAAAGCGAAGAACATCTAGCTAACTAATTGTTTTCCTGAAAGTCACCCGAAGGCTTCATAGTCAAAACGAAGAATAGTTAGGCATACTAAAGGGAAAGCATCTATGGCGGACTATCAAAAAGTTGTAATTGATTAATTTCCTGGGACAGGCTTTATAGTCAAAACGAAGAATGTCTAGATATTCAATTGATGCCACGTTACTTTTCAAATAAGTATAAGTTTCACTTCCTTCAAAGTTGACTGCATTAACATCTGTTCCATTTTTGGATTTTCGTATAATACGCTTTGTTGCATTTCAGCTCCAAGGCATTGTTTTACTCAATCTTGTCACATTTTTCTCGAGCTACTTAATTGCGTCACAAAGTCGCATTTCCGTGTATTTCCCAGTATGCAACCTTTGTCTATACATATGCATGTATATGGGTATATATACAAAGCATTCTTTATGAAAATTTAATACGAAAAAGAAGGAGGATCTTCCTGTGATTATGCCATACCTGATATGAAAAAAAAAAAAAAAAATTCATTCGCAACAATGAGCACAGTTACTGGGGTATAAAATTAAAGACGACGCTAAAGAACTTATTGTTATGAATTGTAAGTACGAGTATTGTGCAAAAGAAGAAAAGGGTCTTTTTTTTCTCTCCTCAAAGAATGATCGCTATAAAGATTGTTCAGTTAAGTTTAAATATTAAGAGTTAAGTATATACAGCTGCGAAATTGCAGCTGTAAAATAGGGAACAATAAAAAATTTGAGTACAACGACTTTTAACTTTCTTATTTTAGCTTTGAATGGGTTCTGAAAAATAAAATTAATAGCAATATAAAAAAAGTATTAGAACTGACTATACCTTCGCTTGATTATATCTTCTTCGAAATCAAAAAATGCATTTTTCTCAGTTAAATCTGTATTTGCTTCATCTGATTATAACTTCTCAAGATCTACAATAAATAATTCTTACATTTGTCTTCATAAAATGTACACAACTTCATCTAATCATCTAAAAAATAAATTTAATATATTTGTTAAAACTACAAAAGAAAACCTATTACATATGGTCAGAGCCTCGTTGACGTCCTACATGTTTCTTGCTTTCAACACCTGCTTCTGTGGTGGACTGGGTACATTTTCTTTGCCAACAGCCGCAAACAGGAGCGTCTTCTTCGGTGTAGTATGTGCTGACTTTGGCGTGCGTCGTGGTGTCGTAGTCACTGCAGCTTGATTAACATTTTTACCCGGTGTTCCCGGACGGTTCTTGCTAGTGGGCGTCGTTGGCTTGAGTAATTCACTCATCTCATTGGAACTTTCATTGCGCACCGACTTATCTGTAGAGCCACCCAACAGCCATGATGTAATTTTATCGCATTCTGCGCGTAAATCTGAATCAATAAGTAAATCTTCGATTTTTTCCAAATCTGTGCTATTTTCTCGCTTTGTAATATTTTCATCGACCTTTGATTTTAAAGAGATATTCTCCAATTTCAACTGCTCACACTCGTCGCGTACTTTACCCAACGATTTGTCTTTGTTATCCAACTCCATTTGCGCAAATTGCAAGACAGTCGCAAATTCATCTAGCGCCTTCTTCATGTCCTGCATATACATCTCACGATTTTCATCTTTATTCTTTAATTCATTGTATAGTTCGAGATAGCGTGATGCATCCGTATCGATACGCTCCTGGAATGAGGAAGCAATTTTATTGAATTTGGCTAAAGTTTCCTCCTCAGAGGTGAGAATTTGATTGAACATATTTTCTTTAACAGATACCTCATTTTGTAGTGCTTTCGAAGAATCACGCAACGCCTGCAGAGCGGCATCCGTCTCGTGGAGCTGTAACTTGAGCGTCTCCACTTCAGACTGTAGCGTTAGATAACTTTGTTCCAACGCAGATTTCGCCAGCTGCACTGATTCCAACTCGAACTTTAATTGTTCGACATCAGCATCGGATTTTTTCAGTCGCTCCATGAGTATGTTTACTGTGGAGCGCGTATTGCTCAGCGTCAACTGATAGTTGTATTTCTCCGTGATGATTTTCGCCATGTCCTGCTTTAAGTCGACCACTTGCTTCTGCAAATTGTCCGTTAACTGTACATAGTAATCGATGCCATTGCGCAGCTGATCTTCATATTTTTGTAATTTCTCATCACGTTCGCGTAGCATATCATTGGTACTCTCTAACAAAACCATGACATCTTGTTTCTCCAGCTCGATCTTGATAATTTCATTTTCAGCCATTTTCTGACGTTTCTCCAACTCACCGCGCCAGAAAGCTTTCTCACGTTCAATAGCTGTTTCTAAATCGGATTCGAGCTTTTGTACCTTCTGCTCGGCTTGCACCTCAACGGCACGCAGCTTCTCCTCTGTAGTTTCCATTAAATGTTCACGCTCTACATACTTGGATTTTTCGCGACAGAGCTGTCGTATGGTATCGCAATGTGCATCGATTTCGCAATTTTTATCCAGCAATTCCTCCTGTAGCGAACGTATAAAATCACATTTGCTGGCCAAGTCATGCTTAAGCGTATTACGTTCGTTCTTCAAACACTCCATCTCATTTTGTATGATCTTATTTTCTTGCGCATAAGCCAATGCGTCTTGTTCAATCTGGCGTTTGAGTTGTTTTACATCTGCGATGAGCGCATCATTGGTGTTCTTCAAATTTTGCACAAGCTCAAAGTTTTGCTGTGCTTTTTCCTCATCGTTTGCGAGTTTTTCACGTGCCTCAAAGATTTCCTGCTCCAATCTAGTGATCTGCTCTTGTAACTGCGTATGACGTTTCGATTGCGCTTGGGTATCAAGCTCAAGCTTTTCATTGCTTATCTTCAGCTCTGTGGTAAGCAAATTCAAGGACTCAATTTGACTAATGTGCTGCTCCCGCAAAGCGCGCAATTCAGCCTCTAATTCATCACAATGCTCGGTAAGCTTGACATTATCTACGCTAAGCTGATCGTTTAGTTGTTTATGCGCCATATTCTCCGCCGTCAGCTCATGTACCAATGTATCGGTCTTTGCCGACATATTCGCATTTTCCTCACGCAACTTCAATTCCGTGTCTTTAAGCTGATCCACATGTCGTTTGAGCACATCCATTTGGCTCATGTAGCTTTCAAGCAGTTCATTTTTGTGACGCAACTCATATTGCAGCGCCTCTTTGCCCTTAAGACGACTTGCTGATTTGGGCGTCGTATTAACCGAATGTAATGGTGTGGAGCTTGCAGTATTCGAGCCGGAATTGTTGTTATTGTTCGACTTTGCTACTGCCGCTGTTACAAGATCAGAGTTCTGGCGAAAACGTAAACGTTGCGGCAACGATGGCGTACGGAAAAGGCGTAATCCTTTAGATTTTTTATCTTCTTTGGTGCTGCTAGCCTCCTTTGGTATAGCAAACTCTTTCAGCGTATCTTTTGAGCTTGTGCCAAAACGCACGGCTTCTTTGAAAAATTTTTCAATTTGTTCCTTACGTTCCGGATGAGCAGTAGTGGATGACGACGAAGTAGACACTGCTGGGATTGTTGTTCCAGTCGACGCATTTGACGTTATACTTGAAGTGCTAGATGAAGGCGTTACTGATGGAGAACCACATGCAACATCGATGTCATTAAAACGTTTGAGTTTTGCTTTCGAAAAAGACATGGCGATTTTATTTATAACTTGGTAATGCAGCGTAGTAGAGTTCAAATATAACGGTTTTATTTTTAAAAATTCTTTGACCTCACTTTTTCAAATTTTTTTATAAAATCTTGAGTTTTTTTCTAAACACTTTCTAGTAGCTATATCTAATTAATTGACGAATGGAAATATTTTTAACAGTTTTAATAAAGCAATAGTACTTTTTAACAAAATTTGTAATAAAAAAAAACACAAAACTTTTACCAAAACGAACACGGACTACTACTTTCGCAACTGTTATGTTCCTACGCGCTTTACTGTTGAAACCTAACTAAACTGTTGATGGCAGTTTGAAAAGGCTCGTAGCCAACAATTCCTCAAACCACCCTTAAGATGAATGCTAGAGCATTTCCACAAGTCGTTCGTTTGCAAGTGGTGTTGCTTTGTAAGAAAGTTTTCCGGTTTTTTCTTGTAATCGTGTGATCGTCAACTAAAGGGTGCTTTCTTTCAGCATTCCCTTGGAAGTTAAAAAGCAAAAAAAATTAAGTCAAAGCGGAATGACAACAAAAACAAAATTCAAATGCATCGAAATCCTGAAGGTTCTTATTTGGCGAAGTATGCTGCTTGGTCGACTTTTATAATGTCGTTTCAAAGGTAGGTAGTTGGTTACTTTCGCAGTATGTGTGTGAGTGAAAACCGTGTGAATATATATTTTCTTGCACAGCTGGCAGAAATAATTCTATCGGGTTAAATTAGCAAAGGTCCTGTTTTACAAAATTTCTCTATGATTTACTTTTTCTTTAAATATCTAAGAGGAAAGAAATTACTGAGGTCTTGAAACTTGTCGCAGTTGCTTATCAGGCTATAATAACTCAATGCGGGGGTCAAACCTTCCTTTTTTGGAGCTTAAAGATAAACAAACAACTTAAAAATTATGCGTCAAACAAACATTTTCCTTTTTTTAATATTTTTCTAGCATAAAAATTGGCTGAGCGAAGTAACTTTGAAGTAATAGTCCTTTTTTTCGTTTTCTACTAGTAAATAGCGCGACCAGCAAAAATTTAAATACTTCATGTTCATCCTCATCCTCAGGCCCGTAAAGGCCGATAATTCATGGGAAGGTTGAGAAGCATAAACTTGAAAAAAATTCAGTTCTTACATAAAAATATGTAAATCTATATATATTGTACAAAAATGAAATGGTGTCCGTATGTAGCTTATGAACGCGGAAACTACAAGGCCGATTTACATAATTTTTTAAATTGTTTGTTATGGTCTGTAGAAGGTTCTTAAGGCTGTTGGATGCCACTGAAGGGAACGGGGGTTGCACCCCCCATACGAAAAAAATAAAAATAAATTCTATATCTCTACAGTTATACAAGCTATGATTATGAAAATTGATGAACTTATGCATAATGTACATATCTACCATTCACCATGCAAAACTTGGGGGATATTGGGTGTAGGAGAATTGCATCCACTTTTCAAAAATACACAAAATGCTATATTTCTTCACATATCGCAGATATCGTTATAAAACTTGGTACGTGCATGAATATTCTATCTACCATTTACTTTGAACAACTTGGGCGGGGGGGGTGAGAAGGGGCAGTAGCGGATCCAACATTGTCAAGGGGGGGTGCCGATTGACTGTATTTCTAGATAATAACAGTATGTTTTTTAAATCTTTACAAATAATTTTAAAAAAAATTTAGTCACTTGGTTTGAGAGGGGGGGCCGATCGATCCTTTCGCCCCCCTTTGGATCTGCCACTGAGAAGGGGGAGTTGCACCCTTCATACAAAAAATATATAAAATGCTATATCTCTGTACCTATGGGAGCTATGATTACAAGACATGGATCTTTAAAAACCTTGGTGATTGGAAGAGAGATACGATGGAGATGGATGGAACTTCGTACGTAAAGGCATCGGGAATGGGCGAACGAAGTCGCAACCAGGCCAGCTAGTAATGTATAAATGTTGGACCAAAAAAACTCAAATAAGCACTTCATGTATAATGTTTGTTTTTTCCTCATTTGAAAATCATTGATTTAGCCTTATCAATAAGATAAATTTTTTTTTAAATCATAAAAAAGGTGTGAATATGTAATTATATGGTTGTATCGGGCCGGGCCGGGCGCGGGCCTCGACAAAAAATATTCGTGCGGGCCCGGGCCTTTTTTCCAAGTGCTTGTTTCATGTTCGTGCCGGGCCGAGCCTCAAAAATTTGGCCCGTGCCCAGCTCTAGTTTGTAGGCAAGCGCTGAGTAGCGGTGCGGAAATAAAAAGCAACACAACAACAAACTCCGAATGCCCCACGGGCTGATGCCATCCGTGTAATATCGCACTATAAAAGCAAATTCTTGATTCGATTAGGTTCGAATTGAAATCGGATTAGATGATAAGGGTGATTAATTTCAAATTACAATGGCTATAACTTTTTGTCTCTTGACCGATCGGAAAAAGTTAAAAAGCATTTTAAAAATTACTATAGTGCAACAATATTTTTCCTCCGATTTTTTTATAATGGGTTTTTTTCTTCATATAGACAGTTCTCAGTAAGATCTAAAGAAGCTGGCAAAATTTTATTTCTCTACAAATTCTGATTGCCGAGATAAAATACATTACTGAATGTGATACGGCATATATTGTATGATTTTTACCATAAAATTAAATATCCTTCCTTGCGGGTGCAATAAAGATCAAACTTTTTTAACTTCTTTCCTTGGGGTTAAGCCCATCTAAAATCGATGCAACAGTTAAGCCATGATAGTGGTGTATTTTTCATTTAGGGGCGTGACAACGCCCTCTCAAAAACATACGAGTTATATTGTCGTTCTTTAGTGTTAACTATATCTTTATACCAAATTTCATAAAAATCGTTGCAGCGGCTTAGCTGTGAGAGCGTTTTTTCATTTAGGGGCGTGGCACCACCCACTTAAAAACATCACGGTCATATGAGGGGTTTAGAAACAAAGGCAGCAATCTTCATTATTTTGTATTAAATTTTTTTAAGAACTTAAATTAATTTCACAAACTATACTTATAAAATAGTCCGAGTACATGTACTCGACAGCCTACCTGCACATTTCTCACTAACGCTAAGGTACCTCATTATTTGATTTACCCGCATGTTTTCACAATCCGCGCCAAATGTCTATGTATCGTGTAACGGGAGGTGGTACAACTGAAATAAAACGGATAATAACAATTTTTGAGCAATAGGTTTGACTGATGTATGGCTGTGTTGAGTTTTGTCCTTTTAATTCAAATTTAATTTATAAGCCACCGGCATTTCAAAAAAAAAAAAATGCGTTGTAACTTACTTGGGTTAGGAGTTGTATCTCACAAAGCGATCATTGTAAATTAAAATTTTTTTGTTGTTTCAGGATACATATTTCTTTTCAAGTGTTTACGCATAAGTTTCTTCTACTTATGGTTTTTTGGAAAGAAACTGAGTAATAACACAATTTGTACAGTGGTTAAAATGGCCACTCTCGGTAGTTCTAGGTATGTTCTAATCACGGTCGCTCTAGTGTTAATTAAAAAAAAAAATTAACAATATTAAAAAAAAAGTATTATTAAAAAATTGTGACAGCGGTGGGATTCGAACCCACGCCCTTTCGGACTGGTGCCTAAAACCAGCGCCTTAGACCGCTCGGCCACGCTGCCTTTTTAATTTCGTGCACAAGTTCTTATTTAAGCATTTTGCATAGAACGATATAGATTATACGTCATTTTGTGCATAACCCGAGACTATTTCATAAAAATGTGAAAAGGTAACTCTCTTAAGTTATACAGTATAACGACACATATTCGACTATGTTTACAAAGATTTTACCATATTAAATTAAATAAATACAAATAAAAACTGAGTCTATCTCTGACATTAACATTTTGTGTAAGCAGTTTGTTTTAGTAATTTACATTAAAAAAAATATATATATATGTGTGTTCGCGTACGTACCAAAAATAACTTTTTGTAGCAACTGTTGCCTATTTTTACCTAAAAAACGTTTTTGTACAGAAAAATTTGGCAAATGAGTGCGAAAAAAAACATTGCTGCCCATTTCCCTTCCTACCAAAACTAAACAATTTTTACCTAAATAATTCTTTTGGTACAAATTGTTCAACTGCGAAATTAAAAAAAAAAATTTCTCGACAAAAATCAAATAAAATTCAAATAAAAAAATTATAATTACAAAATTATAAACCAATTAAATTGCTAAAAAAAAATTAAATAAAAGAAAGAAATGAAATGACAGCCACAACGACCGCAAAGAAAGCTGAGGCTGCCAAAGCGAAAAGCTTCAAGTCGTCCCGCTGATCGGCGTGAAATTAAACTGCGCCGCTCAGCCAATTCAAAGTGTCACTACTATGATGTTCCAGCTGAAGCAAAGTTGGCTTTTGTTGTGCGTATCGGAGGTATCAAGAAGGTTACCCCTATAGTACGCAAAGTTTTGCAACAACAATGGCGTCTTCATCAAGTTGAACAAGGCCGCCAATCAATGTTTCGTATTGGAAAACCTTACATTACCTAGGGCCACATCCAAACTTGAAATCTGTACGCGAAACAAGAGTGGTCTTGTAAAGCACCAAAGGCAACGTATCCCAACAACTGATAACTTTGTTAATGCAGGTAAAATATAGTACGTCATTCATATAGGGCCTTCGTAAATCTGAAGGGAGTTCCATTCTCTCCCTCCCGGAGAAGGAGCACTGGAAGTAGTGAATATTTCATGAATGGAAACTCCCCTTCGTGCAGGGATACTTTTTTATTTTAATATCGTTGACATTTTCAGAAATAACCAGTTTGAAACGGTGTGTCCAAGAGCGTTGACATTTTACACAAAAACAACATCTGGCAACGCTAAGTCTTTCCCATATCTTTTACATTTTGCGCAAACAACCAATCTGAACGCTGATTTTTTCCAATTTCGTAGACATTTTGCACAAAAAAAAAAAACATGTGGCAACGCTTTTTTCCATAAATCGTTGACATTTTTTTCCATTTTCCACTGGATATTGACAGCTGACTTATAAAAAAAATAAACAAGAAACAGCAATTGCAAAAGAAGAAAAAGAAGCAATTGCAGCAGGAAATTTAAATTAATGCTTTGCTTTTTTAAGTGAAAAATGTCTTTTCAATCATTTCTGTGGATTTCAAAAATCAAAAGATTACACCAAAAAATTGACAAAAAAAAAAAAAAAATTTAAGTGAAAAGTAGTTTTAGCAGAACCAGTATAAATTGGAAACGCTTAGGTGGATATTAAAAACTTTAGTGTCATATGAAAGCTATTTCAATAAGCTTTAAAATTGTTGTACTTAAGTTTTTAATTTGTCAAACGTTATTTATAATTATTCATTTATACTTTAGTACTCCCTAGCAAAATGTTGAGGAGCAAATTTAACAAATAAAAGTGAAAAAACTCGCTCCCACCTTAATGCCGATTACATAATTTTCCACTGAATTTTCCCTTTCCACGAAATTTTTTTTGCGATTGCAAACCAGGGAGTTAGCGAATAAATTCTCGAGAATATTTATTTACGATAAGGCCCATAATTTCCAATGTGTTGAAGATTTGGTACATGAAGTCTACTGTTTCACCAAAATTCAAGCATGCATCCAACTTCATATGGCCCTTCAAGCTAAATATACCAACCGGTGGCTGGCGCAAGAATGCTAAGCATTACGTTGAAGGTGGTGATTTCAGTAACCGTGAGGACAAGATTAACAAGTTGCTGAAGCAAATGGCTTAAGTGTTTTTTTGGTTTTGTGTGTACATATTTTATTACTTGATAGACCATTTTTTTTAAATAAAAAAAAAAAACGCAAAATTGCACCTCTATTTATTAATTAACAACACAAACATTTCACATAAGTATAAGCATCCCATTGGTCGTCCAATCCACCATCGTAATACGGCAGCACCAACCGCACATTTCGCAAAGCCAACCACGAAATTTTGCTGCCATCTGCCACGCTTTATACTGAAACCTTTTGAAAGAAATAAACAGCGACTGGAATATTTTTTAAATTTTACTTAATTTTATGCTAAAATAATTTTTCTGTATTTCATAATTGTTCATTACTGACAAAAAAAAATTTTGTTACCAATTTTTACCAATTATCTGTTTTCGTACTTTTGAAGTTTTTTGTCTCGCTGAGAGTAAAATTTAGCTTACTCTCTAAAATTTTGTAGGTAAAATTTGGTAAATATTTTTGTACGAACAGACATTACATATGTACTTATATCAAAATATTTTTTTTTTCTGAACTTTCTTTATAGAGCTGAACGCCAGACGTACTTGAGTATGCAAAATATGAGTACAGTGAACTGGACATAGATTCTTATATGCAGGACCCCCCAAGTAACAAGAAAGTGGATGTTGTCAGGATCTGCGTTGGTCCATTTTTGTTTTATTCCATCTCCTCTTCAGACCAACCATGTCAGTTTTCGGTACTCATACTTTCATACTCAAGTCCGTCTGGCGCCTACTTTTCAAGGAAAATGTGGAGAAAACAGAGATTCTGATTTAATATAATATAATTTTTGTTTATTTTTTTTTTTTAATGTAAATTATTAAAAAAAATTCCTAACACAAAATTACACGAGTGTGAGGTGTGTACTCTTTTTTTTAGATAGACTCAGTTTTGTTATTTTTATTTATTTAATTTAATACTATATTGTAAAATCTTTGCGCACACACGAATATGCGCCATTATACTGCATCGCTTATAACAGTTGCTTCTCCACATTTTTATGAAATAGTCTCGGATTATGCACAAAATAACGTGCTACCTGTAGTATTCTAAGCAATATGCTGAAGTAAGAACTTGTGCACAAACCTAAAATAGGCAGCGTGGCCGAGCGGTCTAAGGCGCTGGTTTTAGGCACCAGTCCGAAAGGGCGTGGGTTCGAATCCCACCGCTGTCACAATTTTTTTAATAATATTTTTTTTTCTTAATATTGTTAATTTTTTTTTTTTTTTAACTAAAACTAGAACCACCGTGATTAGAACATACCCAGAACGACTGAAAGTGATAATTTTGACACTACAAACTAGAGCTGGGCACGGTCCGTGTATTTTTCCGGGCCGCGGGCCTTTACTCTTCAGCTATGGGCGTAGGCCTTGAAATCAAGTTTTGTGCGGGATTCGTTATTTGGCCGAGCCAAACCCCAAAAGCCCGAAAATTTGAGGCCCGTAAAGACCCGTTAATCACGGGAAGGTTGGAAGGATAAACTTGGAAAAAATTTTGCTCTAACATAAAAATATGTAATCTATATATGAGGCTATGAGCGCAAGAGTGGCCTAACCTTTACTTCGTTGATAAAGCAAAATCACATAACCTGAATCGATACAAACACAAGTTATTTGCTTTTGATTTTTTAACAAAGTGAGGGTTAGGCCACTATTGCGCTCATAGCCTCATATATAAAAATGAAATGGTGTACGTATGTAGCTTATGAACGCGGAAACTACAAGGCCGATTTACATAATTTTTTAAATTGTTTGTTATGGTCTGTAGAAGGTTCTTAAGGGGGTGGGATGCCACCCCCCATACGAAAAAAATACAAAAAATACTATATCTCTACAGTTATACAAGCTATGATTATGAAAGTTGATGAACTTATGCATAATGTACATATTTACCATTCACCATGCAAAACTTGGGGGATATTGGGTGTAGGAGAATTGCATCCACTTTTCAAAAAATACACAATATGCTATATTTCTTCACATATCGCAGATATCTTTGTAAAACTTGGTACATACATGAATATTCCATCTACACACAAAAAATATTGAACATAATATTTATGAACGGCATTCATACATCGAAATTCATTGATTTTCAAATAAAAATTTTTCATTAAAATTTTTTGATTTTAAGAACGATTCATTAATCGTAAGTAAATGAGTTCATAAATATTTTTCTATGAGGAATTTTTTTTATGAACTTCCGTTCTTAAATTTTAAGAATTTTTTCGTACAAATAACAACATTTCATAAATCTACAGATACAAATTTTATGCATGTTTACATAAAATTAAACAAAACGTTCATCAATTTTAAGTAAAAGTTTCATCAATTTGAAGTAATATTTTTAGCTCGTATTTCTTATTCTTCTTTTGGTTCTAGACTGGCTTATGATAAATTTTAAATAAAGTATTGTTGAAAGTTCTTTCAATGTGGCTCACACCATCATGCTATGTGTGTGTGTGTATTCAACTGGAACTTCTGGGCATAGAAGAATGCTATGGTAAGTAATTATTTTCCCAAGAGGAAAAATAGGACCTTAAAAAGCGTTCTTTAACATCAAGCGCTTACTTTCCTTAAGACACACTACTCCATATTGTATGTCCTATGCCTTGGAGCTTGATAGTTTTCCTAATAAAAAAAAAATAATAAAAACACTTTCACCCTCATTGGGGTTCGAACCTGGAAACCACAGCGCAAATAAATATTACTAGCTCCTTATCACATACGCTACAGACTCTTCTGACATTTTTGTGTAAAATTTGTATTTCAAAAGCTTAATCGAATTTTTTTATTTTGAAAAAAAAAAAAATTTATGAATTTGGTTTTTAGATTTTATGAACGAGTTCTTACCTTTTAAAAATAATTCATAAAAAAAATTTACGAATTTTGTTCTTAGATTTTAAGAAAAGTTTTTACGTTTTATGAATAATTCATAAGCGTACGTATGCCTTGTTTAACGTATGATTGAAAATACTTATAGTCAATGAATGCTGTTCTCGGCTCAAATTCGATGAATTTTTTCGTTATTAATAATAAATTTTTCATTAATATTATGTGCCTTTTTTTTTGTGTGTACCATTTATATTGAAAAACTTGGCCGGGGGGTGAGAAGGGGGAGTTGCACCCTTCATACAAAAAATATATAAAATGCTATATCTCTGTACCTGTGGGAGCTATGATTACAAAACATGGATCTTTAAAAACCTTGGTGATTGGAAGAGAGATACGATGGATGGAACTTCGTACGTAAAGGCATCGGGAATGGGCGAACGAAGTCGCAACCAGGCCAGCTAGTTTTGTATAAATATGAGTCTGAGAATGACAATGGAGTCAATGGAGTAAGTCAAGTCAAACAAATATCTTATTAGATTATAATATTTGTTAAGTGAATATGTAATAATATGGTTGAATCAGGCCGGGCCGGGCTCGGGCCTCGACAAAAAATATTCGTGCGGACCCGGGCTTTTTTTTCAAGTGCTTGTATCGTGTTCGTGCCGGGCCGGGCCAAATTTTTGAGGCCCGTGCCCAGCTCTAGTAAAAATTCATTTTACCAAGACTTTATTTTACTTCGAATTTCTTACTAAGAGATAGCTACTTTGTTACTAACGAGGCGTTTTAATTTTATTTCTTTTTCAGTTCGGTAGATGAAAAAACACAATTTTACATTAGTTGACAAATACTTTCCAAATATTTTTAATATATTCGTCACTTGCTTAATAATTCACTCCAAAAATTATGTAAAATCTTCAGAGCTCATACAAATAGGGGAACTGATGCTATTGTGGTATAGTTTTTCAATGTGGTATGGTCGCATATCTCTGATTTGTGAAAGAACCTGCGAACGTGACTGCTTTTATCCTGTCAGAAAACATGAAAAACCAGGAATGTGTTGCTGTCGTGGACCAAACAAAATTTTTCCAATCTCAGTTTTGATAAGAAAAAGTTGCTTTTTGGTGAAGTTTTGTTTATATTCAATTAAGGTAAGTGCTAAGTATTGCGAAATAAGTGGTTAACTGTGTAAATTCACAAAGTTTCCAATTTAATTTTTACAATTTTGTAATTTCTAAAAATTGGCCAGTGTGGTATAGTCGGGCTTCACTAATGTGGTATATGAACATTTCTTGATATTCTTAACGTTATTTGATGGCTATTTATTTTTCAATAAGAACTATGAGTTTGATAACCAATGTAAATGTTATTATGAACTTATTTCATACCTTTCAAACTTTATATTTGGTTGTATGGTTAAGTATACCACATTACCCTACTTATATGTACCAAATTACCAGCCCGCTTTACAAGTACTGATCAGTATATATACCACATTGCGCCACCATATATACCACATTACCTGCCAACTTTTTGAAAAAAGCTTTTTTGACTTTTTCAGACTTTGCTCAGTTACTTTTTTTTATGAAATTGCACACATTTTATTGAAATACATTCTGTAGCCAATACTTAAATGATCAACCTAAAAAAATTTGGCTGAAATTGATCTAACGGTTCTCTTTCAAATTCCACCTAAACATTAGCTATACCACAATAGCATCAGTTCCCCTATTATGGTAGGATGTTTTTTAAGACAAAAATGTAAGCAAACCGCCTATTTCTGTATATCGAAATGAGTGAGTTTGATTTTCAACTGCTCATACCATAAAAGTTAAGACACGAATTGAAAGTTTTGCTTACAAATTTTGCTATTTAAGTATATTGGAATGAACGCTAAGGTCAGAGCCACTTCTCGATTAAGAGCTTCAATCGGCTGTTATTTTTGAATGATTTTCAGGTAATCACTCGTTTCGAGACAGAATAAGGCACTTTAATTCATCATCTACAATTTACTCTTACAAAATCTTTATTTAGATAAAATAGTTTTTCAGAAAGCTCACAAACCTTATTTTACCTTAACATTTTTATCTTGATCAAAATTTTTCCCTTGGTGACGAAGTTGGTACATGTATTTTCTCTTTATTTCATTTCATTTCATTTCATTTCAATTCATATCATTTAATTTCTATTACTTTGGTATCGCTAAATATCGCTTAATGTCAAATCAAATATGTTTTTCATTTATGTTTTGACATTCGACGAAGCAGTCTCACATTAAAATTTGACAAGTTGCGGTTACCTGATAATTGCATTGTGAATAAAAGAAACGTCAAATCAACAGTGATGAGTGGTGGTAAAGAGCACAGAAGAAAAAACTAAAGTTTAATTTTATTCCTTTAAATATTTAAAGTGCTGAATTATTAGCATAATTTTCAGCGTAATATTTGTTATAGTTAATATATAATTAATATCAAATTGATATGAATTTCTAATGGGTTGAAATTCCCTATAAAAATGCCAACAAATCGATGGTAGCAGAATTGAAGAGCTGATAACATAACCAAAGCGAATAAAAACAAGAAAAGTGGTTAAATAAAATGTTTTTGTTAAGTAGTGAATAATTAAAGTTTAAACTGCCAGAAGTCAGCTTGCAAACGAAGACATCCCACGTATTTGGTATTTGAGCACAGCACTTAACAGAGGAACTTAAAAAATAAATGAATTTTGGCCCTTCGATTTTCGAAGTTGCAAGGAATGTAACAAAACAGACTACCAAGGAAAGTACCTACATCAAAAATGGGCAAAACTTTGGCCAATAGGAGTAGGAGCGCAAATAGTGAGTAATAATCTTAAAGCACATGAAGTCGAAACAGCACAATCGACCAACAAATGCAATAAACAACTACATCGAGCGATAAGAAAACTTGTATCGTGTTATATTTATATTGCATTAACAAAGAAAAATAAATCGTTTTAGTTGATAATTGAAAAAAGAAAAAAGTAAAGTAAAAAAACTTAAGAAACAAGAAGTTGCGCAGGGGAGATTAGAGGGTATTGTCGAGATTCAACCATAACATTTTGAGGAATGTGGCACACACAAACGCATGCAATTTGTATTGTTAGTACCTATCGACGTTGTGGAAAAACTTTACAATTTCGTTTAAAATAGAATTGTAAAATTACAAAATTAATATTTAATTATAGTATGTATGTATGTATATTTGTATAAATGAAGGTACACATTTAATTAAATTACGACTATTGATATAATATAAACACTTGCGCTCAAAATTCTAGAATGTTTGCATCAACCATTGCTTGAGTGGCACTTCCGCTTCTTAGCTAAGGTGCGATAACTAAAAATCCATTGTATTTTGTTCCATGATTACCAGCCCCATTCCGCGATTAAACTTAAATAGACAGAAAAAACAGTGTTATTTATCATCAATGTTGTTAGAATTTAAAGATTAAGGCGTACAGGGTGCTTCTGTGGCTTATGCCGCTTTTATTAACGTCGATAATGGAGTTAAGAGAGCTACTTTACAAATATTTGGCAGAGCTCTAGGCTTCCGGAAAGCACAGCTTGAAAACCACTGCCCTATAATAAGAGTTTACTTTTTTATACCCTACACCCAGGGTATATTCACTTTGTCATTCCATTTGTAAAGCAGAGAAGAAGGCGTGTCACGTATGAAAAAGTATATATAAGTATATTCTTGATCAGCGCCATTTCCTTAGTTGATATAGCTGTACGTCTGTGGAAATATTTTTCACGGGAAAACTAAGCAAGATAGTTCGATGAAATTTTGCACAGTGGCTTCGTTGTAAAAGTTAACTAGTGGGATTGTTAAATAAGTTAAATTGGTCAACGGACACGCCCACCGCCCATACAAAAAATATGTGCAAAACGCAATATTAAGAGCATTATTTGCGATAACACATAGCAAACTCTGTGCAAAAACTAAGTAAAAGCCGTGGCACCTCAACTGTAAGCAAATGCTTAAAACGCTATACTGAAAGCGTTTTTGAGATAATTGTACCAAATTTCTCTCAAATGCTAAGAACAGTAAATATAAGCGTTGTGCGAAAACTGGCCGAATTCGGACAATCGAGCATGGCATATCCCATACAAACAAAATTTACGCAAGCGTTATTTGATATAATGACACCACATATCGCACAGATATTTGAAATAGTTAGTGCATGATCTGAGTAAAGAAAAAAAAAAAAACTTCAGTGTGGGGTATTAAATTTTTGGCCAACCCTAACTAGTTTATTTTCATCTTCCTCGTGCATTTATTAAAAGCATCAACTTAAACTTTAGTTCTTGGCGGATCATTAGAATTTTGCTGATATGGTATACTGATGATGATGCCGTAATGCCGACATCAAATTTCAGAAAGGGCTAATGCGGATCCTGATGCTGATGTTACTATTGATTTTTTATGAAATAAACAATAAATATTTTCCAATTTTTTTCAATCTTTTTTAGAGTATAAAACTAAAATTATCCTTTACAGTACAAGTTTATAAATTTTTTTAAAAGAAGTTACACATATTTTAATTACAAAAATACATCGAAAATTATGTGCTACAAAAAATAAAACACTGAAAGTGGAATAACACATTAAAACCAAAAACTAAACAATTTTATATCACATTCCTACAATGGTTTGCCATTTTGATATTTTATTGCCAAGTATGATGATGTGACCTCTTACTTACAAATCTGAACTTGATTTTTACCACAATTTAAGGATTCTAAGGTATCTTGCTGCAAAGTGCAGAAATCGCTCTTACGGAGAATTTCTGAAGCTACATTAGGGGTGTTTTAGTGCACGAATTTTGGATTTTGATACTCGTCACCCCTCAATTTTGTGAGGTTGGAAAAAAATTAGTTTGCAAAAAAAAGATGAGAGAAAAGGAGAAACAATTTACTTACTGTCCTTCAAGAGGGGCCACCTTTAGAGGGTTCAAATGTATGACCGACCCACATTATTTTTCTCCCCTAACATTTTTACCAAACATACCTACCTCTTACCTCTAACCCCTAAGGGTGCTTCCATACAAAATTTAGATTTTTAGGAAATCGACCCCCACCACTTCCAGGGTGCCCCTAGAAGGCTCGAATGTATGACCGGCCCCTTATATTTTTTCCTCCGCAACATTTTTTCGCACCATACTTACCCTCTATCTATAGCTCTTAAGGGGGCCCCCATACAAAATTGACGTCACAGACATAAAAAATATGGAAAGGAAATCGTCAAGTTACCTTGGTACACTAAAGGTCTAAAAAAGTTAAAAAATCTACGTAATAAATATATTAAGTTATATAATTCAACAAATGATAATCAGTATCGATTGAAATATTGTCATTATATGAGGGAATTTAACTTTTTAAATAAATTTCTTTATAAACAATACATCTTGCGTTCAGAAAGAAATTTAAAACAAAATCCTAAGTCGTTTTGGAACTTTATTCAATCGAAGAGAGATGGTTCTTGCATTCCAACAGCCATGTCTTATAATGGTAGCTTTTCAGTTACAATTGAAGACACTGCCAATTTGTTTGCTAACTATTTTAAATCGAATTATGATACTGATAGACCTTGGTTTAATGAAGCAATTTTAAGTAATATTGACTCTTTTTTGGACTTGGGCTCTTTAGTGCTTTCCGAGACTGATATTTTTAATGCTTTAATTTCTATGAAAAGTTCTGTTAAAGTAGATATTGATGGTTTCTCATCTGTCTTACTTATTAAATGTGCTCATGCTTTATCTGGGCCTCTGTGTGATATTTTTAATAAATCACTCTCCAATGGCTTGTTTATTGATGCCTGGAAAATAGCTTCCATAACACCAGTTTTTAAAAATGGTAATAAAAATGATGTTTCTAACTACAGACCAATCTCGAAGCTCTCGAATATCTCTAAGTTATTCGAAAGTATTGTAAAGAATAAGTTATTCTTTTTAGTTAAGCGTCATATTTGTCCTGAGCAGCATGGCTTTGTAGCTGGTAGGTCAACGTTGACAAACTTGTCTCTTTTTTCAAAATATTGTATTTCCTCATTTGAACAAGGAAATCAAGTTGATGCAATTTATACGGATTTTTCTAAAGCCTTTGATAAGGTGTGTCATAATGCTTTAATTGCGAAATTGGCTAAAATGGGTTGCCACTCTGCTTTTTTGGATTGGATTAAATCTTACCTTAAAAATAGAAATTGTTTTGTGGAAATTAATAATGTTAAATCTTATAAATTTGTGGCTTCATCAGGTGTACCGCAAGGTAGCATTCTTGGCCCTCTATTTTTCATTTTATTTATTGATGATGTAAGTAAATATATAGAAGTAGCTAAATTTTTACTTTATGCTGATGACTTGAAGTTATTCAGTAAAGTATCTGGGGGTGGGTCTGCTGTCTTACAGAGTGATCTTAATAATGTGTTTTTATGGAGTAAACAGAATTATTTACCATTGAATATTAATAAATGTTTTTCCTTGTCCTTCTCTAAGTGTAGAAATTGCTTGAGCTCTATCTATTTTCTGTCTGATGTACCTTTGCAGGTTGTTAATTCAATTCGTGATCTTGGTGTGATTTTTGACTCTAAGTTCACCTTTGTTGACCATTTGAATTATATAATTCCTAAAGGATATTCTTTACTGGCTTTTGTGCGCAGGAATAGCTCTGAATTTTCAGATCCCCATACCTTGTTGTGCCTTTATAGCGCGTTTGTTAGGTCAAGGTTGGAGTATGCTTCATTTATATGGAATCCTTCTTATAATTGTCATTCCTCTAGATTGGAACGAATTCAAAAATCATTCACTAGATTTGCACTTAGGTCTCTAAATTTCGAGGTATCTTTGCCTTCTTATAATGCAAGATGTATGCTTCTCGGTTTGCAATCCCTTGAATCAAGGAGAAAGATAAGTTCCATTGTCTATATTCATGACATTATTTCTGGTAAAATTGACTGTACTCCATTATTACAATTAGTTGAATTCAATATTCCGTCAAGAACGTTGCGACATTTCAATTTGTTTTATACTCAACTGCATAGGACTCAATACGCACTAAATGAACCTATTAATAGAGCTTTACTATTGTATAATGAACTATCTATTGTCAACAATTTAGATTTTGCTTTAACTAAACTTAATTTTAAGAAATTGGTTGGCAGTTTATTTATAGTGTAATTTATATTTTAATTTTATTTTCTCTTAAATATATATAACTGTTATTTATTATTTATTATTTTTGCTAGTCTGTAAGGAACTTGTATATCCAAAGACTGAATAAACGAAATGAAATGAAATAGACCCATAATTGCCCAGGAGTCTCTCCTAGAGGAGTCAAATATATGACCGACCCCACTTAGTCCCCCAACAAAGTTTCACAGCTTACCTACCCCCTATTTGCAATCGTTAAGGGGGCTCCCATACAAAGTTACGGTTTTTTTTTAAAAACTGCCCTAACTGGACCATGGGTACCACTAGAAGGGTCAAATGTATGACCGAACCCCATTATTTCTAGGAAAATTTATAAAAAAAAAATTGTATGGCAGCCCCTTTCAGGGTTGAAAATAGGGGGCAAGTATGTGGGAGAAAAATATAGGTCGCAAAAAAATAATAAGGGCCGGTCATACATTTGACCTTTCTAGGGGTACCCGTGGGCTAGTTAGGGCAGTGGGGACATTTTATGTAAAAACAGTAACTTTGTATGGGAGCCCCCTTATGGATTGGAAATAGGGGGTAGGTATGCTGAGAAAAAACTTTGGATGGGGGCTACGGGGGGTGACTAGGAGTGACTTCTGGGCAGTTATGGGCCTATTTGACGATTTTCTTTCCATATTTTTCATGTCTATGACATCTATTATGTATGGGAGTCCCCTAAAGAGTCAGAGATAGAGGGTAAGTATGTTGGGAAAAAATGTTGTGGAGGAAAAAAAATTAGGGACCAGTCATACATTTGACCCTTCTAGGGGTACCCAGGGAGTGGTGGGGGTCGATTTCCTAAAAATGTCAATTTTAAATGAGAGCCCCCTTAGGGGTTAGGGATAGGGGGTAAGTATCCTGGGTAAAAATGTTGGAGGGAGAAAAATAATGTGAGTCGGTCATACATTCGACCCCTCTAGAGGGGACCCCTAAACATTTGTATTGCTGTATGTACATTTTTTCTCTTTTTCTCTCACCTTTGGCCTCGATGCGCCAACCTTTACCCTCACCCCACCCCAAATTTTTTTTTGCAAACTCAGTTTTTTCCAACCTCACAAAATTGAGGGGTGTCAAGTGTCAAAATGTTGTTACTAAGGATCTCCATACATTCTTAAAACACTTCTAAGCTACATATTTGTTAACCATTCTTACAATAAACGGTTTAATTTATAATTGTTAATAGCATCGAATAGCCATAATTTTACTCATTAAACTTTACCATTAAACTTTCCTAATTAGGTGATTATTTTCCGACTTATTATCATCGACTAAAGTTAAGGTTTTTCACCTCCATACAAAGGCTTAAATGAGATGCATATACTGCAATGGATCATAACTCGGAAAGTAAGGATCCAATTGAAAAAGTGAGCAGGATAAAGTTTTATGAAGAAGTTCATGGCATTTGGGTAAAACAAATTACGCTTAATCCTGGCAATAGGAGAAGTCCAAAACACCCATAATCAGCCAGAAAGTTGGAGAATGGAGCAATATTTGTGACTTTGCAGGCCTGTGAAATAAAAGTCAAAGACTTGAAACTTCTTGATATTTCCTTTTAAAAATTAACTTTTATTATATTTTATAACATTTTTCTAAATATTAAAATATTTCTCGTCGTATTTTGGTATGAGAAACTTTTTCACTATGCTATGTGAAGCCAAATAAAAAGTAAAATCCAAAATATTCAATATTCTACACTAATTGGGAAAAATAATGTGGTCTCGTGATAATGGAGGGGTTTTTTTTTCATTATTAATCTTTCAATAGAAACTGAAGTAACTTCGTGAACGCATAAGAACAATTATTTAAATCTGATTTTTTTTCTCACGATTTTAATCAGTGATTTAAACCAAATGATTAAAACCCTGATCAAATTAAAATAGTTTTTTTTTTATTGAGGTACGATTCTTATCTCTTCGTCCAATTAATAAAAATGTTTTCACTTCTTTTATTATTTGGTAATTTTTGCGATTATCTCTACTTGTTCAAATATAAATAAGTTAAGCAAATTCCTATGAATCTATTCAAAAGTCATGAATTTAGATTATTTAAAGTAAATTTTTATATTTTTCGGCTGTATTAAAAGAATTTCTTGAATTCACAAGTTCCGTTAATATCGTTAACATTACGAAAATTTTCGTGTACCACCCCTTATAACGTTCCCTTAAAGAGACACAATATACAACAAAATCCAAAAGACAGATCACTTTCACTACCGTCGTTCAGGCGTTCAGGGACGACCAGCTTAGAGTCAGTCTACTACTTTGTACGCATACAAGTGAGTGAGTATAAACACAAAAATTCAGTCAGTAAGCCAGTTCAACCCGATTTTGACTATGAGCCAAACCCACTACAAAGTGTTGCACAGAGTTATTAAGTTCTGCTGCAAAAGACTAACTTTAAGCCAATAAATTAGCGCAAGATCTTAAGCTTGAATCAGCCAGCAATACAGTCACAAGCAGAAGCAGACAAGCGTGCGAAATAGCAAAAGTCAAACAACTTTAGCTCTTGCCATCAGCAAAACACTGCTCCACTCTTAACTCAGCTACACGCTGTTGCAGACGTTTAGTTTGGTTTTGCTTTCGCTTGCGTTCAGTTCATTTTGATTCGGTAAGATTTCTTGATTGTTGTCGTGACTTGAATTTCAGTGTTTCATCAGAGTATTTGCTTTTATTTGTTTGTTACGCTTTTGATTCGTTCAAGTCTTTCAACTTTACATTTAATTTGCTTGCAGTTATGACAATTTTCGCTGGTATACATGAGCGTTTGTCCAAGGTTGGCCAGGAGCATTTATTAAAATTCTGGGATGAACTGACGCTGGATGAACAGGAGCAGCTTGTACGCGACATTGAAGAATTAAATTTAAACGAACTTAAGCTTTATTTTGATCGTGCAACCACTTCGCTTAATGAAAATGGCATTAAACTGGATGATCGTTTGCAGCCAATACCAGAAGCAAAATTGGTTAGCATATCACGGACATCTGAAGATCAGTTGACTGTATATCGAAATGAGGGATTGAGACAAATCAGTCAGGGGCATGTCGCCGTTTTGCTTATGGCCGGAGGTCAAGGTGAGTACCATAAACAAAATATGTTATGTTACATACATGCTGGCAGCTAAAAAGTACTTAAATACAAATGTTCATAAATAGAAACGCTTAAACATACATACTTACATGTGTACATACACAGCAAGAAATTTCCCAATCTAAGTTCATTCGTTTGTTATTTCTATACAAAGTCTTTGCAATTCATCTCTTTTCGATATTGTAAAAGCAAAAGTATTTTTCATTCCTTGTAAGTTATGAATAAATTTTGCAGGTCCCAGTGATATGTTTTGAATTTATAATAAGCATAGAAGCTTTAATATTCAAATATTGAATTGAAGTCTTATGCAGTGGCCTTTAGAGATTCAACTTTATAATATCATTGCAAGAGTCTTCCGTTTAAAGAAAGCATTATGAATGTTTAAGGACAGAATAGATCGAATGAAACCCGGTAGCGTTTTTGCGCGACTTCATCCATTAATCTATTATGATATTGTCATTGAAGATTCATCATGAAAATTATGCGAACATAGCGCACTCTACATGAAATTTTGATTTTTTCATCGATGAACCATAATGAGAATGTCAGGAAGTTAGCATACCTTGTCGGACAATGTCTTAAAATGTCCTTGAACTTTTAAAACATTCTGAATTAGTGATATTGTCCGTTAAAAGTCGCTATCAAGTTGATGGTTACATGACATTGTATGTTACGTATAGCTATCAACAAGAAAAAGGTGCTAACGACGAGTAAAAGTCATGGATAAGGGACTGTTGATTATGTGTGTCAAGTGAATTTATAAAAAAAGATAAAAAAAAACATTTGATCGCTTACCAATTGAATCTGAAGAAGAACTAAGATTGATTATCTTCTTTGCATGCTGACGTTGTTGTGACAAATTCATTAATGACAACTTGGATGACGTTTTCCTATACCATTGAAGAATTATTCACAAGTGAATCATACTGATATTATTTGTGCTAGGAGTCACTAGCACAACACTGACGACCTTATGACATTATCAGCAGAAGTCATCAGTGATTGGAAGAGAGGGACGATGGAGATGGACTTCATACGTCGCAACCAGGCCAGCTAGTATTTAATAAAAAACATGTTTTTCGCAATTAAAATCAGGCCTAGTTTTTAATTTACAATTTGTTGTACTACTCATTTAGGATCATTCATTTCAGTATAATAAAAGGCTACATGAAATGAGTAATGAAAATGCTCCAGGGTTCAATTACCTCAGTAAATAATAATGTTGCTTTAACATTCTTCGATTGTACGTGTATTTTATTTTTAACAACATAATTGTTGTCGTGTGTCGTTTTTTCTTTGGCCTATTCTAATGTTGAATTTTTATTAAATCACACACGATAATGAGAATAAGTTTATTGCAGTCAAATGACTTGATTCTTTAAAAATATATTGTACTACCACTCGTACTCACTGCATCAACTAAGTAATTGGATTTCTCGTTTTTGAGTTACTCTTTGTGCATTTGTAATCGTGTCACGCAAACGCATTTTATACAAATTTTATTTGCCCCTGTTTTGTTTTTCTTGTTTTTTTAATTAATTAAACTTTTTTACTTCGTTTTTGTTTTGTTTTATAAACGTTTTAAGCCCACGAACAAACTCCTACGAACATGTTAAAAATATTTGCTCATGCATATAGTGTGATTAAAGTATTTCACTTTTTTTTTAAGAAATTAGAAATGATAATTAATTTCTATATGATAACAAAATACGTTGAGGTCCCTGGAAATTTTTCAAATTCAAGCTATAACTTCCCCGGGGAAAAATTTGCTCTAGATTTTTTATGCATAATTCTACAACTAAGGCGTTATCTTCCTAATAAACCAACAAAAACCGAGATTTTAAGACTACAAAGCCAACTTCAAAGTATCATTCATTACTCAACCAACTTTTGTCGTACAAAAGTATCTTGACCCAAAATTGACGTGTTTTTCTTTTATCTACAACTTGGAAGACAAAATGTTAATTAACAACAATTAAATGTGCTAAGTTTGCCCTCTTTAAAAAAATAAAATTCACAATATAAATGCGCTTCAATGTCTTACTTAAATGTTTGTTAAAAACATACTTCCTTTTGTAAACCACATAACTTTTGGAAAAAACGCCATAAAAGATTTTAGCTTTGTTTCCAAACCACAATGGAAATAACGCCAAAATTTTGTATGGATACTTATTTCCAAAAAATTTTCTAGCGTAATTTCCGTGAGCCCAATTCTGGCACCGTATCGTGAAAATCAAATTTCTAATATAAATTTTTTTCAATAAATTCTTCTCGCTTCAATATTGTATTTTTCATACGAAACGCGCTTGTTATTTCAATTCGTCTCGCCAAATAAACTTGCAAGCAAAGGCGATGTGCAAAAAAAGTATAATACTAACGAGTTACAAGAGCAGGGCGATGCATAACAAGGGAAAAATAAAAAAAAATAAACTTTTGCATGTGCTGCATTTACTTTTTGATGTGATTCTCAACAAATTTATGCAAAAGGTTAAATATAGTATGCTTGTCAAGTTCTTCTGGATGTCGGCAAATTCGTCTGAAGATATGATTGTTGATTATTGTAACGTAACGAAAACTAGCTTTCTATCAGATTTATTTTTTTTTGTTTTTGTTTATGCTTTTTGACTTCTTTTTGTAATTTAGTTGGATCAATAACAGAATTACATATGTCGTCAATATTTACTATATATTTGCGCATTTGTTCGTTTTGTCTGCTATTCAAAAGAACCAAAGACTCAATATTTTTACCACAGGAAAGTTAAGTATGGCTTTGTAGGATCACGCCCTTTTCATACGTTATTCTAGAAAAAGTATTAAAGTCTGCGCTTGCTTTTAACAACTTTTGCAAGCGCATGTACAAGGAAATAAACAAAAGTTAGAAAAGATAACGTGATAAATATGTATCTACGTTAAAATATAATTAATTATACTTATCTTAAAGTTATAGTTGTAATTATAGCAAAGTAAATAATTGTGTTGTTGTGATAAAAGACAGTTGTATCAACTTGTACATATAAATTGTTGTTCTTTGTTATATGTACGCTTTAAATGTTTTGAGTTTGAAAATGTTGTCAGAAGTATGGTAAAACATAAATAATCAGAAATTTCTAAAATTTTGTTTAGCAAAAAAACAATCGGATATTTCCATGCCTTTAACTCGTTGATGGCGACTTGTAACAGACAAAGTCATGCAGCCGTCAAATTGCTATCGACTTTTAACAGACAATATCACCGATTGGGAATATTTTAAAAGTTCAGAGACATTTTTTATTTATTTATTTATTTATTTCAGTCTACGGATTATATGATGTTATATGTTTACAGTGGTTAATTAAAATAAACTAAGCCTAGTTAAATAAAATGAAAAGATTCAATTTAAATTTATGTTCACTTAAATTAAAGTTAATCAAGGGAGAGAAGCTATTAGATAGTTTAATACATCGTGATATTGGTTCATCGAGAGCATAATTTGATCTATGAAAATCTTCAACAAACAAACGATTGCTTCTCAATTCCTAGGTGGATCATAAGCACCGAAGAAACCTGTTATTTCAGTACACTTAAACTTTCCAGAGAGTACATTGATTACAAACATAAGTGAAAAATATGTTCTTCTATCTTTTAACGATTGTAAGCCAAGTAACTTACGTCTAGCATCATAAGGTGGAAGACTACCAGGCCAATTCATTTTACGAATAGCGTATCTAGTTTTTTTAACTTTTTCAAATCTATTTATATGTTCAGCATAATACGGATTCCAAATAATACAAGAATAATCTAAGTGGCTTCTTACTAAAGAAATATAAAGAGTTTTAAGAGTTAGAGGGTCTTTAAAATTTTGTGTATTTCGTCTTATGAAACCAATCATAGAATAAGATTTGGATATTACTAAATCAAAATGGCTTGAAAAAATTAATTTGGAATCAAAAATTATTCCTAAATCCTTAATCTTTACGTTTCTACATAATTGTAAATCATTTATAGAATAATCAAAATGAAATGGTGCTGCACATTTTGAATATGAAACAATACAACATTTATATATATTTAAAGATAAGTCGCTTTGAAGCTCCATACAATCGGCCATGTCTGAAATTTTTAAAAATAGCTTAACATCGTCTGCAAAAATTAAGCATTTACAGAACTGTAAACATTGAGGCAGATCATTGATCATTATTAAAAAAGCAGCGGACTACAATGAGTCCCTTGAGGTATTCCAGAAACAGCCTCTACAACAATTTCCAGTCATCCAAAAATTTGCTTGCGCTAAGACAAGCATTGAAAATTATACAAATCGGTTTAATTATGTTATTTAAACACTGTTTAAAAAATATCGGTGAAAAATCAACTTGACCACAGTTAACGCTAGGTTTTACGCAACGTCGTTTTCTGAAATTATAAAATTTTGAATACCTGGCAGATTGGGAAGCACAGTCATAGACAGCTGAACTATCAAAGGTTTCAGAAACATTTTGAAAATAGGTTGCAAAACGATTGCAAGAATCAAGGCAATCACTACTTTGAGCTCCATTGAATTCCATACTTGTTGGAAAGCCACCTGTATTTTGTTTTGAATTTATATATTGACATTTTCCGACAGAGAATGCTTACTTCCTCACTAACAATAATGATTCATCGATGAAAAAATCATTTCGGAAAAGTTCATGTAGAGTTCGCTATGTTCGTGTTATTTTCATGATGAGATTCATCGTTGAATATATCATTGTGGATGATGTCGCTCAAAAACGCGACCTTCCTTTGTTATTAATTTGTTAACAAAAATAAAATAAAAGTATCACATTTACATTCACAAATTTATAATTAATTAATAAGGGCCTCATTAAGAATTCCAACTTGTGAACACGTAATTCTACAAACCACTTTAAATAAGAACCAAATTTAAATATTTATATCATGACAACAACAAGAGCAATAACTTCAAACAAGAATCATCTTTGCATGTACACAAGCGCCTTTAAGGCATTTAACCGTTTTTCAAAAAGCAAAAAAAAAAAAAAAATAAAACTGCCAAACACGTTTTAAAGGTCACCCAGTCAAGACAAAGAAAAAACCTGTACGTATTATCTGCAAGCTGTCGTTTATCAAAACCTATTGAGTCACAAAAGAAGCGGACCTACACCAAAAATAAAGAAGACAAATGTATAACAATAAATTCACATTAAACTTCCATTAATTAAATTGAGAGGAAAAACAAATAATATGGGTGTAACTGCAATGAAAAGATTTTGTTTTTTTATAAATGCAGACCTTGAGTATTGTATTTATAGAGGGACCGGTAATTATTCTTTTTTAAATAGAGCTTTTCTAAATTTTAGTTTTTTCTACTGAGCTGTTGGTTTTTCTTTTACAGTTTATCTGAGTTAAATTATTTACTTAATATTAACATATAAACTTATAGATATACATATGTATATTATATTACTTTCATTTCAGGTACCCGTTTAGGATTTGCACATCCCAAAGGAATGTATGATGTTGGTCTACAATCACGCAAAACACTTTTCCGCATACAAGCCGAACGTATACAAAAACTACAACAATTAGCTTTTGATTTAACCGGACAACATGGCATAATAACATGGTACATTATGACGTCAGAGCACACCATACAACCAACATATGAATACTTTATGGCTAATAAGTATTTTGGACTTAAAAAAGAGAACGTTATACTTTTTGAACAGGGCTCGTTGCCATGTTTTGAATATGATGGGAAAATCATACTCGACGAAAAATATCGTCTAGCACGAGCACCCGATGGTAATGGTGGAATTTATCGCGCTATGAAAAATCAAGGTATCCTTGCCGATATGAGCAAACGTAATGTACTATATCTGCATGCGCACAGTGTTGATAACATTTTAATCAAAGTAGCTGATCCCGTTTTTATTGGCTATTGCGTACAAGAAAATGCCGATTGCGCCGCAAAAGTAGTTGAGAAGTCTCATCCCAATGAGCCTGTGGGCGTAGTTGCCATTGTTGATGGGAAATACCAAGTTGTTGAATATAGTGAAATCTCTGCTAAAACCGCTGAGATGCGCAATTCAGATGGAAAACTGACTTTTAGTGCTGGCAATATATGTAATCACTTCTTTAGTGCATCATTTTTGCAAAAGATCGGTACTACATATGAAAAAGAGCTAAAATTACATGTGGCCAAAAAAAAGATACCATTTATTGACAATTCAGGCAAACGTATTACGCCTGAAAAGCCAAATGGCATTAAAATCGAAAAATTCGTCTTTGATGTATTTGAATTTGCGGAAAAATTTGTTGCTATGGAGGTGCCACGTGATATTGAATTTAGCGCATTGAAAAATGCAGATTCAGCTGGTAAGGATTGTCCAACCACAGCTCGCAATGATTTGTATCGCTTGCATAAGAAATACATTGAAGCCGCTGGTGGTATAGTACACGGTGATGAATGTGAAATCTCACCTTTTGTCAGCTATGCTGGCGAGAATTTGGCAACACTAGTAGCAGGAAAATCATTTACTAGCCCAGTATACTTACGTAGCAGCCGGGAACCACTGAATGGTCATTTATAAACATTTTGTAGATCTCGACTGATTTGTATTATTGCATTAATTTTTGTGACAGACCAACATTATTTGGACTTTGTTTTTGTTTTTTGTTTTAATTTCGAAATAATATAAAAAATTAATGTTGTAAATTTTCTTTTATTGTTGTGTAAATTCATTTGTATAGTAATTTTATACTAAACTATAAGTTGACTTTTTGAGAGATGATTTTCGCAAATGTTAATAAATTCCAAATTAGATCTTTATTGTATATTAATGGTATTTTTTTTTTTTGAAAATGTCCTAAGAATTAAATGTATTTTTAATTTGACTCAAATTCCAAATGTTTCCATTTCTTTAATAATTATATAAGAATGCCATTCAAATATGTTATATACTATTGTTTATTGATTTCAATAATTTTATTGTACTTTCAAATTGCTGTTACAGCTTTTGTTTTGTTATGGTTTAAAACATTTCATCGCATCAATTTAACGTTTGAAAATCTTTGAAAACTAAGCACCATCATGAAAATGGTAGCAACAACGTATATATGTATATTTATTTTTAACAGCAATTATTTACTTAAAAGCTCATTTAAATTATAAGAAAAGCAAAATATTAAAATTAAAAAAACATCAAGTTGATTTCATTTATGCATCCAACTCAAGATGTATCATAACCCAATCCTATAAAATTTTAATCTTTCGGTTACAATACATTTTCGATGTTCAAATGATTAGCGCGTAAAATCAAATCGACTGGAAGACATTTTGGGGGCAAAATTAGATTCTCTCAGTCAATTTCCATAAATTTTTGATAGTAATAAATAAACTAAGAGCGCAATTTAATCTTCGGCCAATTGAACAAAATTTACATTTTTCAATTAACTGCAAATTGCGTTTTATTTAAAAAACTTTATTAAAATGTTTCGTTACGTTTTGTTTTTTAAATAAGGAAATTAAAGGATTAAATAATTTATTTATGAGAAAACTTTGATTGTAACAAATTTTAAGCAATATATGAATGGGTTTTTTGGAAAGTGGAATAAGTCAAATATCTGAGCTTATGAAAAAATTAAGGGTTTGCATACTACACAATTTAAAAATATTGGTAAGCGTTAAAGCGTTAAAGCGTTTACCACTGAAAATTTATCAAATTTTGTTATGCTGTAAAAATTTTTACAAGTGTAATAGAAAATATTCGAGTTTTTTCGCTCTGAATGGACTAATTCCACTTTCATTTATAACAAATTGAAAAATTTGATATACTTTTGTATGACTTATTTCATTTACTTTTTTATGTTGATACATTTTTTTTTGATTTCAGGAGACTTTTTCGATGTTTTTTGTTAATATAAGGCCCTTGACGAAATAACAAATATATCCCTTGCCCCCCCCCCCAAGATTTTTCTTAATTGGCGCCACTGATAAAAATTCAACTTGTTGGTTTTAATGAGCTATACTTGATATTAAAAAACTTAACTGCTTTTTTTTCTATTATGAAAATATATAATTTTATTTTTATGTTTAAAATGTTAAAGTAAAATCTTTTAATGTGCAATCGATATTTCAAAAATATATTAATAAATTTATTATATAAATATATATGTATACCTAGTAAGTTCGTATATATCAGCATGTAAATTAAATTCAAAAATATATAAAAATATTAAGTTTAGCTATAACGAATATGCATATGGATATTTTGTTTTTTTTTTTTTTGTTTCTATTGCTAATACTTAAAATGACCCTTTTCAACCAAAATTTGAAATTTTGAGGGAATTTCAATTATCATGAACACAATGGCATTTTAACAATATTTTAGCTGCTCAAGTGAAATTTCTATAACCGAAAAAAATTATCCTCACTATAGTTATCTAGTTCAATATCGATTAGAAGAACTCATTTTGCCGCTGGATACTTTAAACAATTATAAAATATTTTTTCTTATACATACACTAGTTACCCGGTAGCGTCTTCGTTCGCCCATTCCCGATACCCTTTAAAAATGTATTTTCAGAATGTATTTTTTTATATCGCTTTATTGGACATTTTTTCAGCGGATGTTATTCGTCCCGGTGCCAGGATTTTTTAATGTTCCGGGCAATGCCGAGGGTATTTCAAATTAGAGTTTGTCCTGGAATCTCACCTGATAGCATGTCTTCAAAAAGCAAAAATTCATGCGAATCGGATACATTATTTTTATCTGCATACCCATCTTCTGAGAATACACTGTGTACTTTGCTTTTCATGAACATTTTTAAGAAACAAAGTTTGGTTGCATTGAATGAATTTTCTTATAGCTATCGCAATAAGCAATAAATGTTTTAGTTATCGTTGTCATATTTATCACAACACAAACTATTTGTTTTTCAACATCTACAATGTTGTGTACTTTAGTGATAGATTCCAATCTTTATCAATGACAATATCAACATTTATCGAAAGGTAAACTAATGTTTAATGTTAGTACTTTAACAAATATTGCTAGATTTTTTTTTATATTAGCGTTGACCTTGAAGTTAACAATCTTTTAGAGTCGTTAGCACTGCAATTATCTGCGGATGTTTTGAAAATTACAAAAGGATTAAATACTTCCATAACTGATAAGAAGTTCTGTATTAATTCTGACCATGAAGCTATACACCGTTTCGTCAATGCGTATTCCCTATGTTGAATAGAAAAAAGAAAAGTTAATATGTGATACAGCATGGAAAAGATATCCACAATTTCACGGGGGTTCAAAACATTTTTTAACCCTCAAGTTGCATCACTCGGAAAGTTTTTATGTTTTCGTGTTCAGGGTACTTTCCTTATTATATAAAAAAAATATTAAGAAAATCCGTCGGGCGCTTTTTTTCTAAATCGAATTTTCCGTTTTTGGCAAAGTTGAGTTAAGTCAAAAATAACATGCGAAAACTAAAATCAATAAAAAGGAAAACGAATAGTCATTTCTAACTAACTTTTGGATGCTGGATTCAAATCCGTTAACAAAATTGATCTATCGCTACAGAATTTTGAGATATCCTAACCCAAAATTACCAAAATATAAGATTTTTCGTGATTTTTTCCCACTTTTGAGGTTATGTAACAAGACAGTGTAATACTTTGTCATAAAACCTGTTATGTTAGTCAAAAGCACATATCTTTGCGTACAAAACTGTTTTTAAATTATATCAATATCTTTTTTTTTTCTTGGAGTTATCCTAACCTGAAAATTTAAAAAGTAACAAAAACAAGATTTTCGACTACGTTGGAGGCTATATAGAGAACGCACGAAACTTTTTTGGTCTTTTATAAAATCTGCATCACTTAAAGTCATTTATTGTCTTCAAAATGAGTTATTAAATAGTCATCTACGATTTTTCTATACAAAGTTATGAGCTCTTTAATATGACATCAAGAAACACAAAAACGTTATGCCAAAACAAGTAATACACTGAAGCTAAAAAGTTAGTTTGCTTAGAATTGTTGTGACGAAGAAGGGAAAATTCGTAGGTGACCACTCGATGGCTGATTTTGAAGACGAGGGATTGTAGTAAGTAATTCAGTTAGTATAAAAGAGCAGAAAAATTTCGTGCGTTCTCTATGTGGCCTTCAACGTAGTCGAAAATCTTGTTTTTGTTTCTTTTTAAATTTTTAGGTTAGAATAACTCCAAGAAAAAAAAAGATATTGATATAATTTAAAAAGAGTTTTGTACGCAAAGATATGTGCTTTTGACTAATATAACAGGTTTTATGACAAAGTATTATGCTGTCTTGTTACATAACCTCAAAAGTGGGAAAAAATCACGAAAAATCTTATATTTTGGTAGTTTTTGGGTTAGGATGTCTCAAAATTCTGTAGCGATAGAACGATTTTGTTAACGGATCTGAATTCAGCATCCAAAAGTTAGTTAAAAATGACTATTCGTGTTCCTTTTTCTTAATTTTAGTTTTCGCATGTTATTTTTGACTTAACTCAATTTTGCCAGAAACGGAAAATTCGATTTAAAAAAAAAGCGCCCGACGGATTTTCTTAATTATTTTTTTATATAATAAGGAAAGTACCCTGAACACGAAAATATAAAAACTTTCCGAGTGATGCAACTTGAGGGTTAAAAAATGTTTTGAACCCCCGTGATTTGTCAAAGTAAAATAACGGGAGATGCGGGTATGGTGATTGGTCTATAGGAGACACAGAAGGCCAGACCGTGTCGCCTCCACCTCTATTTGGTCTATCACGTCTGACTATGTTATACTCTCCGAGTGTTGTAAGGTCGCATGAGCTCGGGAGTTTCGAGTTTCGTCTCCAAGATTGCCACAACCAGGATACCATTGCGTGTCATGTAGTCCATTATTTCTGTAATTTTGTTCCTCAGGCCATTGCAATTGAATGTCTGGATCAGGGATGTTTCTGGGGGGTCGTGGACGAACTGCGGAACTCGGATGGGAGAGGGGGCGCGGACGGACTGTGGAACTTGGACAGGAGGACTGCTAATTGTTGTACAGCAACTACCCAACCTGGTAGTTGTATAGCTTTGAAGACTAGTGAGCCCGGAACAGGGTGTAAAGTAGCACCAGTTAAGGCAACTATTACAGCGGACAGACGCAGACCCTTTGCGAACTTGTCTCCCGCCAGAAGAACTTGCCCCATAAATGAAAAGAATAAATTATTGTATTCCAAAGTACAAACCTTTTGTTGTCGTTGTGGTTGCGATTCCTGGCCTTCCAAATGGATGATCTCTCCGGGACGTAGACCCGATCGCAAGAGGGGAGAAGGCGTTCAAAATTGCGTTACATAATATGTGAACGGCCCCTAAGAGAGGGGGTCTAAAATGTACCCCAAAAGAGTTATAGGGAAAAAACTAATTTTCTGTCTTGTTTAACAAAAAAATTGTTCTTACTTTACCCTAACATTTTAGAAAAAACTTTTTTATGGGAAACTTTAAGCCAATTGTATGAGCTTTCCAACGGGGATCTTGGCTTATAGGGCTTAAAATTATTTTGCAAAGTGCATGCCTTAAAAGTTTAAACTCCATTCTAGTATGAGAAATGTCTTATTAAAATACCTTTTTATAATTTTGCTTTTTAAATCCGGTAGTACATTTGTCATACCAAAAAAAAAAAAGAAGCTTCTCAAGAACAATCCGTTTTTTTAAAGCAACTTTTTAACTTTCCTCTGGGGATATTTCTAAAGGGGTATTCACGATCTGAAGTAACGTTTTGAGTTACAGTGCACAACCCCAACAAAAAAATATACGTAAGTTACTCTGTCACTCTTTTACTCCTTTAGTCAAGCTATTTTCTAGTGTAAAATAATCATACACTTTTGCCTTTTTTTTAATTTATATAGAACGGTTTGAACTTATTTATTCTTGAGCCAATTTTTGTTCATCAAAAATAAAAATTGGAATGAATACAAAAGCTTATGCTCACAATTCAGAGTAACCGGGTGGACTTTTACCCTATTACTCATGATTCAATAACAATGGTTATGGCAAGTTGCCAAAATAAACAAAAATGGAACCCTTTTCTTGCCTTGCTATCCGTCAAAAGACTAGAAAATTTTGACATTTTCGTAGTTCGAGAAGAAGCAGCATTTGTAATCGCTGCAACCAGGGTAATTCAACTATGCCTATTACTCAGCTCGTTACTCCAGATCGTGAATAACCCTTATGTTTTTTGTTCAGAAGATGATGACGGATGCGAATTGTAACCTCCGAACAACGCCATCACTTAATAAAGAGATTTGACGTTGTCAAAAAAAATGTCGCGAAAATAAAAACGCAGAAAAGTTTTGTTGAAAATTGTTTTATTGTATTAAAAAGTTTAGTTTATGCATAATCATCGTATATCGACAACGTTAGAAGTAGACAAAATAATTTACATAAAAATTTGTGTATTGCTAAAATTCTCTACTCTAGCATAAAAGTTTGAATTCTACTGCTCCATGGACGCTGATGATACTACTGCAAAACGAGGACGCGGTCGAGGACGTGGGACACGTGCCCGCGGTCGTGGTCGTGGTCGAGGGCGTGGCAGAGGCAAGAAACCAGCTGTAGTTGTTTCATCAGATGAGGAATCACTTGACGGAATTTCAAGTGCTGTTGGTGGTGTAGTAGAAGATGTGTCAACGGGAAGTGGAAATTTAACAATAGACACGAATGAAGATGTTGTCATGCAAGAAGTGAATATTAAAGAAAATGAAAGGGAAAATATTGGCAGTGGAGCAGTGCCACAGCCCGTAGAAACGCCTGTAGAAGAACCAGCTCCACCACCACCAGCGTTGCCGCAAACAAGTAAGTGTACGATAGAATTATCTTTTAAATTTGAAATTAAATATAATTTATGTCTCTCTTACACGCATTTCAGTTGACATGGAAGCCGATATATCCCAACTTGAAGCTCCCACCTTCACAACAATTTCCCGTGGGCCACCGGAGCCCATGTTGCGTTTGAAATGGGATCATAAGGTATCACTTATTGGAGAAAAAGTGCTCAACCCAATGATACATTGCTGCGATCAATGCGAAAAACCCATACTACTCTATGGACGTATGATACCATGCAAACATGTCTTTTGCCTTAAGTGTGCACGTGCTGAGCCAGTGAAAATTTGTCCACGTTGTAGTGATAAGGTAGTACGCGTTGAGCAATCTGGATTAGGGACAGTTTTCATGTGCACACATGGTGGCAGTCGTTATGGAAACACTGGTTGCCAGCGAACATATTTATCACAAGTAAATTAATATGAATTTATTTATTTTTTATATTTTCTTTATTATGTTTAAAATTTACAGCGCGACTTACAAGCACATATTAATCATCGTCATGTAACACAACCTCCGCCAATGCCACCGGCGCCAATACAAACACAGCGTAAGGTAAGATATCTTGAATTGACTTTGGTTTAAAAGTTTATGCTCACAATAGCAATCTATAGCTTTCCGATGCAGCTGGCAATACTGCCGCAATGCTTGTCCCAAGACCACCAATGCGATCCAACGCTATTGGTGGTCTATTACAATCTGGCTCCACATCAGCAAATACGTCGGCTCAACAACAATCAGTTACGCATTCCCATTCATCGCTTACACAGGCAAACATTGCTCGCATCAATACTGCAAATGCGCAAGACTGTCACCAGGTTAAAGTTGCGCTACATCAAACATTAAAAAAGACGCCTATTACTCAATCGCATCATCAACCACCAGAAACCGTCGCTGATGCATCTTATTACTCTAGTGTTTTGAATTCATTTGGAACTGGCAATGTTCCACCAAATGCACCGAATGCTTCATCAGCAGCTGCAGTTGGCTATGGTTATGATCCGCCACCACCGTCCAATATTTCACAACAGCCAACGCAGCATAATCAAGGGTCGTGGCAGCAAAATCAATATTATAGATGAGCACCGTTATAAATATAATGTTGCAATTAATGAGATTTTATGTAAAATTGTTATAATTTTATATCTACATACATTAAAGTTTCCAATTTCTCGTAATCATTGAAAATAAAAATAAAACTTTCTCTGATGAAAGTAATTTTACATCAAAATTAAGGTTTTCCCATTTTTGATGACAGAGGAGCTATTCTAAAATTTCAAATTGCATTCTTAATCATCCTTATCATTTAACTCGATTTCGATTGGAACCAAATCGAATCGAGGTTTTGCTATCATATACTTATATTTAAAATCGAAATACTTGCATGTGCGAAAGGGCACTAGGAGTTTGTAGGCATGCGGTGCGGAAACTAAAATCAATCGAATTAGATGATAAGGGTGAATATTATCAAGCCCATTGTGGAATGATGTGACTCAAATCTGATTACTAGAGACATAAACGCAATGAAAGTGCAAATTGCATAGTAATAGGGAGTTATCGTGAATCAAGATTTCCGGGGAATTTTCTTGAACTGCAATAGAGAATGCACGGCAGTCCGAGAAAATTCCCCGGGAATCTTGATTCACGATAACCCCCAAAGTCTCATAGGCTCAGTACGTGTCTGCGGAATCGATAACTTAAATTTGAAAGTTTTCGATAATTGAATCGTTTTTTTTTTTTTTTTTTTTTAAGTGAATGGTGGCAGAAAAAATGTGGCAACATCGTTCGGCAGAAGATGATAATTATGAAGGTATGAGTAAATCAATCACCCTAACCATCTAATTTGATTTTGATTGCAAAAATTTTCGATTCTGGATATAAAAAATATATGATAGCAAAATCTCGATTCGATTTACTTTGAATCGAATTGCATGATAAGAGTGAATATAAGCCAGTAATTTGTTGCAGATTTTTAAAATGGCGACATACAGTTTCGTGTTGCGTTTTTGAATTATTAATTTTGTTCTCAATATATTATCGAGCAACAATCACAATTTTTTGGTTTTGTTTTGATCTTCCAACAATCGCCGGAAGGCTCGAATCGCGCAACAATAAGAATCGCGTATGAGTCTTCTAAATGCTAGCTGGGATGGGATCATAAAACCATTCCAATATTGCTACAAAAATATCTATTATATTGTAAAATTGTAAGAAAAATTACTATCTGGTCTGCCGTTAAATATAATAGTTCTCTCGAATGCCATGAGCATGAAAAAACAAGAGACAGACGCTTTGCGTGCTGATTTTTTATGGACAAACATTTTTTAGTATATAGTCGTAGGCCGGAGTATACCCTGCTGTAGAAATGCGTGCTAGACTAATTTGAATTAGGATATCTTCTAAACTGTAAGACGTATGAAAAAACACTTGTGTATCTTTTTTGTAGGAAATTTTTAGAGCTACAAAATTGCAATTATAAATTTTTCTGTAGAAGTAAGCGCAAACGTGTTATTTCATCTGATCTTTGACTTTGAATATCATGAGATATCTTCACTTTTTGCGATTTTGAGGTTTTTGCAGTTATGGTTTCCTTGTGGGCTTCTTTACCGAGTGGAAAACTGTGGGATGTCAAAATGCCACTAAAACACCAAAATATTCGAGAATCAAGAAAAATTCTATCCCCAAACTGTAATTTTTGGAAGAGCGCAACTATGCTATCTCCACTGAATGTCGGAACCAAAAATTTTTAAAATATTTTTTTCTTGTAGTCTATGACATCATCATAGATGCCATATCTAAATCTATGTAATAAAATGCAATCCCGTTTACAATTAAGATAAAATTAAATTTTATTCAGTTTTAATATAATTTTAATAATGGTATTAATTGCAGTATAATAAACCGTCATGTTTTCATTTTGTGTTAAACTTCTTTGTATATATACACAATAAACTATATAATATAAAATATAAGCAAGAAATGTTGCTTCAAAATGTTTTTCGGTGACAATGGAGTCAACTAAATTTTGGAAAAATGTGGATTCACTAACACTAATATCAAGTTTTTTCAACATTTAATTTTTATTATAAAAAAAAACTAAAAATATGAAGGTTTTTCTTTTGACTCAATTAGCACAATTTAACACAAAATGCAAAAAACATTTAAGCTCAAACTTAATGGTTGAAAAATGTTTTTTAATTTTTGTTTCTTTTAATATTTTCCTTCAAGAAAACGCAAATGAAAAATATACACATGTACTTATGCAAATAAAATATTTATAAAAATATTAAAAAACTATGCTTCAATGTTATAAATAGGGAAGATAAATTAGAAAAAAGACAATTTAAAATCACTATTAATACTTGAAATCCCACCGAGGGAGCAGAATTCAACGTCAGTGAAATATATTTTGTTCGTCTCTTGATTTTTGTTTTTTCCTCAGTCGCAATATTTTTCTATTGCAAAGATTGCGATTCCATATTTATAAGCAGTTCACTTGCGTTTGTTTCTACTGGTTCAGTAGCTGCAATTGCAGCATCTCCGCCTGCTTTGGGTGGTGGCGCAGGCATTGGTATTGCAATGGAACTCATTGTGGTTATCATACGTGGCTCAACTCGCGCAGAAGTTATAGGTGCCCCAACAACAGCAGCAGCGGTAGCTTGTGGATGAAATGCTGGCGTGGTCAAGTCAACATGACCATGATGTCCATGATGATGTTGATGACTATGGCCGCTGCTACCATGGTGAGCATGATGATGCGCACCGCCATGGTGATGATGTTTTTGATGGTGACCAGTAACGGCAGCAGTTCCAGTCGCAGTAGGGAAAGATTTTGGCAACTGACTGTGACGTGCAGAGTCTGTTGACTTTAAACGCTCACTGAGAGCCTTTAAGGCGATTTGACTGAAAAGAATTTCCATATTTTGTACAAGTACTCAAAAAGTGAATCAATAAACTACATACCGTCGCCGCTCAATATCATGTGGATCCACACCTGGCATAGAAATTGATATCGATGTTAGACTAGCAGTTGAAGAACTCCTCGGTGGTGCTGGTTGCTTCACAATGCCTATTTTTAAGCATCCAGCATACATTGGATTTACAAGCATACCAATAACAGGTTGCATAACATTTGGAAAGAAGCTGGCAAAAGTAAAGCTCTCCGAGCTATCACCACGTCCATTTGGATGACGTTGATAAAAACGTAAATATGCCCAGGAAACGAGGAGTCCAGAAGCAAACATTGCCGGATATGTGCCATCAAGCAGATGAACGGCCCAAAAAATTATGGAGAATACAAGCACAGTAAGAGGCACGTTTCTGCAAAATAATTGAATTGAATGAAATCTTAAGATTCTAAGGTCTTACAAATTTAACGTCATGATATTCCTCATTGATAAAGCTAAATCCGTAAGCTATTTTCACTATCTTACCTGTTTGTTAAACGGCCATAGCGTGTTTTGAAAATTAAATGATCCGGCATTATTTGCCTCACGGCAACACTAATCCCGGCCACATAACCAGCCAAACCATGAATATGCACATTGAACAATGCAAACGTATTTTTAGTGCACATGTAATAGAAGAGATAATACATTGTTGTTAAAATGGACACGCCAAAATTAGTCAATGCGAAGAATTTAAACATTTCTAGTTGCCCCCAAAGTGGCTCCAGCATTTTGCCACATAGTCCAACTGTAATAACATCGACAAGCCTAAAATGAAAAAACTTTCAAAATAAATACTTAAGTAAATCAATTCTATGACTACACTTACACCTCCCACCAGTGAAGTTCTATAAAGCAGAACGTAAATGCAGTCCAAATCCAGAATTTTCCCGTCGGCATTATGTACCCTGGAGTCACGCTAAGCAACAACACTGCGGTGTTGGAGAAAGACAATAAGTAGCCACATGTCGTGACCAGGCAGATTAGCGTTATTACGGGTGATGTATTTCTCAGCAGTGCAGAGAATTGCTGTTTCAAATAGGGGACATTTCGATTGAATGCATGCGTCGTGCCTGACATTTTCCTTAGTTAGGCAGCATTAACGTCCCGCAATGTTTTCTATGTTAATTTAATATTATTGTTACACCAACTCAAGTTTTTGCAATGTTGATTTGATCTTTTTTTCGGGTTTAGAAAATCCAACTTCCAAAATAATCCAGCTCAGAATCTCAGAATGCAAATGAAACGTCAACAAAAATGTCAAAAATGCAATCTTTGCTTAGCCCAGTAAACCGTTTGTCCGATCAAAAAAAGTATATCAAAAATATATCAAAATGATATCCAAAATTTGTCAGTGACATACAAGATTTTGATAAAAAAAGGATATCACAGTGATATACGGAATGTAACGCTTTTTGTATATCACCATGATATCAAAAAAAGATATCAAAATGATATCAAAAAAAGATATCAAAATGATATCAAAAAAAGATATCAAAATGATATCAAAAAAAGATATCAAAATGATATCAAAAAATGATATCAAAATGATATCAAAAAAAGATATCAAAATGATATCAAAAAATGATATCAAAATGATATACAAAAATTGTATATCAATGATATACAAAATTTGTATATCATTTTGATATCCATTTCTGATACAAAATTGACATAACCAAATTTTGCAATATTGTATATGATCGTCGGCAACAAGTTTTTAGAAATTGCCCGCATGCAGCAAATGAATGAAATGCCGGTTTTTTTAACTCAATTAAATGTTTGTGCTTTTTCACTAATTTTATGAGAAAATTCACTTACTAAAATTAACTGTGCGTCCGCTTTCCATAGCTTTTGTTTTCCCAACCACAGGCTTACAACAACTGAAGGGAGTGTCGGTTTTTTTGCACTCAATTATATTTGTGTGCTTTTCACTAATTTAAGTAGAAAATTCACTTCTTTTACACTAAAATTGACTGCGCGTTTGTCTTCTAAAGTTATCTTTCCATAAAATCCTCAAACAAAAACGTCAATTTTGACATATCAGCAGCTGATAAATTTTTGATATCATTTTGATATACATTTCTGATACAAAATTGATATCAGCGGCTGATAAATTTTTGATATCATTTTGATATACATTTCTGATACAAAATTGACATGTCATTCAATGATATCAAAAATATATCAAAATGATATACAAAAAAAGGATATCAGCCGCTGACAAATTTTTGATATCATTTTGATATACATTTCTGATACAAAATTGACATGTCACTCAATGATATCAAAAATATATCAAAATGATATACAAAAAAAGGATATCAGCCGCTGACAAATTTTTGATATCATTTTGATACACATTTCTGATACAAAATTGACATGTCATTCAATGATATCAAAAATATATCAAAATGATATACAAAAAAAGGATATCAGCCGCTGACAAATTTTTGATATCATTTTGATATACATTTCTGATACAAAATTGACATGTCATTCAATGATATCAAAAATATATCAAAATGATATACAAAAAATGGATATCAGCTGCTGATACATTTCTGATATTATTTTGATATACATTTCTGATACAAAATTGACATGTTTTTCAATGATATCAAAAATATATCAAAATGATATACAAACTAGTAAGGGTGTAACCTTTGGCCTGGCCAAACATTAAATACCCTACACTGCAGTATTTTTGAAATTTTGCTCATTTATAGTTCTATGTGTCTGAGTGAAATTCTGTTGGATTATCTCAAAAAACGTTTTCAGTATAACGTTTTGAAGCTTTTGCTTATATAGGAGGTGCCACGCCCTCTTGTCCGAGTTCATCTAGTTTTAGCTTAGAGCGTGCATTTATAGTCTTTATTATTTGAGTGAAATTTCGTTGGATGATCTCAAAAAACTCTTTCAGCATATGATTTTGAAACATTTGTCCGATTTCACCCAATTTTTGTTGAGAGCTTTCATTTATAATTCTTAGTGTCTGAGTCAAATTTGGTTCGAATATCTGAAGAAACGCTTTTAGTATAGCGTTTTGATGCATTTGTTTGTATCGGAGGTGGCACGCCCTCTTGTCTGAATTCGCTCAGTTTTTTTTTCTGAGTTTGCGCTTACAATTCGTAGTAGTTATGTGTATTTTGGTTGCATTATCGTGAAAAATACTCCTAAAATTGCATTTTGAATATATTTTTTGTATGGGTGGTAGGCGTGTCCGTTGATCGATTTTGCTCATTTTCAATCCCCCGAGCTATCTTTGACGACGGAGACAGTGTACCAAATTTCATTGAATTATCTTACTCAGTTTTCCCAAAAAGTGTATTTCAACACACAGCCAGCCACCCAGCCAGCCAGACAGACGGACATGGCTATATCGACTCAGGAGGTGACGCTGATCAAGAATATATGTACATTTCTATATCTGCCACGCCTCCTTCTCTGCGTTACAAACGGAAGGACAAAGTGAATATACACTGGGTGTAGGGTATAAAAAAGGATATCAGCGGCTGATACATTTTTGATATTATTTTGATATACATTTCTGATACAAAATTGACATGTTTTTCAATGATATCAAAAATATATCAAAATGATATACAAAAAATGGATATCAGCGGCTGATACATTTTTGATATCATTTTGATATACATTTCTGATACAATGACGACAAGAACTTGACAAGTTTTTTTGATCGGGTATATATAATATAATTCTATATTTTTAAAGTTTAATGATCTGTTTTTAACAAAGTAGTTAGCAAGCTTCAGTGCTCAAATGTTTTCAATCTAAGTTACTGTTTTTTGAGATACGAGAGTTTTTTGCTTCATCCAAGGGATTCAAACTTTTACCGGTTTTTATAAAAACTATAATTGGATCTTCCGATGCCTGTTTTTCTGAAATAAGGTCTGAGCACAATGTTTTGTTCTTGTTTCGTACCTGGACCTTTATTAGCCCTTAAAAAAATCAGATGGTTGTCGCTCAAGTAAACTTGTTCCTTAAAAACTTAGAAAAAAAAAATTGGTTCAGACAAAATTAGGCTTTCAAAACTAATGCAACTTTAACTTATATTTAAAATCTGTTCGTTGTTCTCGCGTAGTCCAACTTTGTATTATGTAATTTAATTTAATTACTTACGCAGGGCCAATCCTTCGAAATGCTTATAAAGCTTCGCTACCCAAAATATTCGTCCTTGCTGTTTGATTTTTTGAAAATATGAGCTTCCATGACGTTTGCGTTCTTAGTGGGGTGTCACACGAAGGGCACGGACACGTAGGACACTTCGAGTTTGTGGGCAAACGGACGGAAATGGCAAGCTTCACTTCAATCCGCTTGTCTACAAATTTGACGAGCCCTACGTTCCCGTGCCCTTCGTGTGACTTCATTACTACTGGAATCTAGACCAACCATCGGTAGCATTTTATGTCGAGAAAAAAAAAAATAATTTTCATTCGGAGAACTCATTCAACACATTTGGCTTGACCGAAAAAGGCGTTCCCCGATGCCGCCAAAAAGCAAGTACTTAGTATGTAATAGTTACATCGAATTAGATCCTTTTTGCGTTTTTCTATATTGTGACGAAAAATAAGACCACATGGAAATAAACTTCACGAAAATGCTTGACATTTCGAGACGTCAATAAAGGGAATCACGAGATGTTGCCAAAAGTGTCTTTCGTTTTGTCCGTGACCGAGTACAGACGTACTCTTGTGTGTAATCGTTCGCGCGTGTCTTAAAGTTAGACCCGTTACACGTGTTTTTTTTTTAAGGCGCGTGTATCGTACATAACCTAAATATAGGTTAAAAAGAAAAAATCAATTTCGTCAGACTGAAAATTTCGACATATAATAATTTTATAAGTCTGTAAAGACGCTACGCTGAGAGCTGTGATAAAAACCTAGTGTTTACGGCAACTCTCGTTATTAGGGACCTATGTTACTCGTAATGAGTAGCATATTCGAAGAAGAAGATGTTGCCAAAAGGAGCTGTTCATGAGAGCTGAACACAGTTGATTTTAAGCAATAAAGTGAAAGAGTTGTACACACAGTGCCAGTGAAAGTAAATAAAGTGCTAATTGTAATATTAGATTTTGAAGGTACAATAATAAATAGTGAAATAAACAATTGTACCGTGTGAAAATAAACATTTATAATTTAAATAAACCATTGAAATTATCTTCATAAGTGACAGGAAATTTCGTAACAATATCTTTTAATCATATACTGCCATACCAAAATTGGAGCCTTAGTCGAGCGTTAAGCTTATTTAATCATCTCTGACTTTTCATGTTTGGTGGGCAGACTTGGCTCACAAATTTTGTTCCGTCTTAATGGGTACAACTATAACTTTTCTGTCAAAGTACAAAAGAAGACAAAACTTGATGTAACTTTTCTGTCCAAGTACAAAAGAGGTACCGATATTTTTCGATACATTAACTGATATATAAGACATTTTGATACTTTTGGGCTTTTACAGATATTTGAGAGGTAACAAATTTATAAAATTGTATAAAATAACATTTTGAAGCATCTGTTTTTGTTACATTATTTTAGAAAAATACTTTTCCGTACTAGTTTTTTTTTAGTTTTTTAGTGATTTCTTGCTTAAAAGACACATTTTATAATTTATTTTACTAAAATCTATGCATGATTATCAACATCGCAGATGAAAATGCTCTTCAGCCAAAAAATATGATATCTATAAATACATTTTTTTTTGCTTTAGTGAGCCAACATAAAATATAAATAAAAAAGGATTTAAATTATGGAGAAAATTTTTTAAAATTGTGTGATTTTGGAAAAAAATAAGTGAGAAAATTTGCATCTGGCACCCTGGGGGTTGACACACCATCAATTAATGTAATGAATTCGAATTTGTTTGGCATCACTAATTTTAGTGTAAAAAAATTTGTGTGTACTCGATGAGTTTTTGATGGATAGAAATAATAGCTGTGTCTTAGACGACAGTTTTCAGTGTTTAATTAAGCACTTTCTGGATACACAGTAATAACTACGTGTTAACACGCTGCCGTCTGAGACACAGCTAATTTGTCAAAAACTTGGAAGAAAACAAAAATTTTAGATTTTTTATCGAATTCAATTCAATTTTATTGAATCTTTTTAAAACGATAACGAATTAATGAGATATTTGAAAGTGTGAACGCAAATGCATTTTTCTGTATGCCTATTATCATTTGGTAAAAAGATTTTAACGAGTGCACTTCGCTCGGGTGATGATTTAAAGGTTGTTTTCATTATTTTAAGTAAGGTTATGTTTGAAAATTAGCTGATTTTCATATACTCTTGTAATTTTAAATTTATTACAAAAAGTGAAATTTTTGTAAAATGCTATTATAGAATAATTAATCTCTGTAAATAAAATTTAATTTGTACTAAGGTTATTGTTGTTGTCGTAAAGTTGTTGTTGTTTGTCTAGCATTGTTGTTGTTAAAAGCTCCTAATTTCAAGGAAATTGATTTGGTCCATTTTTGTTTTTTCTGTAAAAATTTATTAGTGATGTAATTTCATATCAAATGAAAGGAAAAAATGTGAGCTTTCTTATTTGTTTGTTAAAATTATAGGTTAATCATACATTTTTTGGAAAAATTACGGTTTTTTGGGAAAAAAATGGGGTGAATTTTTGAAAAATAGCCAAATCTCGAAAACTATGACTCAAATTGAAAAGTTTTGTGCATTAATTATATAGTTCCTTAAAATACCTTTCATATGACACCAATATTATTAAAATTCATCTAGGAGTTCCCACCTTATACCGGTTTTTATAAAAGATGTATCCCGATGGCTATATCTCTGAAAGTAGATCCGACCGACCATTTTAGTTTACATATTCTTCCTTAGAACCGACCATTTTAGTTTACATATTCTTTCTTAGAATTAAAAGTTCAACAAACCAAACCAGGTTTAAAAAAAAACATTAACAGCCGTATTTATTGGATTTTTTTAAACCGTCGCTATTCTCCGGTTTAGTTGAACCAGGTATAAAATTTTAAATAGAAGTTTAGCCACTGCTGATTTATAAACAATTTTCACTAAGCCAGCCTTATGTCAAATATCTATGAATCTATTACAATTTTCAAACGTCTTTTCTTGATTTTTTAAATAAATAAATACAGAAAATCAAAACAAATTTTGTGAAAAACAAATTTTGTTTTCAGACAATATGCCTCCAGGATTTTTTTCAATGGCATCAATATCAATGGCACACTTAGTTAACTTGATACAAATTGGCTAAATTCTACATACCACTCCCAGGTTGGTGTACTTAATGAAAGTATTGAATCAATCCCCGATGGATCGCCTATTCCTTACTATTCGAAGACTATTGCTGGTCATAATCGTGGTTGAGTTTCGAATTTATACTCTCCTTTACTTTCTTTTATTTGAAACAAATTATTTATTCTTGTTTTATAAAATTGGAGAGCAATTCATAACTTATATTTTCACTTCTATCTTATGTACATTAATGTATTTATTGTTAATTGCTTAATTTTAGAAGTGGGACAACACAATGGTTTTAATTTTATATGTTTGTAATTTGAGGTTTTGCAGTGTGGGCTATCAGTAGTTGTACAGTTTTACAGCTTTTGTTGTTTTACTGTGCTCTTTGGTTTGCTCAAATTGTTTTACTTTGGGATTACTAAACATCGAATTTTTGTTTCAATTTCACTTTTCTTAAATTGACATGCCATGATTGAACTTGTCTTTCTTGTGGATTATTGTGTTTTCTCAATGTGCGCTATTATATGCACTTTTATTTTAATTTAGGTTTAGGTTAAGTATATTGTTTATTTTGTTAACAAACGTTAAATTGAAACAAGTAAAATGCTCCGGGAGCAAGAGCCACATATTCTATTAAAAGAAAACAGCCATGAGGCATTTTAAATTTATTAATTGTAATATTGTTAAGAGTTGTGCAGGCAATACTTCTATAGCCGCTGAAATGTACCAAAAGATACTTGTTTGATTAAGATTTTTTGTATACTCGCTGATATAAGACTCAACAAAGAATTCAATTCAATTCAATTCAGTTTCTCATCAATCTGCATACATTCTCAGATTGATGAAAAAAAAAAGTAACTTGGCATCATTGGCATATTGATGGCTAGATTGTTAATGTAAAAAGGCCTATTGGAATACATCCATCATTAACGTCATTCGAGAAGTGAATCTCGTGTGAATCACTCGCTTTTTTCGTGTGGTAGTGCAATTTTTGAATTTCGCCAGTGAAAAAATATAAAAAATACCTGAGCAAAAGTTATAAAGTCCAATTAACGCGATTTGAAAAATTTATTTATTTTTCATTTCACAACAAAAACGCGACGCGGGATACGCCAGTGTGTGTTTGAACTATTCCATTTTGAACAAAGAAAGAAAGCAATCGTTCGGGAAAACTGGCTGGGTGCAGCAGCCAAGACAGAAAAAACGTGGTCTCTCAATAGAAAAAATTTCAATTTGAGTAAATTCATTTATTTGTGAAATACTGCTGAGTAGATAAAGTGAAGAAGGGGCATCGATAGATTGAAAAAAGTTCTTTTACGATTAAAACATGAAATTTGTTGCAACAACGAAAAATTACACTGAAGAAGAGCAGACAGCATTAAAGGAACAACGTATAAAAAAACGTAACAACCTTAAATTGACAACATTCGATAAAAACACCAACATCAACTCGTGTGCAGTTGTAAGACTAAACAATTTTACAAATTTAAAAATCGCTAGAAATCAAGAGCAGGCTAAAACTGAAAAATTAAATAAAATTCATAAAAATTGGAAAAATCAGAACTTTCTCATAGCTGCGTCTTGATTAAACCTGATTTTTAGTTAAATTAATAAATTTCAAAATTAAAGCGAAAATTTCGAAGAACCCCTAAAAACACTAGAAAAATCAATAAATTCAATAAAAAAAAAAAAAATAAAAACAAAAAGTGAGCGTAAGTGAAAAAATAAAACAAAATTTTACAAATCAAAATAATAAATTCGCGTGTGAATTTTTTTGTGTGTGGAAATTTTGTTTAAATTACGTCCTCTGTAAAATCCTGTGCTGTCAATTGCGAACGCACTAGAAGTGGAACGAAAAAAAAGGCGCAACTTATTAAGAAATCCCGCGTTTTTTGTTAAATTCTTTCATTACTGTGCTTTTGACATTTGTCGATAAATATCGTCTCACAATCGACGTCGCAATTTCTTCGCTAACGTTAAACACATCCGTTAAAATTAGTCGCAAAGGTAACACAGCGGGAAATTTCCTGAAGAGCAAGAAAATGCCGAAAAAAAATAAGAAGGGAGGCAAAGGTAAGTTATTGCAACAGCAACAACAACAAAGATATATTTTAGATATCTATTTCGTTTCGTTCCGATGTCTGCAAGTTGCAGTGTTGCATTTTTTGCGATTTTTTCGTTATCTGTAATGAAATTTGTATCGAAATCGATTTCAATAAACGATATTTCCGTGTGGAAATCTCAGAGCTGAAGGGTTTGCGTTTCTGGACTTTTCGTTAATTTCTTATTGTGTCGAATTTTTTTTTATATTTTTCAATGCTATTCGATAAATTCCGATTTCTGCAATCTTTTTTTTTATATTCTTCGATAAAATGAGGATCTAGCCAATTTCTTTTAGGCTTTTTCGATGATTTCTGATTTGCCAACATTTTCGATATTTTGTGATTAATTCAGGCTCCTATAGACATTATTGATGTTTTCCGATAGTTTTCGATTAACTCAGATTCCTGTAGACTTTTTCGGTGCTTTCAATAATATCACACTTCCACTGATATCAAAGATATCGAAAGAGTTCAAATTAATCGGAATACATTGAAGATTATCGAAAAAGTTCCCAGGAATCAGAACTAATCGAAAAAACACCGAAAAAGCCACTAAAACTTTGAAGTTATTGAAAAACATCGTAAAGGTTTCACAGTAATCGGAGTTCATTTAAGATTATCGAAAAACATCGAGAATGCCACATGAAATTATTGAAGTCTAGAGGAATCGAAACTATCGAAAAACATCAAAAAAGTCTATAGGAACCTGAATTTATCACAAAATATATAAATCAATCGAAAAGTCGTAAAGAGTCCGATATAATCGAAAAAATCGACTAGATACTGAAATTATCGAAAAATTCGGTAAAAATAAGAAATTATTAATATCTGTGAAGCTATTTGGGACGAAAAACTGACGAAACAAATGTATAATTTGAATGAAGGATTCTATTAGAGTAACTTAGGGTAATGTGGTTACCTTTTTTCTTTTTCGCCAATTTCTACCAAAGTAATGGTAGTAGTTTAGTTTGGTCAATTAATTAGTATTAGTTATTCTATTGTTTTCACTATTATATAATTAATAAACTAAAATATTAACTTCTTCAAGCGTGAGGCCAGATAAATTGACAGTACCTAAAAATAGCTGAAAAAGAAAAGTGTTGGGTAATGTGGATCACCCTGTCCATTTCCTAAAGAGTACCGTTATTCGAAACTTTTGTTGACTAAATGTCGAGTTGTATTATTTTAGATTATAATTGCTATAAAATAGTTGTAAAGGCTTATTAAAGAATATTTTTTAGTAAGATAAACCAAATTCATACTAACAAATGAATAAGTCATAAGGAATACAGAATCATACGTTAGATAGTGCACCATATTACTCAAACTCGGGTATCCCACACATATAATTAGCTTTTTAAGGTGTAATAGTAATTAGCGTTATAATATGGGGTAGGCCACATTACCCGAAAACGTCACTTTTTTTAAATAATCATTAATTATATAAATATGTATATAAAAGCAATGTAAAATCAGACATGCTTATGCATTTTTTCGTTGAATAATAGCTCCACAAATGCATTAGAGTTATTTGAATTTTAGAAAACAGAGTTCTGAGGAAATTATTTAGCTATTCAGTAAGTACTAAAGAAAGTCAATTTGACCTCACAGCTTATATTAAGAAATTGCACACATGTAAGGAGCATAACAGAAAAGCCAAAGAGCGTAAAAAATATGTTTTTCGAGCTTTAATATGCACAAATAACCAGAATTGTTATATATGGGAAATAAAAGGGTGCACCACATTACCCACAAAGTCCACATTACCCTAACTTACTCTATATTTTGTTGAAACTTTTTGATATAGTGTTTTTCAACTTAAAAAGTCATTTAAGATATTCATTTAAGTTTTACAAATCTTTCCATGCTTTTTTCTACACCGGAATTATGACAATTGAGATTCCACTAAGCACGGCCACGTAAAATTCACCCTTATCATGTAATTCGATTTCGATTCGAACTAAATCGAATCTAAATTTGCTATAATTTATTTTTATATCTCGAATCGAAGTTGAAAATTTTTGCGATCAAAATCGAATGAGATGATAAGTAGTGATGGGAACTATCGAATGATTTCGACTATCGATAGATAGTAACTGAATGAATTTGACTATCGAATGATTTTTTTCGTTCATGAACGATTTTACTGAATGAAATTTTCTGGCGAATTCCCTCATTTAGAATTTATATCATTCACTAAAATAAGGTACTAAGGACTTTAAAAAACTGTATATACTTATTTAGTATAAAATGTATAGCCGAAAACTAAAGAAAATATGACCTAAAATATATCAAATTTTTTTTTTTAATTATTTTATTCAAAATTTATTAAATTCACTTAGCTAAGAGATTTATTAAGTATATTTAGTACATTGTATGCAAATTTTTAATGAAAAAAAACAGTAAGTAACTAAAACAAATACATTTTTCTTAAAAAAGTTAAAAAAACTAAAGTAAACTATTGAAAGCCAAGATTGCTGTTTAAAAAATTATTTGATCCAACTTTTGCCTTTTAGCCTATTTTTTCTGTAATTAATGATTTGGCCAGCCAAAAAGCTCTGGAAAAGCCATAAGGTGAAACAAAATCAATTCAATCGTTTTCGTTCATTACTTATTCATTGCTAAAAACAAAAGAATTCAATCATTTTCGTTCATTACCAAAAATCGTTAATGAATGATTTATTCATTCAGTCGTTTTCGTTCATTACTAAAAATCGTTCATGAATTACTTTTTCATTCAGTCGTTTTCGTTCATTACTAAAAATCGTTCATGAATTACTTTTTCATTCAGTCGTTTTCGTTCATTACTAAAAATCGTTCATGAATGATTTTTTCAAAACAATCGAATGAATGAATTTTCGCAAACTATCGAATAACTCGATAGTTTTTATTCGATAGTTCCCATCACTAATGATAAGGCTGATTTGAATAGTTCGAATCGAAATGAAGAACATGATTAAGGGTGATTTTCGGATTCTGCTTATCTACTTTTGTTAGGAATGGAGTATGATTCTGAATTATGTATATACTATTCTAAAGAGATTTGTGAGTAGAACTGTAGAACAGGTGGCTAATATATGGTCTCAAACATGTCATAATTTCGATTTTGATCAAATTAATTTCTAAAGGCTGAAAATTGTTATACAGATTGTATAATGCATATAAAACACAATTTTGTCGGTCAGTCAGTTAAACGTTGGAACAAGGCTGGTCAGCAGCCCCGTAAAAAGCAAAACGCTTTTTTTACTCACGTGGGAGGCATCTTACGAAAAAAGTGTACATGGCATAAAATGCTTAGAATCGTTCAAGGAATACGTGTGAATTTCTTTTTTTTTTTTCTGAAAATTTTTTAAAAAATTACGTTTTTTACTCAAGAGGGAGCATCTTACGAAAAAAGTGCACGTGGCATAAAATGCTTAGAATCGTCCAACGAATAAGTGTGATTTTTTTGGAATTTTTTTTTTTTTTCTGAAAAATTTATGACGTTAAAAATTTAAAAAAAAAAAAAAAAATCACACTTGTTACTTGGATGATTCTAAGTATTTTATGCCACGTGCACTTTTTTCGTAAGATGCCTCCCTCTTGAGTAAAAAACGTAATATTTTAAAAACTTTCAGAAAAAAAAAAAAAAAAATTCACACGTATTCCTTAAACGATTCTAAGCATTTTATGCCATGTACACTAGGGTTATGACTTTTAACAATTTTTTTTAAAATTTAAATTTACATGGCATAACTGAATGAGAAATAGTAAAAAAATGATAATTGCGTTTTTATTTTATTATTTTATTTCAAAAACTTCCCGCAGGACATAATATTTAAAAAAAGGAACGTAGTCCGAAAGAATTTTTGTAAAACGAAATTAAAATTATAATTTAATTGACCAACAAATAAATTCTTCTTAATTCTTTTAATCATTTGTGGAAATAAACTTAAGATTCAAAGTACGCGTTGTTTTGCATCTAGGAAAAATATCGGTGACAACTTTAATCGTACGTTCTGCGCAGATGTTAGATCGTTGTTGGTTTGTAAGAACGGAATTTTCTTCTACCCAGTGTTTTAAAAAACATTTATGAGCCTATTTAAATTCTTTTATAGATGTGTCCAAATATTCAAAATTACCATCCCGGAAACAGTGATCCGAAAACCATACATTATACCAAGCTCCAGATATAAATTTACAAACGAGCATTACTTATTGCTGGAATGGTTTTAAACTTGATGTATGGAAAATCATTGTTTTTTTTTTTTCAAAATATCTGAAGGACTCCCCAAGCTCAAATAAGTATTGCATATCATCTCTCCATTTTATGCATTTAAATTTTATGACTTCAGTGTTTTGCTTGTAGTTTTTTTTAAGATTTTCAAAATTGTTTATTAATTCAGCAAATACATCATATGATATGTTAGGGGATGTTGATTTTCCGTCTAACTACTCGTCCATTACATGTCGCAAAATTAAATCCAGCACATGATGTTGGCAGCCAATATATTGCGGTGGAGGTAATGCTAGAGAATTGAACTGTTTCCATAATAGACTAATTATCCCATTTTTATTCCCAGTGTTAACGTTTGTGGTATCAGTGATTATCATTTTTATTGACGGCCAAAGTTTAAAATTATCTAATATTTTTTTATTGCCTTCGAAAATTGTTAGACTTGTACCATTTTCGAGAACTAAAACAGCCAATCTTACTTCTCCCAGTTCATTTTTCAGCACAACGACCTGTATTTCTTTTTTTTTTCAATTTTCTTACCATCAAAATGGTGGCACCAATTTTCATTTTGAAGAGTGTTTTTACAATGCTGTTCTAAATCTTCTGCTGATTTTATAGCAGCTTTGTACACTCCAGATTGTGATGGCGTTGGCATGCTAACTCCTGCTTTTATCAGCTCTTTGCATATTTTAGATGCTTTGTTGGTGCTAACATTTAGTGTATTAACCAGCGAAACTGCTGGAGCTGTTGAACACTTTGCAATTTTTATTCTTGCTGGGGGTGTAAAGAAATCTCCATGGTTTGAATCTGAGTCCTCATTTATTGATGTTGACAATGTTGAGTCCAAATCCTTTTGTTCTTCTTCTAACGTCTTGGTGCTTAGTTCAGTTCGATCCAATATACCTGCTATTGATGGGTGCAGTGCAACCGTTTTGGATGTCGTTTACCCTATTGTCCCATTTGTATTTTTCAAAAGTGCGTATAACTTTTTGTCTTCTGCACTGAGCCAGGTGCCTTCCAGTTTAGTAATATCGAATATTACATCAAAAATTGAAACACTTTTTCCATTTTTATATTTTAAAAATGTTGAATAACTATTAATAAGTTTTTCGATTTTCCTTTCCACAGAAGTATTCGCAATACTTGGAAAATTGAGTTTTCACCACAAGTCAATTATTTCAGCAGCAATTAACTTGTATCTTTTTTTTTATTTTTTTCTAGTTTTGCCAATTTTTTTCTATTTTTGCCAATATGTCTTGCACCTCCTGCGGGAAGTTTTTGAAATAAAATAAAAAAATAAAAACGCAGTTATCATTTTTTTACTATTTCTCATTCAGTTATGCCATGTAAATATATTGTTGCAAAAATGTCATAACCCTAATGTACACTTTTTTCGTAAAATGGCTCCCTCGTGAGTAAAAAAAGCGTTTTGCCTTTCACGGGGCTGCTGACCAGCCTTGTTCTAACGTTTAACTGACTGACCGACAAAATTGTTTGTTAAATGCATTATACAATCTGTATAACAATTTTCAGCCTTTAGAAATTAATTTGATCAAAATTGAAATTATGACATGTTTGTTGAGACCATATATCAGCCGCCTGTTCTACAGTTCGCTTGACTGACCGACAGTTTATTGGTGTACACAATTACTATAACCAACTGTAACAAAACTAGCTTTTAGAAACGCAAAGTTGTTTTTAAGCGCTGGCTCTTAGACTAATAGAGCTATTTTGTTTGACTGCATCGCAAAAAAAAAAGCAGTGAATTTGCATTTTTAGCTTTTTATCGCCACTGTGCAATAATAATTTAAAGTAAATGAAATAATTGTAAAGTGTTTTGATATACTTTCGGGTAGTTTTCCTACAAACGTTAGAATAAGTGAATAGATTATACAATCTAATTTCGTCTCGGGATGAATTTTCCTGTCAACTAAAAATGCTGGTTATTTGTTTCGTTTGTCATTGACTGTCCCAATCAGAATTTAGTGGATGTTAATGAACTTATTTCGTAAGCTTTTGCAATACAAACGCAAATTGTATATTTAATTCAATTCAGATACACAACCATAAGCAATTAACCAAATAAAATGCCACGCAACAAAATTTCTGGGTATTTTATTTCTTGTACTGTACATTGTTGCTGCAATTTTTGCCATATATGTATTATACATGTACGTATATAAAAAAAATAACATTGTAGAGGCATTAATTAAAACTTTAGTTTGAGTTTTGCCAGATAACAGGTTTGCTATTTTTCAATTTTTATTTCATCATTTGTTAGATAGAGAGTGCATTCTTCACTCGAAACAAAAGCAAAAAACCTGCTAATTTCACAATTTTTAGCAATGCTCAACTAATTGAATATGACCTTTTGAAATTGTGAAATTTGAAGATAAAGAAAAATTAAAAGTGTAGCAATTAAATCTTTAAATGCCATTTTGTTACAACTCTAAACTTTGTCGCTTACGTCAGAGCTTCATTAGAATTTGGTTGCTAAGGCCATGTACTTATATTACATTAGTCAGAGAGCAGGGTCAACAAGAGAGGACCGACATGAAATTAGAGCTTATTTAAGTGACTAAATTATAAATGATATTTTTGGCAAAAGTTTGATTTGGGTACCATAATTTTTTTTTATATTTCACGGCGTTTAAATCCGGGGTTATTTTGTGACTGATGACCGACTCGGATTTTTCACGCCATCCGATTTCTGCATAGTTATAGGTAGAATTAGTATTATTTTTAAATTCTTTTATAGGGCACATGTCTATGGAGTTTTCATTAATCTCAGAGTTCAACCAAAATATAAAAAACCAACATAAAAATAGTCATTATCGACGTATCTTGCGATGCTGAATCTAAACCCGGCTGTAGAATTGCATTACAACGTTTGGTTTTCGAGATATCCTAACATAAACGTCAAACAAACACTGATTTTTGCATTTTTTTTATCCTCCATAATAAGACATGGTAATTTTTACCCATTAAACCTGATATGGCTATTTGAAATTATTATTCTTTTTCTTCAAAATTCGTTTCAAACTATATTTAATGTTGCTTAATTTATTTATGTTTTGACTTTTTCCGATAATATCAAGCGCTTGCCGATTTTTTCTGTATTTTCGGATACTTTTGGATAATTTCTGATTCTTGCCGAATTTTTTCATGCTTTTCGATAAATACCGATTTCTGCAGCCTTTTTTTTCGATACTTTGTGATTAATTCAAGTTTTTATAGACTCTTTTGATGCTTTTCGATTAATTCCGTAGTAGTGAAATTTTATAGCGAATATTTCTAAACTACATACTGACTCAATATTACCCTGTTTTAGATGTAATTTTTGTACCTTTTTAAGAAAAGGACAAAAATGACCCACATGTTGGGGTTAAACAGGGTTAAAATTTTATACAAAAATATTCCCTGCATAAGTTTGCTGAACACATGATACATCTCAGATGTAAGGATCATATAGTTGAACTCATAGATTTAACACAAGATTGCGGTACTTTTGTTTTTTTCATGTATGTACAGTGGATAAAAAATCTTCAAAGAAAAACCACGAGACATGGGTATTTTTTTTTTAACGTCTACTTTAAGAATTTTTTGGATTTTCTCATGTGTTTTACAAAAAGTTCGAAATTGTCGAACAGTGTAATCATCAATGTTTTGGTTATTTTTGATAATTTCACTGTAGTCTACATATCTTTGACCTATTCATATTCTGATAAACTTTTTAAATCCATTTCACAAAAAATCGAAAAATTAATATCCTTACTAAATAACACAAAAATATATGTACTCGTATGAGATGGAAGTTAAATTGTAAATAAACATTGTGAAATTGACTTTTCTACACCTAAAAATAGTTACCAAGTAACTAAATTATTTGGTTTTTTGATTTATTAATGTATACTTAATAAAAAAGTAATAACAACGAATTAAAGAAAAACTAAGCAAACGTGTTAAGTGCTCTTTTGTGAAAAAGTGCAAAATTTCTGCTTTTTATATAAAATTGGATGGGGACTACATTTCAAAAAACCAACTAGACTGGGGCATAGAGCCATTTTTTCTTCATGTTTATGTATACTTAAATCAAAACATCAATATATGTAGATGTCTAGTTGTAGTTTTTACCCGACGATACGTGCATATGTCTGCGTTTTAAGTTTAAAGCTTTAAATAATTGTTCACATTTTAATTGTATTTCTAACACATTAAACCATAACAATATTAACTTTGAACTGAATTTAATTTAGGTTACATTTGTACGTTTGTTTTTTTTTTTTTTTTTTTTTTTTTGTACTCGTATATACCTAGTTATGGTAATCTGTTATAAAGGGTGTTACATTAAGACGTGAGTAACTTTGATTTTGAATAAAACGCAAACGGCTCGGAATTATTCCAAATATTTTATCTCGTTCGAAATGTCACACAATGGCTAGAATCACCGATGTAAGATTGCTTTTCAAGTCTGGAATCGTCTTCGAATCGTTCACATAGACTTTATCCTTCGTGTAACCCCACAGAAAAATTCAGCAAATATATAAACTACCAATAGCACCCCCCATAGGAAAAATGAACCACTATTTTGTTCATAAGGTGTTTTCATTAACATTTTTGACTATATAATTATTGTGAATATACAAAGAATTCACGGTTTTTACTATAACCTTGCGTATTTACTCGTTTTGTGTCGTTTTTATTGTTGACATTTTCATTAGTTTGCTTAAATGATACTTTTGTGTTTGTAATACTTGGCAGTTTATCAATTTACTATGTTTTCCGTTAATTTTTTATTTTACTGAAGACGAACATAGAAAATGCACGAACAAAGAAGAAAAAACTAAACACGTGCCGCACTTGGCTTAGTTTTAGTTTGTGTGTTTAGTTGGACAAATACATACACTAGCATGTTCTTATCACATAGTCATAGTAAAGTATATATGTATGCATATATAAGTTGATTATTTAGATGCATACATACATAACGCAAATACATATATACATAGTGGTAAAGTACATTTTCCGCATTTCAGTCACATGCTATGTATACGTGATTACCAACGTTTTAAGATTTTGAGTGCCTAATGCATTTGGTAGAATCTATGTATATGGAAAAATAATTTTATATTAAATTACAGAATCAAACTTTTAGTTAATGGAGCTTTTAACTACCACAAAATACATTTTTTCATAGCTAACTAATGTAATTAGAAATTTTCTCCCCTAAATTAAGTGACAGTGCAAATTTTTTGATTATCAAAAATTCATTGAATGGTAATGGAAAATTTTTCACTTTTAAATTGATTTGATGGTAATGCAAAATTCACCACTATCACTAAGTCTATTGAAAGAGAAAATTTACTTCATGGAATTTTATGAAGCTATAATGAATACTAGAATCGCCCAATGGTCAAAATATGACCACAAATGTATTTAATATTTTTGGTATTTTTTGGACAGTTTTAGTACTTTTTTTGCTATTTGGTACAAAATAGAAAATCTCATTTATCATCCCTGGTACAAAGACGAATGTGAAACGAATAAAAAAGAAAAACATGAAGTCAGTGTCAGTCTGCTTTTTGTCTTTCTCTTTGTACTGTATCCTTTTTCAGCTCTATGTGACCGCGTATTTTGTCGTTGTTAATATTGAAAAATTTGCATTTAATTTTATCTGACTTTCTAATGGTGTATAATTTAAAGTCGTGCTCCATTTCTAACACAGTAAAAAAGGTAGGACAAATTTTTGGCTTGCGTATTCATATATAGATTTGCAATAAAAAATTTCAATAAATTCCATGAAACAAATTTTCACTTCCATTGAATGCATTTTCTTATAGTGAAAAATTTTTCACCAACACTAAATAAATTTCTTGATACCCTGCAGGACCGACAGAGTCAATTGTCTCAATAGTTCCATCTGTGGTATTGTTATTAGTAAGTAGTCCATAATGGATTACACCTAAAACTAGAATAATTCACTTAAATTACACTGTTCAACGAATTTCGGACTTTTGATTTTATCTGGGTTCGGGCTCTGTAATTATTATTCCTTTGTATTGATATACATAGTAGGACTGCATTTACAAAATTTTTCCATCACGTCTCAGTTTTCAGATAAAATGATAAATTCAAAATCACGATTTACATCCGCGCAAAAAATAATTAAAAAATTTTTACCCGTCAGAATTTAAAAAAGAAAATGTAGGAATAATAATTGCATTGTTCGAACTCAGATTTTTTTTTGCCATTGAAAAGTGTTATCAATTATATCAGAAATGGTCCAAATGTAATGCAGAGACGGTTAATTGTATCAAAAATGGTTTTGGTTACAAAAATTTAAAATCCCTTCCTAAGCAATATTACAATATTATTATAATATAAATTATCAAACACGATAGTAAATATTATTAACAGGGAATTTGGACTAGTGGGTCGCCCCCGCAAATTAGTTTTCGAATAGTCCGTGATAACAATTAGATATCTTTTATTTTTCATTAAAGCCGTGAAATCAATTTTCTGATTTTTTTTACTTATGTGTGCTATTGTCTTCTTCTATTACTTATCATATTTCTGCAAAAAGCACGAAATGAACGTACAATAAGGTATAAAAACGATTTCACCAGTTTTGTGATAACAAACAGAGAAACTGATAATTTCTAGAAAAATTGCTAATGTGTTGGTTGGCAATCATGTATACATCCGCCTCGGAATCATAGCACGCTTGCCATCATTAGTACTCTCGTGATAAGTTGACATTGAATAAATTTTTCTTTTTTCTTCATGATACTCACGTATGTACGTACGTATACCAACCGTGTGTTCTTTATTTGAAATTTTTATTTAGCTTTAATCATTTTTTACTTTTTGTTCGAATTTCATTTCGACAAAAATCTTCACTGATAAAAAAAACATCTGTTAATTTGTTCTGAATTTTTACACAGCATTAAAGATGATCTAAGCAGCATCAGATATGTTTTACATGGTCTTATATAATTACAAAACTTTCTTAAGAAACTAAGCATAGGGAATTTGTGATGAGTCTTTTACAAACGTCTAGTTTCCTTTCATTGATCTCTTGACCTTCAAATATTTTTTAAATGCGTAAACAACAAGTTCAAAAATCCAAATTAAGTTAGACAATAAATAAGAGATAAGCTTTTTTTTTTAAATATAACACATAAACTTAATTACCAAGAGGTGTAAAAATAAGATAACATTATCTATGAAAATAAAAATAATTTTTTTTTCAAGTTATCAAAATTCGCTGCTAAATAATTGAAAGTAAAAATTTAGATACGTCAACGCGTACCTGCTGATTATTACTTTCAAATATGTACAAGTACTGTTTTCTATTGCAACGTTGCAAACATGTTTAACAGACAAAACAGAGCAACGGAGAGTCGCACAACATAACTTTAAAGTAACAGTAAAAATGCTTAGTATTTGGGACAAGGTGGTTTCCGCTTCACCATGCCACATGCCTCATACTACTGAAACTATTTAATCATAAAGCGCAGATGATATTTCGGTGTTATTTTTTTCAAAAGTTTATTTTCTTGAAACAGGGCTTTATTTCTGCTTTATTGATTATTATAAAATTGAAAATTTAGACAGGGCGTTCCATAACGCTAGCTTTCAAATTAACAACTTTTTCTTTCCTCCTTATCGAACTTTGTTTTTTTTTTTTACATCACATTAGGATTCGGATTATAGTGCAGAAAGCACTGTATTTATAAAGTCTAATTTAGTTTAGACAAATTCATCAGATAACCATGAACTTTCCCATATTGTTATTTTTAATGATAAATTTTAACGTGGTAAAAAAAGTTTTCAAAATTAACTTCAAAAAGCGTTTTGAATGCTGAAGCCAGTCACTATAATTTGAATAAAAAACGTTTCACAAGCGACGGCACGCCCCTAAAAAATTCATAATTTATGAGGTTTGGTACACATGTTAAATGGATAGGGACAGCTGACATCCTTTAGAAAAATTGGTGATGCCATGTCAACTTAACAAGATAAGGTGTTCCAACAATCACTTGCAAATCCTGGTTCTTTCAATGATTTTCAATTTAAAATTTGTATGGTGGAACAAATGTCACGTTCATACTGTCACGTATCGATTCAGATTATGATCAAAACAAAGATAAGTACGGAAGATACGAAAGCTACTAATATTTTTGTCACGTTCGTTTTACGTCTTTTTTTGCGTGTATCTTAGAACCAGAACTTCGCCTGCTATTAACGTTGGCACTAATTATAGTGCTTCCTAAGAGTTATAGGGGGTTATCGTGAATCAAGATTCCCGGGGAATTTTCTTAAACTGCAATAGAGAATGCACGGCAGTCTGCGAAAATTCCCCGGGAATCTTGATTCACGATAACCCCCATAATGAAAAGTACAAACTAAAATAAAAATATGTTTAACTTCCACTTTTTTGCACTTTAAAAGTGTGCAACGGTCACGTTCGTCACCCGGAAAATGCTCATGTCAGTCTTTCGTGTTCAATATCATTTTTTGAAGGATTCCCTCCGCATTATATTCGTCGGTTTCAATAATAGCAAAGTACTAAAACTTAATTTTAAAGCGTGTCGCATAGGCTGGACCGATGAAAAAAATATTGAAAAAACTGCCCCAATTCGAAAGCTTACCTTCAAAAAAATGTTCCTTTGGATCACTCTAAAAACAGCCAAAATGGTATTTTTCTCATAACTTCGGTAGGTGATGTCCGATGTTTAAAAATCATATATCGTTGCAAAGGGCTTAATTAAGTAAAATGAATATATTTTAAAGACTTTAATTAAAAAAAAAAAATTAAAAAAAACATTGGAAATTAGGTCGCACTAGTCGAATATGATGTCGGAGTTCCAAAGAACATGAGAAAAAAATGTAGGCCGAATTAAGCCTTTCACTACAATATCACCTGTCTAAGTTATGGAAAAAAAAGAATAACCTTTTTTTGAGTAGTAAAAAAATGTATTTTATTTTGTTACCTAGATACTCTCAAGGTTACCTTTCAAATAAGGGACAGTTTTTGCAAACTTTTTTTTTTGTATGGGACCGACTCGGTCTAGTGTCCTATAATTCACGCAAGATATTAATTTGCCACTATTTGTGCAGTAAAGTGTTGCCAACGAAAAAACAGTTTGACAGCTGACAGCTTAGGGTTAATTAAAATGGATTGAAAGAGGAAATTAAACGCAACAATGAAATTAAGCTATATTTATGCAAAATGATTCTAAAATCGTTCGAGAAACGAGTGTATGACCAAAGAGGTTATCTACTCGATGTGCTATTATTCCATAGATAACCATATCCTTTTTAGTTTTTGGTTAAAAAAAATCAAATGGAAAATCTGGCGTGAATTATGGGACAACCCATATTACTTGTATAGTTAAGTAAAATGAAAAAATACGTCACTTATTTTAAAATCATCTTTGACGAAAAGCTAACAATAATAAGTCTCATACTGGCTTATTACAAAATAATAGAGAGGCACATAAAATGGAAAAACTGAAAAAAAAAAAAAAATTGCAAATTTAAAAATCCAGTTTTGCCTTTCACAATTCACAACATAAACAAACTACTAACGTGGCTTATAAAACAGCTGGTTTTAGCTTTTTGCTTCGAGGTCTTTATAACTTGAATTGCAGCATGAGACAGACTGACTGTCTGACTGGGTTGTGTTGTAAGTGGTAAAGGCCGTTCAAAAGTTGGCATAATTTATTATTTAAGCCAGTAAAAGAGAGAAAAAAACAGATTGAATATAAGATAGTCGTAAGCCTCCTTACATGCAGGCAATTCAAAGAAAAACAAAATCGAATATAGTGGTAGGTGTTGCTGTGGTTTTGTATAAAAAAAAATATCTTATACAACTAGATATTAGAGTGGTCCAAAATCCGAAAGTGTTAAAAAGTCAAGGTGCGCGCAACTTTTCTGAATCCTTGGATCCTGCTGATTACAAAAAGTGCATTGGAATCAAAAAAAAAATTGCGTTTAAATATTCCGCAACGAGCTTGAAGGTACTCTTTTGGGAATTTTTGAGTTTTTGAGTTCTTTTTTTAATTTTAACGCTATACCTTTTGAACCAGATAAAGTATTTGCAAAAATTAAATTGCATTTTGTTAGGAATATTTTGAGCCATGTTCTGCATCAATAATAGTTAATCTACTTTTTGCCATTTTTTTTTTAGCAGCACTTTAAACTTAAAAATTTGTTAATTTTTTGAGTTGCTTGCACTTTCAACAAATGATTTTTTTCTTATTTTGCTCTAGCAAATTTTTTTAAACATTTTTATATTTTTATGCATTAATTTATCTTTTAAATGATTCAAACAACTAAGCTATTAGTAACACTTTTACTCACTAAAAACTATTAAGTATAATTAAATTAGACTCAAAAAAAAATTAATTTTAGTGTTTTCAAGACATTAAAATAAGATATCTTAATAGGATGACGTAAGGTACCACTTTTTTTTTTATAAAATCATTAGTTCCTAATCTTCTGAGTAAAACAACGTTCTTTGCAATATCAAAATTTTTGCACTTCATGTTATTTTTGGGAACAGATAGTTTTCATAGATCTTCTAAAAAAACTAAAAAAAAAATTAGTCAAAAATAAACGAAAATAGCCATTTTCGATGTATTTGTTAATATTGATTTCGAATTTGGTCTCAAAATTGCTCTATCTTGTATGGTTAAGGAGATATTCAAACATAAAAGTACAAAAAACACCGTTTTTGCTCTTTTTAAAGTGATATTACAAGTCAAGGTTACTTTTAGCCACAAAAACAGGTATTGTGGTTAAAAGTGCCAGTTTGTTTCTTTAAAATTCAATTTAAATTATACCGATATCTTTTTTATTCTCGGAGTTATCCTAACTTAAAAAGTTGAAAAAGTGCAAAAAAAAAAACGTTTTTTTATTATTTCTGCTTACGATATTTCAGAGGAACAAAGAGATATCAATTTAATTTAAATTGGGTTTTCAAGAAAAAAGCCGTCACTCTTATTTTCAATACCAAGCTGAAAGTTACCATGTCGTTATATAACAGCTTCAAAAATATCAAAAACGGTGTTTTTTGCATTTTTAGGTTAGGATATCTCTAAAACCGTACAAGATAGAGCAATTCTGAGACCGGATTTAGAATTCTCATGAGCAAATACATCACAAATGACTATTGTTGTTTCTGTTTCACCATGAAAATTTTAAACTCAAAGTTTTTTTTTGGCCAAATTTGATTAAACTTTACGGTTTTTTAGCAAGTAAAGTGAAGCTGGTGGCTTAGTCGTTGGAGTCAGTTGATAGATAAATTCATGCGTAAAAAAATAAAAATATAAAAAAGAATTCGCTAGAGCAAAATAAGAAAAAAATCGGTTCTTGAAACTGCAAATACCTCAAAAAATTAACAAATTTTGAAGTTTAAAGTGCTGCTAAAAAAAATTGGGAAAAAGAACATTAATTATTATTAATGCAAAAAATGGCCCAAAATATTCTTAGCAAAATGCAATTTAATTTTTGCAAATACTTTATCTGGTTCAAAAGATATAGCGTTTAAATTAAAAATAGTACTCAAAAATTCCTAAAAAAGTACCTTCTAGCTCGTTGCGGAATATCTAAACGCAATTTTTTTTTGGTTCCAAAGCACTTTTTGTAATCAGCAGGATCCAAGGATTCAGAAAAGTCGCGCGCACCTTGACTTTTTAACACCTTTGGTTTTTCCATACAAAATTTGGACCACTCTACTAGATATACACTCACGGTCAAAAAAAAAAGCCGATTCTAATTTTGGAAGATATTTTAAAATTGCTGTGTAAATCAATATTTACCCTTATTTAATTGCCCTAAGTTTAATATTATTGAGTTTATCATTATTAAGTTTAATATTATTAATAATATTTGGTTTTTTCTGGCACACTTTTCGTTTTAAAATGGCCTAAACATTCTCAATCAGATTGAGGTTCCCAAAAGGTCATTATATTTATTTGCTAATGCGAAAATAAATAGCTCGTTATTGTAAATTTATCGAAAAAATAAAGCAAAACATAATGGTAAGTGGGACATCTAGCGATTTTCAACGATAACAATGTGCAGAATCATCTTGATCAAAGGTCGGCACCACTACATAAACAATAGCTTGTAGTTGTGCAAAGAGAGAAAAAATAAAACAATAAACAAATCATTTTATTTTGTTGTCAAATCATAATTTATAAAAAAAATCAGTTTGCCTGTACACGGAAAAACGTGTGTTTCAAAAATTTTTATTTTTTAAAATTGTATGTAGGTTTGAATTGTGTTTTATCTATTGAATTGACAAAGAAACAAGTTTGGTACCCAAGCAAGTAGAAGAGGATCAATATTTAATTACAACAAGAACAACAAAATTTTTCGATCGGATCCAGTTTCGGAGAGATAGCCATCAAAAGATCCGGATTTAGCTAAAAGTGAAGAAGTCCTTTAAGTATTTTCAAAGTTATTAGGGTAAAAAAAAGATATTTTAAAAATCTTTTAGTCTTTTACCGGTCCAGTTCTCGAAATTGGTAGATATTTTTAAAACCATTATTTCTGACAAAAAATTGTATCATTGGCTCATAGTTTCAGAAACATCTTATGGAAGGTTAAGAATATCACTGGAGATGACCGGTGTCATCATAAATTAGGCCGCAGTTGGACCATCTTTTATCCGGTTTATATCTTCATTGTCCAATTATAAGAACCATTTCGAATTTTTTATAAACTCTAAAATAGTTTGGGCTCTGAGCGAAATCTGCAAGAGAAATGAAGAATGGACTCTTCGACGTCAGTATTTTTACAAATTCTACAAAGATGTCTTACATCAGTGAGCTCGAATCTTGAGGTGTGCCCGCGTATAAAATAGTGCCCCATAATGACCCAAAATAAAATTAAGTTCAGAGGCATCCCCTTTCTAATGAGATAGTGCTTCTTTTTCTACTAGCGTCAAAATGTGGCCATATCGCCTTCGACGTAGAACATTTTTTCAAATCAGACCATCTAAGATTAGCCCTCAAAATAAATTTTGAGTCAATGCAAGTGGTTTCATAACATATGTTTTACAAATTGTGTCAGTTGAACATCCTTTCCTAGCAAGTCCTTCGGCATCAATAATAAAACAGCTGAGGGTCATTTCTGAAGTAATTTTCTTCATAGAATTCTTATTCTCTATCACGCCAAGATTCTTAAAAATTATAGCCTAATCGCAATTTATACATTTTTTTTTAGTGTACATATTTTACGAATAGGTGACGCAAATCGACTTTCTCAGTCGACTGACATAGAAATAAAATTTTATTCTCACATTTTGTATACATGTGAAATTTGTTCTCTAGGGGTACTCCTTGCCGACCTTTGATCTTGATGTATGACTTTTGCTAAGTGCTCGCTTAGTCGGTCGATGCTGGGTATAATGCCAGTTGTAATGATGTCAATATAAACTTCGGAGTTAATATAACCTTCCAGGAGAGGAATCTCTCCAACCCATTGGCCCCCCAGACCACCACATATGGAGTGTTTGTACACATTGAAAGCTTTATTTTTCATTTTTTCTGCGGCGCTCCGTACATCCCAAATCGGAACTGATGTGATTTGTTTTGCTCCCATCATAGAATATGACTTCAGCCAAATTGTTATACACAAAATTCTTTTTTTCTTTACACCAGTTTAATGAGAAAGACCACATTTTGTGTGTGAGAATCGGTTTTTTTTGCAGGTCTGCGGGCAAAAAAGTTATTTTCTCTTAAGCGGCGCTATACAGTTGAGGTGCTTACTCCATATTTTGGTTATCATTTTCTTCGCAGCAATTTTGAGACCAGTTTTAAACCGATCGCGCAGGGCTATTTTACTACGCCTATGTCTTCCGTCTCAGTTGTTTGTCTTGAACGGCCACTTACAGTGTGTCGTAATAAACTCTCTGTTTTCAAAAAACTTTTCAAAATTGTCATACGGAAGGCTCACATATCAAATTTTACGCGATAAATCCATAATCATTAAATTTTGCTGCTTATATGCAATAATATAAATTTTTGGTTTTCAGTTAAAACCCTTTTTTTTAAATATCGTTGTTTTAACGCCAACAGATATAAAGTAAATGCACTATTTGACAACAATTTTTAGTTATTAGGCATACTGCATATTAACAATCATAAAAAAAAGGCGGAGAACCAACTATTTTAGCTAAAAATCCTTCTCTGCTTTTTTTTTGACCGTGAGTGTAACTAGGAAAAAAACTTACTTTTACTACATATTAATATGAAACTTACTATAAAAAAAGACAAACGAATGCTTTTAAGCAAATAGCTCGTGCTAGCAGATAGCTCGTGGGATTGAAAATGAGCGAAATCGTTCAACGGACACGTCTACCGCCAGTACAAAAAATATATTCTAAATTCAACTTTAGGAGCATTTTTTACGACAACTCAACCAAAACACACATAAATACTACGCATTATTAGCGCAAGCTCTGAGCAAAAACTGGGCGGATTCGGACAAGAGGGCGTGGCACCTCCCATATAAGAAAAAGCTTCAAAACGCTATACTGAAAGCATTTTTTGAGATAATCTAACTAAATTTTACTCAGACTCTAGGAACTATAAATACAAGCTCTGAGCAATAAGTGGGCACCTCCCATTAAAGTAAAATTTCAAAAATAATGCAGTGCAGTGTGTTCTATGTTTGGCCAGGCTAAAGGTACCAACCTTACTAGTTTTTAAATTCTGATAACTCATGAACGGAGAGTCACAGAGTTTAACAAACCACATGCACCCTTTTTTTTCCTGCAACTTATATTTTAGGAGATATCTTTTGACAATCCTACAATTTAGAAAAATACTGTTTTTGCAAAATATTTTCGAAACGATGTGCCATAGAAAAAATGCTGGTCATTCATGTTGTAGAACACGTAGTTCTCTATGAAAGTCCCTCCGAATACTTTTCGTCCGACTTGCCATTATCGTTAACGATATCGCGATTCATGATATTTTTACGAACACTCATACGCCGCGTGTTTCTTCGTTTTGCCTCTTTTCTTAACAAAACAACTATAAAATATGTATACGACATGTCTCGTCTGTTCATATTGCCGAGTAGAACCGTGAAATCATTGGATCATCTATTTTTATTTTGTAAAAAATAACAAAATTAATAATTCAAATTATTGTATAAGCAATCGTTTATGTATCAAATAACATGATGGTATGACCGTACTGTTCAATTTTCGGAAGAGATAGCTTTTAGTTTGTATACGTTTCGGGACACACGACAGGTCAACTTCATCACATGCATTTATGTCGATATGGATAAAGAACTTTGAAGCATACTCGCTCGTACTAAGTATTGGCAAAATAAAGTAAAAAATATAATAAATAAAAAAAAAAAAAAAAAAATAGATTAAAGTACCTAATCGCTAACTTACTTATCAAATCTTTAATTAGAACCAGAAATCAAACAAAACAATACTTGAATGGAGATTAAATTAAAGCAAAAATCCCAAGAATAAGCTTAGCAATATATTAAAATAAAAATAAAAATCAAATTTCACGTAAGGGAAATGCCACGAATATCTATACAATTTAAATTATCGCTTCATTTCTAAATCAAATAGCTATATTGGCAAAAAAATAAAAAATTTGTTATCAAAGTCGACGCGACGGTTAGAAACAAACAAAAATTAATCTATAAATAAATTATACTGGCTGTGGTGGCATTCAGCTTTTCGTTTTTATTTTAAAAATATCAGCAAAACATTAAAAATAGAACAATTGAATCTGTCATTTTTAAAAGGGGATATGTTTTGCTCTGCCGAAAATTGTTTTTTGTGTTTTTTCGGTTGTAGTGAGGGCGCTGGTACGCAGCTTATTGCTTAATAGCAATGTTAGTCAACCCCCATCATTATAATTGCATTAAAATAAGATTTAACAAACTTATGAGGATTATTCTTAAATTTGCCACAAGTTTAAATTTTGTCACATATCCCCTCTTAAAAATGACCAATTCAATTTTAGTTTTGTTAACACACATGCACTCGTGATATACATACATATGCATATGTATATTTCTTGTGTATGCATGGTAAAATTGTGATGTAATCGTCATGTGTATTTTGTTATTGAAATTTTAATCTAATACAAGTAATATCAGCTGTTAAAACAATTTTTTGATATCTACGCTTTTCTATTTGCAACTGTTTTATATTGTTTATTTTTGGTTTGTTTTGAAAAACTCGAAAAGATTATACAAAATAAATACAGGTATTAATGTTCAGAAAAATATATGACGGTAGTAGACAGCAACAACATTTAACTTCTCTTTTTTGATACTGAATTTGAATACTGGTTCTAGCCGCTTTTGGCTCGTTTAATATTAAAAATGATCTCAATTGGCCTGAAAAACTAATCAGCTCTAGTTATCAACTCGAATCACCATAGTTAATGCGAGATATTTCTGCAACTTTTTTAGTACTTATTTATATTTGTTACAAAAACTAATTTCTCCAAGAACTAATGTTGGTAGAGTTTGTCTTAAAAATAAAATATTAAATGACACCTCGCACAGAGAGGTTTTAAATTGAAAACAATCCCAAACCAAATAATTTCGGGTACGATTCTCAACTTAGAAGTTATTTGCTTGGTCCTAGTATGATTGTTTATCAAAAAAGTAAATATTCGCGTTTGTGCTTAAATTCAACCAATTTTGAAATGTAAATATGAATATATATACCCAAAAATGTCCAAGAAAGGTTATTTCATTGTCAAAAGTTAATGAGCTTGAGCTTGATTTTAGAACATTTTTTACCGGAAAATTTTGAAAGTTATGGCATTTTCAAATCTTAAAATGAAAAACTCAAGAATGTAAATTTATTTTTACATCTTAAATTTGCAGTGTAACATATATTTAAAACGTAGACGTGGTACTCATCTGATTAGCGTGTATAGCTGTGAAAATTAAATCGAAAATAACAGGGCTGCATATTTGGCGAAAGTTGGAAGAAAATGATATCTCTGATGGAAAGGGAATATCCATTCTCGAAATATTTACGTTTGCAAAAGCTCCCTCCCGAGAAGTAAATATATTTCGAAAGGGAATATTTCGATAAATTTATGATTAGGCCCTAACTCATGTGAAGTTGGCTCCGAAATTTTCGAAAACCGAAAATTTTTTTTAAAGTTCTGATTCCGTTGGAAATAGTTCTGGAGTCCTTTCACAAAATTCTAAATACTTATTTATGAGCGCACAAGAAAGATTTCTGGAGTTTTTTATATTTTTTTAGTGAAATAATTTTCACAAAAAAATAAATTAAAGAAAATTTTTTTTAAAAAAAAAAAAAAAATTCTGCTGAGAGCTCTGAATAGCGCTCGAAAAGTTCTTCAGAAATTTCTGGTACCAAATTTTTCGTAGTTTTCATGATTATCGCTTAAAAAGGTGCCATTGTTTGCTAAAAAAAAAACTATCTGAGAGGAACTCTGAATGATTAGAGTTCTGAATAGCGCTAGAAGAGTTTTAAAGGAATCCTACTATTATTTTTTCATTAACTCAATGAGTTAAATTTTTATGTCACCATCATACAAAATAAAACAGCTGTGTAAACTCATTAAACATTTTAGGATTTATTGGAAGTCAAGTTGCAGTTCAAAGCCATTGTTTTTTTAAAATAACGCAAGCATATTATATTCGACTAATATTTTTACTCTACTGCTATTTTAGGCAATAAAATGTCTTCCTTTAATTAACTGGAAAAGCTTAATTGTCTGATTAAAGTAAAAAAGATATAAAATTTTAAATATACGAGTAATATTTGTATATCTTGGATCGTTGATTCAATAAGTTGCTTATTTGTTGGACTGATGTATGCGTCATATTGCAAATATTTAACATTAACGCATTAACGTACGTACGTATGTATTATTTTTCTCATCTGCGCCAACATGAGCTGGCAACTAAACTTTGGTGCAATCATGTGACGCGTGGTGTGACGGATCGTCTCTCTCCTCACGACAACTCTTCCTTTCATTATTTAAATAAATTGCACGCTAGTCATCAGCATCTCTGTGTACTCGTTTACTTCATGATTCATTCAGAAATTTCTAGCGTATGGTACGTGTTTTTTCCTTTAATTTACTCTTTTTTTTTTTTATTTTCAATTTTGCTCCCACTCATTGACCTCTTTCTCTCATTTGTTTTTTCTCAATTTTTTTTTTTTGTCCAACAGCATACTGAAGGCTTCGCCGTTCCAAATTCCGCACTGTAAGTAGCGCACACAGCTGTTGCGCTACTATTGTGTTGGAGGAGAAAGAGTGGTGGCACGGCTGTTGTAGGTGGCTGCTCACATGGCAACTTAACTTTAGCATTCAGTAAAAGTGTGAGAACACATTTTTTATGTAAAAATAGACATTTTATTTAATATCTTTGCCCACAATGTTTAAATGACAACCAGCCGCCTATTTTGTGTGGGCTGCTGCTGTTCTTTTGATGATGATGCTTTTAGTGGCGGCTACGTCATTTCATTGAAGATGTAACACTATTGTAATCGTAACCTTTTATGCCAAAAGGTCAACATGTTGCTGAACACTTGGTTTTTACAACATTGTTGGTTTTTGCTTTTCAATATCACAGATCCTTTTGAGGTTAACATCCAGACCTTGAAACTTGTACTTTTATTCAAAAACACAAATGAAAGTTTTCTGAAAACACTGTACACTGATTTCATTTTGACACTGAAGTACACTGTTTTCTTTTATCAATATTAAAAAATAAAACCTGGTTCTAACAAATACTTCAGTGTACTGTATTTTGTGAAAACAAATACTTCAGGTCAGTGTTAAACGTGCGAGTAGAAAAACTACAGTAAAATTTATGATATGGTAACACTTGCAAGTTGCAACGCAATAGTAACCCAGAAGTAGTAGCTTTCATACATTTTATACCTTAGTGCTGTCAAGACATTTGCACGCGACACTGAACTGAAGTATTTGGTAAATAAAAAGCGGGTACAAGACATTACGTATCTTACGACGAAATGTCTTGAAACTCAAACAAGACGTCTTGTGCAGACCCATATTACCAAATTTCATTTGTTTGCAATGAATAGTTTCAGAGACAATATGAATTAATTTTGCTGAGGGCGTGGTATCGCCTATTTTTCTAGCCTATGACCTAGCACTATTCGATACTAATACACTGTGAAAATCTTAGTTTCCAAGTCTATAACGAACAAATCTACAAAAAAAATCAAGTTGTTGTATGCTCAGTTAATTATTTTTTTTTTTGTTTAATTCTTTTTCTAGGACGCGGTGGCGATTCCAATTCTGAGGATGAATCTTACAATGACAATGTCAGCGTTCTCTCATGTGTCTCCGATAATGCACCATCATCTATTAATGATTCCGATGAGCTGTCTTCAAATGAGCGCTTTGAGGAGAAATTTATTCAAGCATTGGAGAATGCTTCTGAGAAATCAGCACAAACACGTGCATTGGCACTCCAATCGATTTGTGAAATTCTAATGCATCGCTATATGCCCGATTTTGTTGAGGATCGAAAAGTCACTCTTATCGATTGTATCGAGAAGTCAATACGTCGTGGCAAGGGTGCAGAGCAAGTGTGGGGCGCCAAATTGGCTCCATTGCTAGTGCTACAATTGGGTGGTGATGAAGCCATCTCTAAAGCATTGAATCAATTTTTGCTTACAACCGTTCAGGACAAGTCAGTTGCTTTTGATGCACGCGCCAAGTGCTGCACAGCACTGGGCTTATTGAATTTCCTTGGAGGCGATGATATTGGAGATCTTTTGACATTGATGCAATTTTTCGAAAGTATTTTCAGTGCCAGTTATTTGCGTGGCGATGATAAAATAACAGTTTCAGTAACTGCTGAAGCTGGTGCCTTGCATGCTGAGGCGCTTTCTGCTTGGGGATTGTTGCTAACTTTGATACCAGGTGGTGATTTCGTTTCCTGGATGACAAGTGGGCAGTCAATGTTGCCGTAAGTTAAAAATTCAATTTTTCTTTGAGTTACGATTTATTGAAATTTTCCCTTTTTCAGTTCAATAAAAAAGTTAATGGGTCTATTGCAATCACCACATCTAGAAGTGCGTATAGCTGCTGGTGAAACATTGGCTTTAATATTGGAGTGTGGACGTTCACATGATGATGACTTCTTGGAAGAATATTCGGGCGAATTAATTGATGCAGTAAAACAATTGGCAACAGATTCGCACAAATATCGCGCTAAACGTGATCGCAAGGCACAGAGAGCTACTTTCAGAGATGTGCTACGATATATGGAGGTGAGTTTATTGTTCACCTTTAAATTAATAAAAGTTTTTGGTTAGATAATTCAATAAATTTTAATTTACCAGAGGCGAAAGTTTGAGCTTCGGGGTTGGCAAAAAAGTTTTTTGTTTGATTCGACGAAATACAATTTATTGGTTTTTACGAAACTCTCACAATCTTATGAAAACTTCAGTCCAAATTTGACATTGACTTTAATTTTAAGTATACATAAAATACATTTATACAAATCCACTAACTGTATTTGCTTACATCAACACACATACACAATATATACATATATGGTAACGATACATTAATTTCATAGACTTAACTACAAAACTTTCTTATTACTTTATCTTTTTCACAAGTTAGCTTACATTTTATTTTAAATTCGTACATGTGTAAATTATCTTATGCATGCAATGTTTTCCTTTTGCACAGTTTCGATGATCATGTATGTTATTTTTCATAACAACGCAACCATTTTTACTAATTGTATCCATGTATTCTGAGAAGTTGGCGCGTTTCGCGAAAGCATTGCCGCTGGTGCGCCAATGTGAATATCCACCCGAGCTTATGAAACGGTTACTATCCGCAAATGTTATCTTAAATGGTTTATATGCCTTGTCGCAAGAATCCCCTGATAAATTGGAGCCATCGGCATTTTCTTTATCCAGTTCTTGCATAACATTCGCACGGAACTCTGCACAAGGTCCCTGCTGATGCAATAATTTATTTGCATTTAATTTGCTTGTTTCATCATCGGGCTTGAGGCTTTCGTATACACCTTCGGGATATTCATTGACATTGCAATAGTCTATTTGATATGTTGTTATCAAGCGTTGATTATCCATTCGTCTATTTAATTCATCTTTCGGCATTTGCTTGAGGCGTTCGTAGAGATCCGGATATGCTGTGCGTAAAATTTGTAAAAAGCGATTTGGTTGATTCTTGAAGCAATCGCCATACTGTTCTCTAGCCATAGCCTCCATTTGCCCATTGGCGAATTTTGTCGGTATAATGCGTGGTTCCACTAAACGCCCCATTGGAGCTATACCCGTCCATTCGACCTCTGGGCATTTATCCAACACAGCTTTGGGTGGCTCCACACGTGATTCTTCTATACATTGGCACTCTTCTACCGGTCTGTCTTTTTTAGCACCACCGCCGGGTTGTGTTTTCTGCATAAAATCATATCGTCTGGTGTAAGGTGGTATATAGTCATGTTGATACGTTGTCACTAACATGTTTGTTGATTATGAAGACAAAAACACAATTTTTTTAAACTTGTTTTACTTAAAATTTTTTTGCAATTTTTTCGATTACGATTTTCAACAATTAAACGTGGTATTGAACTTTTTTTTTTTTAATTAACTCTTGAATTTTGATATTTTTTTTAAGATTTTAACATAAACTTTACAATTTTAATATTATTTTTAAAATAAAAATAAATGAAAAGTAATTTCCAGGTAAAAAAAATTTTTTTTTTTTGTTTTAAACAAAGTTGAAAACTTAAATTTAAACGTTTTCGTGCATTTTGGGCATATAAAGGAATATTTTGAAAAACACGTTATCGACTTTGTCTGGAGCTCTAGATTAAACATTTTTCTGCATACTCTGTAGTTTTCGAGATATTACAGGCTTGCTTCGGAATCCGCGCGATTTCAATTACTTTTCGTTTCGAAAGGTTTTTCATGAAAACGGTGAGTCGCACGATTGAAAGTATCAACATCTCTTGCGGAGAATTACATACATACTCTACAAATGCAAAATGGATTTGCGTATACGAAAATATTACCGTTTGGGAAATATTCTTAAAAAACAGCAAAATGTTCAAAAATTCGTTTTTAGAGCATACGATTTCCAACAGAAAAGATCGAAATACTTTTTACTGTGGGCGACTATCCGTTTTCATATGAAAAGTAATGGAAATTGCACGGATTACGGAACATGCTTCTTAAATATCCTTATAAGGGGGCGGACAATCAACACGAAACATTTTCATTATTTAATAATTTTCAACTGTAGGTTGGGAGTCTATTTTTCTTAGAATTTCACTTTTTTCTGTGGATTTTAACACGAATCAAATAATTATGAAAAGAGGCGAAAAAGTTGTGCCATTATTATTTCATTATTAATTCTAAATTTATCTTTTTTCATGATTCGTTTGAATTGAAATTTATAGTTTTTTAATTGAGGTCTAGATTCACATTCATTAGTTAATTAAAGACGAGCGTTTTACAAAATTTTATTTACATTCATTAGTTAACTATGAGTTAAATCCCCAAATTTCATTGGTTAGTTATAAGTCCACAAATTTAGGTAAGTCCAAATTTATCGTTATTCATGATTCATTTGAATTAAACCTCATGATTTATCAATTAAGCCCTAATTCAACTGTCAGTAATGATGAGAGCTTAACCAATAAAATTTTATTTTTAGTCATTAGTTAACCATTAATTAGTTAAAACCCCAAATTTAATGTTTTACCCATTACTTCACAAATTTAGGCGAGCTGCCGCTATATTTTTCCCTTGTTTATTGTTTTAGTTAACCGAAACACTGAATATGATATGTTAGTTAAACTTTTGTCACCATTTTAGCTAACTAATGACGTTGAATCAGGGCTTTAGAGGCACAGCTAATAAGCTACTAAAACTAGGATGGGCAGTTATTAGTTTTAACATTACTAGAACATAATTTCTTTGGTTAAAACGTATTCTTTAGAATAAATAGACTTGATATATTGCAAAAACAAACTTAAAATTAAACAAAAAACATTGTTATATCTTATTCTATTCTAGAGATGTTAGTAATAACTATACAAATTTATTTTTCTTTTATTTACAGGAGGATATCTCCCCTGAGATCAATATTCGTTTTGGCACTGAAAGCCTTTTATTAGATTCATGGGCTATTCATCATCAGTATTCGGCGCTGTGTGTTGTTATGGGACCTGGCATGACATCGCAATTGCAAGAAAATGATTTTATACGCGAAATTTTCCAATTAGGTGAAAAAGTAGTTGTCAATCCGACGCTTAAAACTGGCAAACAATCTAAATTAGAAAGAGTAAGTCTTAATTTATTTCATTATTAAACTAAAACTTGTTATACTTTTTATTTTCAATTTTCTAGCATTTGCATAATGCAGCTGCTTTCAAGTTTCGCACAGTAACACGTGGCAAAAATCGTGACAAGCGTTCTGCAGTTTTTACTTAAGGTCTACTTATGGATAATTACAATTAAAACATATTTTGGAAGTAGTAGCTCTAGTATATGTATATTTGAATTACATTATTCTTAGGATAAGAAATTGATAAATTTTTTGTAAATGAACAAATTTAAACAATTTTGAAATTTACAAATTATATAAATCAATTCAAATGTTTATTTTTTCATTTGCGCTCATTTTTTAATTTGTTTTGAAATTATTTTATTTTTATGCAAATTAACTGTGTATGGTTTTTAACAATTTTCTAGTTGAATTTCTTATTTTTTTGTTATATATACTTATTTAGTTTATGCTTTAGTATGAATTATTATGATATTTTCACAATTTAGAAACTTGGGTGGGGGTAAAACACGAAACTCAGACTGCTATATTGCTATATTTTTGTGGAAATCTAGTTTGTTATTATTGAATTCTTTACTACATTTTTTTTTTTTAATACATATATAAACTTTATAAAGCAATTCGTATAAAATTGAATTATGAAATAAATATACTTTAAACATTAACATATAGAACTATATAGTATGTAAACATGTCCATATAAAAGAGAAAATATGAATAAAACTTTGTTATAATTAGCTATGACCGGTTTAAAATAATAAAATTTAATAAAATTGAAAAAAGCGCTCCGGATTTGATTTAGAAAACCTGAATTTTTCATAACAATCACATTTTTATAGCATAAAGCTCAACAAAGTTTTTATTTTAACTTAAAATTCATTTTGTTAATTGAAGCTTTAAAAAGCTTACTGCCAAGAATTCTGTTTAAAAAAATATATAAAATATACATATTAATTCTGTTAAAATTTCGATCTCGTTTTATAAAATTCAGCTCAAATTTTGTCCACATCAAATGATATTTTTGCTTTTAAGTTTCATTAGTAAAAAAAAAACCAAAACAGTTTTTAATTGTTTTATAAATATAATAAAAAGCAATGCTAAATTATGAATAAAAATTTATGTAAACATAGTTTTTAAGAGTTCAAAAAAATAAAACTTGCATAAGTCGAAAATGAAACAAAATCTATAGTAATTGGTAGTGCAATTGACTTTTAAGTTTAAATTTGCACATTTGATTAATACCTCTATTAGCAACTTAGCACTATTTCTTATGCATGAGTTAACAACATCGATTTTTTAAACACGATAGGCCTGTAAATTAAAGATATTTTCTGAAACAAGGCTTATTACAATTTCATTCTAAAATTAAAAAAGACTTTGGCCCGGATCCACAGTCATTCGTTAACCAATTAGTAACTAAAATGGTGACAAGAGTTTAACTAATGTTTCATATACAGTGTTTCATATTCGATGTTTCATATTCAGTGTTTACTAAAACTATAAAAAAAATAAGTCGGCACGAGATTAATTTGGAGATTTTGTGAAAACATAGGTTTTTTTGTTTAGGGTTGGGAAAAAAATAATAATAAAAACGTTGGAAAAAGCACGTGCTTCAAATTTTATTGAGGGAGAATTAAATTTTTCGATTCAAATTAATGGAAAAATGGTTGCAAATCAGCTGTTGGTTAACTTATTCTTCAAAAATGAATTTTGGGGGTTTAACTAATGGCTACCTTATGACTGAAAAGAAAATGTTAGTTAAAACCTTGTCATTAGTTAATTAATAACTGCGAATCCGAGCCTTAGAGATGCTTTAACTCCTAGGGGAGCTTAAAGCTATTAGTACTATACTTCACAGGAGCATTTCTGTAGTCAGTCTTCGCATACCTTCATTGATCTCTCCAAATGAACTCGCTTAAATAAGGCTGAGTCGATTTTGATTGGAAAAATTTTCGATTCGAATCGAAATCGAATATGAGAAGCATCAGATTGCAATCGCTTAAGTTTCAATGTCAATGTTGGGGAAAACTACAGCAAGATACATAGACCACATACCTACCTACCAAATGCTGTAGCTGAGTGTTTTGATTTATGCACTATAAGTTTTTATTAAGACCCTTTAAAGTCAATCAAAATTTCAACCCGTTACAATGTTTGTTAAATTATGCAATCAATATAACTTGATTGCATCATCATATGGCTTAAAAAGCTTAATAAAAACTGAGGTTTTTAAATAAATATTTATTGCAAAATAAACAAGAGTTGTAAAAATTACATTAATTTAAGATTTATATAAATACATAACAATAAAGCTTAAAACACAGGCTAAAGAAAAACAAAAAAAAAAAACCTCTTATTTTATTTGTAAAACACTACTCACACATACAGGATAAAAATCATGTTTTTTTATAGCAAATTAGAAGGATTTTATGTACACCACCTGTAATAGATCCCCGATTACATCTACACCACCTGTATATTTTCTTTTCTAGCACTGCTGCACCACCTTTTCAGCAATGTCTTTTTTTTATTAAATTATTTTTAATCTTTATCTTATATTCTTTCTTCGTCGTTTTACTGTTTTTTTTTTTTTTTCTTTGACCTGCGTATCCAATTTTTATTCGTTTTTTGCCTATCTGCTCCTGAGCTTCTTCAATTTGCATTGCTCATCTGTTGTTGGTGAGATTTTTCGCTTTGGTGGCGGACACCTAGCACGACCATCAGTGGGTAACATTTTTAATTGCAAGACTTCCAATGAATTGTTAGTCTTCATATCGCGATGCTGATAGAAATTATTGCTCTCGGTACCATGTCCATTAAGCAGTGGATTACACGTTGTTACGTACATTATTGAATTTTGAATTTTTTTTTTTAAAAATTGTGCTTCTAATTTTAACAGTGATTTCCGAATCAATAATAATTTTTTCGAAATTTGTTACGAAGCCAACTTATTTTTTACTCCCTCCATTATTCGCTACAGGTATGTTTTTAAGGCGAAGAAAGGACCTATCTAGCAAATGACAAACCTGTTTTAATTCTTTCATAGAAAATAAGTGGATTAACATTTCACCCAAAATGTTCAGCAATCTGCACCAGTAATTGAAAGAAACTCTTCTATCTCTCAAAAACATACATCTATTATGAATTCCAAGCAAAAATCTTCTCTGCGAGGGAACTCCATTTCGCATGAAGAATAAAACAACTAGTAAGCGTGTTACATTTGACCTGATTAAAAATTAAATACCCTACATTGTGCATTAAGAAAATCTGGGTCGTATGGGACGTGCAACGCCTTCTGCTCGAATTCACTTATTAGTTGCTCATAGCTTGCGCTAACTGTTCCAAGTATTTGTGCAAAATTTTGTTACATTACCTCAAATAACACTTGCACTATAACATTTTGAAAATGTTACGTGTATGGGGGTTGCCACGCCTTCTTGTCGAAATTAAACAAGTTTTTGATCAGAGCTTGGATTTACTTTCTTTAGTTCCTCACAAAAATGCGGTTTGATCATCTCTTAAAACGCTTTCAGTATAACATTTTGAAACTTTTGCTTATACGTGTATTGGCGGTACCACGCCCTCTTGTTCGATTTCAACTAGCTATAGCTCAGAGCTTGCACTTACTATACTTACTATTTATGTGTATTTGGGTCGTGTTATCGTGAGTAATGCTCATAAAATTGCGCTTAAAATGTTGTTTTTTTTTTTTTTTTGTATGGGTGGTAGGCGTGTCTGTTGACCGATATCGCTCATTTTCAATCCCATCATCTAACTTTTACAACGGAGGCAGTGTACCAAATTTCAATGAATTTTTTTTCTTGCTCCCAAAAAATACTAAAACGATTTCAACAGACAGACAGACGGACATGGCTATATCGACTACGGAGGTGACTGTTCAATAATATATATACTTTTTCATATCTGCCACGCCCCTTTCTCTGCGTTACAAACGGAAGGACAAAGTTTATATACTTTGGGTTCAGTGTATAAAAAATTGAACAATATCAGGCGGTTCAGGAAGACTAGAAATGTTGATAAAAATTTATGTAGTTTTTAGAACTTTCTTGTCCAGATGGCAATGAGCGGTTTTTGATTTAAAAAACACACCGCTTCAGAAAATTTTTTCTTTAGAAATTTTTGTATGCGGGCAAGAGTCACTTTAGCATAACGATTACTATCGTCGAACTCGAATAAGGTAAGAATGGTCTGTCTTCAGTCTATCCAATTTTAGGGGATACCTGAAACTAGAACAAAAAACCCTCTTTAGTGTTGGAGGAAGTAGGTAAGTATGTTCGGAGAAAATGTGGGGGAAAAATATGGTAGTGCCGTTAGTCTGTCTCATAAAAACGTCAATTATGTAGGGGAGCGCCTCTAAGGGGTGAAGATAGAGAATACGTATGTTTAAGGAAATGTTGAGGGGAAAAAATAATGGAAGTTGGTCTCACATTCTATCCCACCTATGGCACCCTGAAAATGTGCAGAATTAATTTCATAAAAACATAATTTTTGTAGGATAGTGTAATTGTTCTAGTCTGTACGGGTTCATTAAATGAATCAATAAATAATAAAGGTTGTGGATAAGGGATAAGTATGTTCGGGTGAAGTGTTGAGGAAAAAAATGGAGGTTGGTTTTACACTCTAACCCGGCAGAGACACCCTGGAAGCGGAGGGAGTCGATTTCATAAATTTCGTAAAAAAATGATTTTTACAGGCGTGATCCACTAAGGATTGATGATAGGGGTGAATGTGTTCATGAGTAATATTAATTGGGAATAATAATGGATGTTGGCCTTAAATTTTACTCCGATAAGAGCGAAGCCTAGAGAGCTAAGAGGTTTTTTGTCGATTTGTCACATTTTTTTGTATTTTGACCTAGATGAGAGTGGCGTCTCAAAGTCATCCAATCCATCCGATTTTTCGGCGCATTATTTGATCAAGTCTCTCAAAATAAAGGCTTATAGCGTATTCAAATCCCATTATTAAGAATCTCCACTTAATACCTAATCATGTCTAATGTACTTATATACGTTATGTTAACTAGTCGATTCTAAACGAGATTTCTATTTTAATAAATTTGATAAACCGTAAAATGAAAATTTCAACTTACAAAAATGTAGGAAAATTATTGCAACTTAGGCTCCTATTGCACATGACAACGCAATTCAGTTGCGTTACCTGATTGGCAACTAAAGAACCAACTAGGTTAGGGTGCCATCAACCGTACGAATCCATACGCAAAGGGCCTTAAAATCATAATTTCATATATATCGAGCCCTAAACGCCAAAAAGTCCGATAGATAATAGATAAAAATAAAATTTACAGCAGAATGTTCCAAAAAAATAATTTTTGCGTGCATTATACCTAGTGCAAAGACTAAAGGAAATCCAATACAGCGTAAGTACTGCTTACTGCTACAGTTACAATATTTATATTGACATAGATGCAAGTTCTCAGAAAAGATACGTAAAGATACGTGAAGGTAAGTAAAGGCAGATTAATGGTACACAAGAGGCATGTAAAAGTACATAAAATTACGCAAAGGTACTTAGAAGGTAAAGGTATATAATAGGTATATAAAAGGTACATAAAAGGTATATAAAGGTACATAAAAGGTATATAAAGGTACATAAAAGGTACAAAAATGTTTAAAATGTATATGAAAAGGTACATAAAAGATACATACATCTACAAAGGGTACATTAAAATACCCGGTAAATGGTATAAATTTTAATGAATAAAACGCAATTTATTTTATTAATTTTATTGTTTATTGAACAAACATTTGTCGTATATTTAAAATGTGTTTGTTTGATTATACATCTTAAGGTAATTTAAAATGTGTCGTAACTCCTTTTATGGGTTTTTAGAGTTATGTAAAAATACCTACGAGTATGTTCTTAAAATATTTATGGATTAAATGTATTTTAAAAGATTTGTAAAAGGATGGTTATTTTTTGTATATTTTTCTTTCATCTTAAATTTTCTAACGACTGCTTCAGAAGCGTTTATTGCATTGAGCAACTTTTTAAAAAAAATGTATATACAAATAATAAATAAACCAATTAATTTGATTCGAGAGGTTTGTACGAATATTAATTAAAATTGCAAATTTAATATGAGTTATCATGATAATTAAAAAAATAATTTTATCTGTTAAGATAAAAAATAAAACGTTGCATAGTTTTAATGTGTTTTAATTTTAATTTAAGTTTATCAGTTTATTAATTGAATAATATATGTATGTATAATTTGTGTTTGTTTATCAGTAAGATCAGATCAAAGTTAAAGTACCTGTTTTAGTGCCTTTCTAGAAATAACTAGAAATTCGTTTTCTGTCAACTTTCTGAGTTAGTTTTCAAAAACTTGCAAAATTGACTATAGAATTGGCAAATTTTTAGTGATTTTTATTTTTTAATTTATTGATAAATGCTTATGTATTGGCTGTGTAAAAATAAAATAGAAATTCCGTTTTACTTTCCATCGAATATTAATAATTTGAAGTTCAAATAAACACTCACTTTTTTGGCTTATTTTATTATTTTTAGCGAATACTCTACGTACAATTACAACTTTCTTCGACTTAAACATAAAACTTGAAGTTGTGTTATTTAGGTCTGAAAGGTTAACAGTAGGAAAAAAAATAATTGTACCTAAAAATTACAACGAAGTACGAGCGAAAAAAATGTAACGAAACTATAAAAGGAAGCTAGTTGATCGAAAGAAGTCAACTAGCGAGTAATCTGAACGAACAAGTAGCCAACAATTATTAAATTTCGCTACACAGTGAACGTTCCTGCAAACTTGTACACATTATTAAAAATTAAAAACTTTGTAAATAAAATAAAAATAAAAAAAATTGAAATCTGAAAAGAAATTGTCCGCATATTTCCCCGGATTAAAAAACTTTAAGCTTTGTGAATAAAATAAAATAAAAAAACTAAATAAAACATCTGGTTAATGTTTTGGTTGGTCGCCATCACACATATGTATTTAATTTGTACACAACACAGCGTGCGACACGGATTTCAGTTGAAACTACGCACTAAAAGCTGCTTCAGACTATCTGAGAAGTCATACAAAAACTCTTATGAGTTGTCAAATATGGCAACTCTGATAGTGTGAATGTAAATTTCTTTCACAAATGATTTATCAGAAGAAAACTCATATGAGTTATTTTGGCATTAGATTTGAATCTATTTGAAAAGAGAAGTCATATGAGTTTTCAAATTTTTTTATGTTGTTTGAAAAATACAAAATTAAAACAATTTCAACAATAGAAATTAAAAACAATAAAAATTTGACAGTCTGAGAAAAAATCATACAGTAAAACATAAGAAATCGCGTATGACTACTCAGATAGTCTGAAGTGCCTTTAAATAAGGTTTTTCAATTTTAATATTTTTTAAAGCAAATTAACAACTTTTTTTTTTAAGCTGGTTTAACTAGTTTAATTAAAAGAAAGAAAGTTGAATTGGAGAATGAAGAACTACCTACTTCATCCAAATCTGAAGAATAAAAAAATAACGTTTATGTGGAGAAATTTCTTTACAAATGCTGTCAGCATCAAATTCATTTGGATGTTAAGGAAATGTCTGCGTTAATAGTGGAAGCATCTAGATATATCCATTTTTCACTAATGAAGGATTGGGAAGAACATAAATTTAGTGACACAAAAAACGATTCCTTGAGTACTCTAGAGCAATCATCAAACAAATCTGTTTATTGGATGGTAGTAAAGCGAAATACGATTTGAACGCTGAATATAAGCAAATGCGTTCAAATGCAGGCTTACGTTTATATAGCAAAAAAAAAAAAAAAAAAAAAAAATAGATCGAATGTATTCGTAATACCCTATTCTCACTTGCCTGGTTAGCCAGATGAATGCTGATTAAGCACTAACCAGGATAGTTTTCTATATAAAAAGCTTTTCGATTTGTACGGAAAAAATTAGATTGTTTTTAGATAATTTGATCAATTAACCCAAAAAATCGGCAGGTGGCATCCAAATTCAAAAAATCCCAGGGAAATTAGGAAATTTCCCTTTCTTTTGACAAATGCAAAATGTAAACAATTAAAACATTTTTAATAAAAAGCAAATTAAAGCTAAAATCAAAAATGTGTTCGTCTCAATTGTTTTAAAAAAAATTTAAATAATGAAATATATAACAATGTATTTGAAAAAAGTGAAAATAGTGTCGTGATTTGGTAAACGCCAAAAAAGTGTCATTGAAATGATAGGTAAAAGGTGTGAACGTGGTTCTGTGATTATCATGATTTTCTGATTTTAGGCTGGTTAACCAGGCAAGTGAGAATAGGGTATTAGAGCAGCTCTAAATTATGATGTAATATTTTGCAACAATATATGGATGCACGCAGAAGAGTGCGCAATTATTTTAAACGACGTGCACCAACCGTGAATTCATATTCAACTCTTGATTATTTATTCAACAACGATGAAAAAGAGTTTGATCCAGAATTGTTGGAATTGTATATATAAGGTTTAAACTGGGATGGACAATTATTCCATAAAATAAATATGGATCCATAAGAACACATAGGGGGTTATCGTGAATCATTATTCCCGGGGAACTTTTCTCAGACTACCGTGCATTCTCTGTTGCAGTTTGAGAAAATTCCCCGAGAATATTGATTCACGATAACCCCCATAAAGTTTTTCTATAATCTATCGAAATTCAACGAGTTGAAAAATTGGAAGAATTTCGCTCTGATACCTACTAAAAAAAATTTGGTTCACATCATATTCGTTACGATACAACTGCGTTTCATGCATCTCTTTGTAGCCTGAAATTACGTAAACAATTGAATGGCGAAAGAATTTTAAGTTCCCGGAAACAAAAACCAAAAACTTTTATTGTTCGATAAACACTGATGGTGTAGCTATATCATTTTCTATGCGAAAATTGTTAAATAAATCAACAAATAAGGAAAAATGCGAAAGTTTGAAGAGATTCCAACTAATAATACAAATTATGTTACAAAAATTGGTCTAGATCCAGATATGCGGTTAATTGTTGGCGGTATTCGATATGAAAATGTACACAGCTGGACAAAATAATAAGTGTGTGGAACCGGTGGAAACTGGTGGGATTTGATTTACTAATCTCAGCACAACTAAAACACAATTTATTTGACCCACCCAAAGCTCAGTTTTGAATTTATACGAAATAATAAAACACAATTTTTAATTGATTTGTTTTTACATTTTTTTTTTTTTAACTGGAAAACGAAGTAAATTTCGAATTTTTTGTTAAAAAATATGTTTATCTTTTTAATATATGTATTAAAATGTTGCTCAACATTATACGCAACATAATCTATATGTTTATACTCGTATGTATATGTAAGTGTGATTTTATTTTTGCTTTACCAACTTTGTATCACAATATGTTTTTTTTTTTTTGTTTGTTATTTTAAATTATTAATTTTGTACAAATGTTTGTATGTACTTTACGCATGCGTATATGTGCACAAATTTCAATAATAAATCATGTTTAGTTTTAAAAATATTATAAAAACTAAAAAAAAAAACAAATAACATAAAATTTTCCAAATTTTAAGAAATAATAATAATAATATAAATAATGAAAGTAATATATGTCTGTATATATTTAATATTCGTTACGTTTACAAAATTTAGTTATTTTAATAAATTTTTATTTGCTTTAACTCGATTTGCAATGCGTTTTTCTGCTTATGTAATAAAAATAACAATTCGCATTCTTTTCTTTTGTTTTGTTAATATTACAATTTATTAATTTTGACTTAATTCAACTTAGTTGCTAAACAATGAAATTTGGCTTTTTTTGTGTGGATTAAAACATTTTGTTGTTGTTTTTTGTTGTTTTGTTTTAAATAATAAACTTATAATTTAAATTTCGTAATGCTAAATATTTTATATGTAATGTTTTAGTTTAATTTATTAATATTATTATTTAAATATAAGTAAAAAACGCTGAGCATAGAATACAGAGAGAGATACAAACTACGACGCAGCTACAGTTACTACTATTTTACTACCACTACTACTACTACTACTTCTACCGTTTATATTTTATGCTTCGAAAGCATATTCATGTAATTTAATAATCTCATTTGTAATGTTTTATACTGTTTCGGTAGCTGACTGGGTTATTTTTTTTACATTTGTAGGTAATAATATTACTTACATCCAATGACATATTATTTTTCTTTAAAAAAGCAAAAAAATTAAATAAATAAAGAACATTTATGCATATCACATTTTCTTTATAAAAATAAATTGGTCGAGATTCTGAAAATTTAATATTTTCTGAAATATCTGACAGTGGTTGCCAGATTGATATTAGATAATTTGGGGTCTATTAGTCAGCTGCGCAGTAGTATTCCATTAGTTTTAAATTGCTACAAAAAAATACATCTGTCAGTGTCTCTGTCATATTTTGCTAAGTTGATGACTTTGTTTTTAGAAATTTAATTGAACCCTTTAACGACTAAAGGCAAGTGTGTGTTTGCCAGTTCCCCATTTGCTTGGATGAAAGTTTTATTATCCCTTCAACTTTATCCTACTTCTATATTGAAATTTTTTCGCGCGTTTGGACCTGGTCGTTAAAGGGTTAAAGGGACATTTTATTATGTTCGACCAATAAAAAGTTTTCTAATGAAATGTGGGGATTTTTTTTTTTTTTGTCAGTTATTGAAAAATATAGAATTGTAGCAGAAAAAGTAGTAGCATACAAGTATATAGATAGTATACAAAAAATAAAATTGTCGGTGTTCGATTTTTTTTTTTTTTGGTAAAGATTGTAGTGTTTTTCACAAAAATTTTAAATCCGCAGTTGACCTGGCATAAGATAGAGCTAATGTTCAAGGAAATGAAGGAAATATTTGAATTTCGACTGATTCTGATACTTTTAAATTCTTTCGCAAAGAAATTCTTGATCAAATTCTAAGTCATTTTGAAATTATACCATAACTTAAAGGAAATGTCTTTTCACTTTATCGTCGTGTTAATGCAATAATGGAAATGAAATGCAAGTGACGTAAGTTTCTACGAATATGAATTTAAGAAAACAACCCAATTGTATGCGTCACTTACATATATATCATTTCCATTTTAGCAGGCTCTCTAGAACATTGCAAATGAAATAGCTCTGGACTACTACTTAAAAAAAACAAAAATACATACTAAATTATATGTGTGTGGTTTCAGTTATTATTGTTGTTTTTGTTGCCGCTGCTGTTGTTATTATTGTTGTTGTTGTATTAATTGTTGTCGGTGGTGTTTGTAGTGTTCCTGTTATTATTAT